>RDPX01000250.1:551097-561123 GCA_003991215.1 Morbakka virulenta
GACCTCCACCACTTGGCATGTTCCAGCTCAATTCTCAGACTTCGATTCCTGCACATCCAAACAACCAAAATCCAATGTTCTTTTTCAACAATAAAATCGCAGCCAAATCAAAAACTCCTTCAATATCAACGATCTGCGACGTCGCAATTCTGTGTTTACTAGAGTATTTAAGAAATAACCATTTATTAACCTAAACTTCTTTTTTCAGGCAAGAGGAGACAGGGAAATGCTAATCGCTGTATTTAGTAGTGTATTTAAAATGTAGTTAAGTGATTAAGTAAAGTATTTAAGTTAGATGTTCTGTGTTGGTCAACCTGTTCAACCTGTTCAGCCTGGTCCATCTTCAATATCGCCTCTTCAATTCGTCCACTGGGCTTCTTGGACTCCGATACTCCGACCACCACTTCTCCATTGGGCATGTTCCACTCCAATTCTCGGACTTCGACTCCTGCACATCCAAACCAACAAAATACAATGTTCTTCGTCAACAATAATATCGCAGCCAAATCCAAAACTCCTTCAATATCAACGATCTACGACGTTTCCGTCCTGTGTTTACTTGAGTATTTAAGAACTAACCATTTATTAAACTAACCTTCCTTTTTTCGGGCAGGAGGAGACAGGGAAATGCTAATCGCTGTATTTAGTAGTGTATTTAAAATGTAGTTAAGTGATTACGTAAAGTATTTAAGTTAGATGTTCTGTGTTGGTCAACCTGTTCAACCTGTTCAGCCTGGTCCATCTTCAACATCGCCTCTTCAATTCCTCCACTGGGCTTCTTCGGCTCCAATACTCCGACCACCACTTATCCATTGGGCATGTTCCACTCCTATTCTCGGACTTCGACTCCTGCACATCCAAACCACCAAAATCCAATATTCTTCGTCAACAATAATATCGCAGCCAAATCCAAAACTCCTTCAATATCAACGATCTACGACGTTTCCGTTCTGTGTTTACTAGTGTATTTAAGAACTAACCATTTATTAAACTAACCTCCCTTTTTTCGGGCAGGAGTTGACAGGGAAATGGTAATCGCCGGATTTAGTAGTGTATTTAAAATGTAGTTAAGTGATTAAGTAAAGTATTTATGTTAGATTTTCTTTGTTGGTCAACCTGTACACAATGTTCACCATGCTCCATCCGCGACATCGACTCTTCATTTCCTCCACTGGGCTGCTTCGACTTCGATACTCCGACCACCACTTCTCCATTGGACATGTTCTACTCCAATTCTCCGACTTCGACCTCCACCACTGGGCATGTTCCACTCCAATTCTCAGACTTTTATTCCTGCACATCAAAGCCACCAAAATCCAATGTTCTTCGTCAACAATAATATCGCAGCCAAATCCAAAACTCCTTCAATATCAACGATCTGCGACGTCGCCGTTCTGTGTTTACTAGAGTATTTAAGAACTAAACATTTATTAACATAACCTTTCTTTTTTTAGGCAGGAGGAGACAGGGAAATGCTAATCGCTGTATTTAATAGTGTATTTAAAATGGAGTTAAGGCATTAAGTAAAGTATTTATGTTAGATGTTCTTTGTTGGTCAACCTGTACACAATGTTTAGCCTGGTCCATCTACGACATCGCCTATTCAATTCCTCCACTGGGCTACTTGGACTACGATACTATGACCACCACTTCTCCATTGGGCATGTTCTACTCCGATTCTCTGACTTCGACCTCCACTACTGGGCATGTTCCACTCCAATTCTCAGACTTCGATTCCTGCACTTCCAAACTATCAAAATCCAATGTTCTTCGTCAACAATAATATCGCAGCCAAATCCAAAACTCCTTCAATATCCACGATCTGCGACGTCCCTGTTCTGTATTTACTAGAGTATTTAAGAACTAACCATTTATTAACCTGACCTTCCTTTTTTCAGGCAGGAGGAGACAAAGAAATGGTAATCGGTGTATTTAGTAGTGTATTTAAGGTGTTTATAAGTGATTATGTAAAGTATTTAAGTTAGACCTTCTTGTTACGCATTTCAACCTGTTCAACCTGTTAACCCTGGTCCATCTTCAACATCGCCTCTTCAATTCCTCCAATGGGCTTCTACGACGCCGATACTCGTACCTCCCCCTCTCCATTGGCCATGTTCTACTTCAATTCTCCGACTTCGACATCCAGCACTGGGCATGTTCCACTCCAATTCTCAGACTTCGATACCTGCACTTCCAAACCGTCAAAACCCAATGTTCTTCATCAACAATAATATCTCAGCCAAATCCAAACCTCCTTCAATAGCTAGTATCTGCGAGGACCCCGTTCTGTGTTTACTAGAGTATTTAAGAACTAACCATTTATTAAACTAACCTTCCTTTTTTCGGGCAGGAGGAGACAGGGAAATGGTAATCGGTGTATTAAGTAGTATATTTAAGGTTTAGTTAAGTGATTAAGTGTAGTATTTATGTTAGATGTTCAGTGTTGGTTAAGCTGTTCAACCTGTTCAACTTGTTCAGCCTGGTCAATCTTCGACATCGCCTCTTCAATTCCTCCACTGGGCTTCTTCGACTCCGATACTCCGACCACCATTTCTCCAGTGGGCATGTTGTACATCGATACTCCGATTTCGTCCTCCACTACTGGGCATTTTCAACTCCAATTCTCAGACTTCGATTCTTGCACATCCAAACCACCAAAATCCACTGTCCTTCGTCAACAATAACACCGCAGCCAAATCCAAACCTCCTTCAATATCTACGATCTGCGACGTCCCCGTTCTGTGTTTACTTGAGTATTTAAGAACTAACCACTTATTAACCTAACCTTCCTTTTTTCAGGCAGGAGGAGACAGGGAAATGCTAGTCGGTGTATTTAGTAGTGTATTTAAAGATATAGTTAAGTCATTAAGTAAAGTATTTAAGTTAGATGTTCTGTGTTGATCAACATGTTCACAATTTTCACCCTGTTCAATCTTCGACATCGCCTCTATAACTTCTCCACTGGGCTTCTTCGACTACGATACTCCGAACTCCACCTCTTCATTGGGCATCTTCTACTCTGATTCTCCGACTTCGACCTCCACCACTGGGCATGTTCCACTCCAATTCTTCGACTTCGACTCCTGCACATCCAAACCGCCAAAATCCACTCTTCTTCGTCAACAATAACACCGCAGCCAAATCCAAAGCTCCTTTAATATGTACGATCTCCGACGTCCCTGCTTTTTTTTACTTGAGTATTTAAGAACTAACCACTTATTAACCTAACCTTCCTTTTTTCAGGCAGGAGGAGACAGGGAAATGATAATCGGTGTATTTAGTAGTGTATTTAAAATGTAGTTAAATTATTAATTAAAGTATCTAAGTTAGATGTTCTGTGCTGGTCAACCTGTTCAACCTGTTAACCCTGCTCCATCTTCGACATCGCCTTTTTCATTCCTCCACTGGGCTTCTTCGACTCCGGTACTCCACCCACCACCTCCGCCACTGGGCATGTTCAACTCCAATTCTACGAATTGGACTTCTGCACATCCAAACCACCAAAATCCAATATTCTTCATCAACAATAATATCTCAGCCAAATCCCAAACTCCTTCAATATCTACGATCTGCGACGTCCCTGTTCTGTTTTTATTAGAGTATTTAAGAACGAACCATTTATTTACCTAACATTCTTCTTGTGAAGCAGGAGGAGACAGAGAAATGTTGTTCGGTGTATTTAGTAGTGTATTTAAAGTGTAGTTGAGTTATTAAGTAAAGTATTTAAGTTAGATATTCTGTGTTGGTCAATCTGTTCAACCTACTCAACCTTTTCACCCTTGTCAATCTTCGATATCGCCTCTTTGATTCCTCCACTGTGTTTCTTCGACTCCGATGCTCCGACTTCTACCTCCCCATTGGGCATGTTTTACTCCGATTCTCCGAACTCGACGCCTCCATTGGGTTTCTTCGACTTCGACTCCTGTACTTCGAAACCACCAAAATCCAATATTCATTTTCAGCAATAGTACCTCAGCCAAATAATAAACTCCTTCAATATCTACGATCTGGTAAGGTCATTTTCTATGTTTACTAGAGTATTTAAAATATTTAATTAGTATTTAGTTAGATGTGCTGTGCTGTTCCACCAACTCACGTTGTACCACCAATTCTCCACAACTGAAACTGCATCTTAACAGCCCTGCAACATCTACGATTACTAAAGGGCTTGTTGTGTGTGTAGTAGTCTATTTAATGTAATTAATCAGTATTTAATTTAGATGTGCTGTGTTGTTCGACGAATCCACCAGATCCACGGTACTGACAAACTGACTCCACGTCATCTCCACAATCTACGAATTGGCCAAACTTCAGCCTCACTACATGATACAAATTGCTGACAATCAAATACCAATCTACTAGTCCTTCCGAATTATGTTCTTTCAGTCTTCCACTATCAATGACCTTGCCAAATCGAAATGATATTCAACCAGTAAAATTTGGCAACGGCTGCATTGTGTTTAGTAATATATTTAAGAACTAACCATTTATTTACCTAACATTCCTTTTTTCAGGCAGGAGGAGACAGGGGAATGGTGATCGGTGTATTTAGTAGTGTATTTAAGGTGTAGTTGAGTGATTAAGTAAAGTACTTAAGTTAGATGTTCTGTATTGGTTATCCTGTTCAATCTGTTCAACCTGTTCACCCTGGTCAACCTTCGACATCGGCTCTTCAATTCCTCCACTGGGCTTCTTCGACTCCGATACTCCGACCTCCACCTCTCCATTGGGCATGTTCTACTCCGATTCTCCGACTTCGACCTCCACCACTGGGCATGTTCCTCTCTAACAATAATATCTTAGCCAAATCCAAAACTCCTTCAATATCTACGATCTGCGAAGTCCCTGTTCTTTGTTTACTAGAGTATTTAGAGTATTTAATTAGTATTTAGTTAGTTGTTCTGTGTTGTTCCACCAACTCACGTTGTTCCACCAATGCTCCACAACTGATACTGCATCCTAACTGCCCTGCAACATCTACGATTACTCAAGGGCCTGTTCTATGTGTAGTAGACTATTTAATGTAATTAAGCAGTATTTAATTTAGATGTGCTGTGTTGTTTAACCAAGCCACCAGTTCCACGGTACTTATAAACTTCATCTTCAGTACAGTACGGTAAACTCTGGTTTTTCCGCTACAGATATTGATGGAAACTTCTCAGGGTAATTAATAATTTTTTCCATTTGTAGTCCAATGAGGAATTTTTCTTAGATACTACGGAATCTCTTAGGTATTGAGGAATGGAGCTGGTGAAAATGGAAATCTGAAGTTGAATCGGACATTTTCAATGCAAAATTAGCACAAATCTGGAAAACATATGCCCACTAATTTGTATAAAGACTTGCTTAATAATTGTAGATCAATATTGCAAGAAATTTTGTGTATCATATCAAATTATAGATAAAATCAATGTCCAAGAAGCTTCTGAACACAATTTATTAAAGATGTTGAGATCTGGGAAAAGAGGAGACACCCTTAAAGACAACTCTTTCAAATTGGCAACAGCTAAATAGCTTATTTGGAAACGTTTTGAAGCCGGTGTATTTTGGAAGGACGTTGAATTGACAGTGATAAAATGATAAAGAAGTAGAACGTAGGCCTACACGGGACGCCGCCACTCTAAAAAAAGGGCAACGCGCCATGTGCCTACCTCATGGTGGTGTGGAAATGGTACTACCTCCATAAATTTGTTTTTGTTTCCATATTTTCCTTCTTCCTTGCATTTTTGCCTCTAGAAACCTTCTTCGATTTAGTTTTCTTCAATAATAGTTATGTAAAGGTACGATCTAAGCCTCGTTTATCATAGTTTGCGTTGCAAAGCTTTCCTAGATGCGCTATACCCAATATATTTATTACGAACTCGATTCAGGCAAGTGAAACCCTTTTTTCTAAAGTTAAATTTTAAGGACAAATTCTACATCCTATGTTAATCGAGCTTATGTAATATAGGGAGTTGTTGACCTTTTTTGTCATGTTTACAAAGTTAACTTAAATATGGCAACATATTGCAACGAGAGACAACTGATAGTATATTTACCAGCGATGTCAAATGGAAATGCATGTCGTAAAGTAATATTTCTATTTCCCTTGAAGTGACAACAACTTTATAAACTTCGTGTTTTTGTTTTTCTCTTTTTCTTCTATTTAAACATAAAAACACAACATCACCTTCACCGATCCAGCGAAGGCGATATGCTGAGTGCTCTCAGCGCATCTTACAAATTGTCGATGACTATCCGAATAGAGACACTTCGGGATATCTGAGAAGCATAGCCCATAACTCTTCATTTTAATTAACTTTATGCACTAGAATGAAGGGACTATTTTAAGAAGAAAGGAACATATGAGTCTCGAACCGATTTAGAACAGATTGATGTAACATTTTAGTAACATTGAATTTGATGAAACAAGAGGCCAACTTTCATCAAACTGTTTTTTGTTTTTCTATCCCACTTACCTGTAAAGGTTACTCAGATGCGCGTAATAGTCTTTGGTGTAGTAGCAACAGCTAATTTGAAAGCATTACCGTACCTAGGGCGCAGAGGGACCTCCAATGTCAGGGGCGGATAGTGTCCAGGAAGCAATAATGATGAAATTTAAACAACCGATAATTTTTGTAGTATTAAGCGAAACAGTCCCTCGAAGGGAATAGTAATGCCCTACGTTTGCGATTTGCGTTATGTGATACATTCTCATTAAGATGTAGCTAAAAACACAACACGTGTTTGAAACACATGAGCCATAGTTAACATAGTAAACGTTACGGAGAAGGGCCGTGGCGACGGAGCAACAGGTTTGGGGGCATGTGCCCCCAATCCTGTTGCGACGGAGCAAATTCGCAAAACTATACATTTTGCACATATTTTAATGTGTTTAGTTATAAATCACACGTATATTGCATCAAACTATTTAGAAAAACGTATCTTTAGAAGAAGTACCCTATAATCTCGCATATAGCGTCGCTCGTTTAAAGGCGCCATGGCGCCTTTAGCCGGCCCTGTTTTTTCAAATATTAGATTTCTTATATTGACAGTGAGAAATAATATAAATAAGGTGATTTTCATAAAGCATATATATTTTTTTAATAAGTCTTTTACATAAGTCTTTAAAAATAGGCTCTACTATGGATGAAATATGCTCTGACACCTTGACAGTCACTGAAGAAGGGACCTCCAGTTCCTTTCCTCCTTTGTTTTCTGGTTTCCTGAAACTCAAACTTTCATGGAGTGATATTTAGCATGTATACGGCCCTCTTTATTAGACATGAAAATGCAGAAATTTTAAATATCCAGATATAGGCGGCGCGCCTTAAGGCGATATTATAGGGTAAGAAGGACCAATTGAATCCTCTGGAGAGCGGTTCCGCATTATTCCGCATTATGTCCCCCTACATTTCGACACATACTAATGCCGAATAATGCGGAAAAATTCTTTATAAATCATGGAAATTTTGACTAAGTTACATTCGTGGCTGAAAAAGTACTGCATTTCCAATGCGTGACTAACGGGGTAATTATATACAATCTCGTTTGGGAGGAGGGCTAGAATTTGGATTACAGTGGCTAGGTAGGAATATGAATTATAAAAAAATACAGAAATTCTAAATAAGGTCAATAGGATATTATGTTGGTCCACATTTTGTAGTTGGATTATTTAAGAGGTCTGAGATGTTTTTTAAATCAGGGCTTTTATATGATGATATGAAAAATGATAATTCTCATTCATAACATTACAACTTACACTGCGTGAAATTCCAAGTTGATCAAATTTATACTATTCTACGGTTTATAACGTTTTCGATTCTCTTAGGAAAAGCGATGACAGAAGTAAACGTGATTCTGGGGGGCTATCGTCCGGGGGGGTAATCTTCCGAGGGACAATATTCTGGGGGGCAATTCACCGGATACCGATTTGAATGCTGGGACAAGTTTCGCATGTTCCCAAGCTGTTGCTATAGTACTCGCCTGTAGTGACATATTTACTATGTGATGAAGCGGTACAACAATATACTCTCAACCTTTAAGATATTCCTTAAGCATTCCTGGACGTAATTTCGTTCAACCCCGTGGCTTTTTTCCGTTTTAGACGTTTCAGGAAGTTCGCGATAAACACTTTCGAAATATATTGGAATTTGAATGTTTTATTAGTTTTTAGCATAATTCTATTCGGGCGTTTTCATATATAGTCTTTAAGGATGAACGCTTTTGATTTCAATTGATTTACTGCTGTAGAAAAGTATTGGTGAAATTTCCTGATAATTGTTTGTCTTTTGTACAGGAGTTTGAGTTGATATTTTTATATTTCGTTGGAAATACATTTTTACGGCTTTCCCGAAGCTCTTAGGATTTTCTCTATTTTCAGCTATCATGTTTTTATGATAAGTCCCCTTATCCTTCTTTTGCATGTTGCTACAAAGAGTATGTAAACGTTTATACATGTTCCAGTCTGCTTCCAAGTTTGTTTTCCTCTCTTTCCGTAGTACAGAATCTCGTCTGTTCATTATATTTTTCAACTCATTGTCAATCCAGGGACACGGGAGACCTTTAAACCTTTTGCTCGTAATTGGGGCGTGCTTGTCGAAAATATCTCTCACCATGACGTTAAAAATATTTAAGGCTGTGTTCACATTTAGTGCGGTTAAGACTGGAAGCCAGTTTACACCTTCACATTATTTCTTCATTGCTTCTGGGTTATAAGATTTATAATTACGACATTTAACAGTCTGAGCAGCAAATTTTTGATTGTTTATTTTTTCTAAAACATGCTATTAAATCATGACCGCCGATACTGCAAGGAATTACTGTAGAAGCTGCAATTGATGACGGTCAGTTGGCTTGTTGACGATGACGTTTGTGAAAATCGAAACCTCTGTGATTCAGGAAGTCTGAGCTGCTGTGGATGTCATCCAGGACAAAACTGATTGAAAGGTACATCCTAGTAACCTGACTCTGTTTCGTAACCAGCTAATATCATCATCCCACCGAATGAAAAAAACTGCAAATGAGAGTAAGCAAATCAAAGACATGTTCACATCTGCAAGTGAAACAAGAAACGAGCTGGTTAAACGTTTTTCGCAATATCCATTATTGGAAAGTACTGAGATTTATTGCTTGGATTCAACTATTTAAATTCAATATACAACATTAAAAGGAAATTTGGTTATCGTGACCTATCCAGACGGGAGAGATCAAGAGTGTCAAGTTGAGCATGGTTAAAAAAAACACAAGGTGCTTATGTTGACATTGAGCAATTTGAGGTTGACACACTGCATTTGAACTTGCAACAAAACAAAGGCTAAGTTTATTTCTACTTTTGGCAGAAAATTTGACAGTATACCATCTGCTTGCCACCACAAGCCATTTTTAGCTAGACGTTTCAAAAAGGCCATCTTAAAACACTTTCATAGGGAGTGACCCTCCCAGAGCTACAAGAAAACTTCCTGATACCGAATCTCCGCCAACTCTTGAAGATTGTCAAACAATACCATAGATTTGGACGTTTCAGCGTTATCACTTTCCTACTCCACCTATCGGGAACTTTCATACAGATCAAAGTGAAAGGGAAAGAACATTCCAACTTGAGTGTGCAAGGTCATTCGTTTATTTGAAGGTTAACGAAAAGGTAGGGCAAGGCTACATACTGTTGCACAGCTGACGTTTTTACCTTACTGTATATCCTGTATACCCTCATTTACTTTCAACCAAGGATTTAAAAGATATGCTGACAAGCCTGCAGAAGGTCGTGTCAATACGTGATTGATTACAGAAAATGTACGCTGATAGCTTCTTTACAATCATTGCTGGAGTAACATTGCTGCACAATGTAATGGAAGAGGAACAAGTGTTAGGCTTGCTTTCTAAACAAATGATGAAATTGCAATTCAACATAAGCAGAGATCACTACCCCCCCCCCCCCACACCCACCACACACCCCCCCACCCCACACCCACCCCCCCACCCCCTACCAACAACATATCTATACAACCACAACAAACATCTATATCACTTCTATTTTTTTTTTTGATT
>RDPX01000250.1:561292-619956 GCA_003991215.1 Morbakka virulenta
CAGCAAGGATGTTAGTAATTGACACCCCCCCCCCCCCACACACACACACACACACACACAAACACACACACACACACACACCTTGGTAGGGTGGACAGTTTGAACGGTTCATATAACTGGACAAACAATCACTGTACAATACCATTAATCATTTATATACGTACTGACATTAAGGTTCATTAGACGAAATTTTTATGTAAATTTTCTGGAGGCTAATCACAAGCCACTAGCATATGAATTTATACAAATGCTCATCATGTTGGAATTTAAAATATATTTGATGATCAATTTTAATATCCACACTGGAATAAACATCTCTTAAGTCAAGAAATACCAACCAACATCCTGAGATAAAAAGTCCCAGAAGGCAAGGTATAGTTTCATTTTTAAATAAGCACAGCCTAAAGTTTTAAGATTTAAAATAAATTAACTATCATAATTATTTTTAGGGACAATTAATATTAGGAAGATCCACTCACCCGGTTCAGGTTCACGTTAAGAATAACACCTTTTTTGAAAATGGACCTTATCTCATTATCAGTCTTTTAAACATTACACTACAAAACAATTTTTCAGTAACTTTGAGTTGCATTTGATATTTCAACTGATTCTGAAGGAGTTTTAGGCGCTGATTTCAAATGTGAAATTAGTTTTCTCTACAAGCTCTAGTTTGTATGCAATTTGAGGTTAATGAAATTGTACAAATATGAACTTGCGTAAACCATGTATAAGCATTTTTAAGTCCATATATACAGATACATTCTAATATTTTGATTATTCTTCTTTGTTCCACTTCAAACATGGCTTCTATAAGGAGACATCATTGCAGAAACAAGCCTGATGTCTTCTGCTACATGTGTGGATGCTACACACTCAATCGTAAAAGACGTTAACATATCCTCGTTTGTCAAGCGTGCCCGTGTCACTCAGTGCATTTGCGGGAAGACTATGATGATATGAGAATGGTCATGGACTTACTAAAGTATCATGAGAACAATTGGATCATTTGTGTAGACTTAAAGATAGTCAACTTTCTTCTTAGACAACACAAAGGTTCACCAAGTTTCCACGTTTCCTCTGTATGTTGGACAGCCGAGCATTAGACAGACATTGGGTCCAGAAAGGCTGGCCTATTCGTGACACCCTTGAAGCAGGCATGCCAAATATCATAAAAGACCCAATTGAAAACAGATAAGATCATCTTTCCTCCTCTTCACATCAAATTATTTTTTGATGAAGTAATTTGTCAAGGCACTGGAAACCGAAGGTGAATGTTTCCAACGCACCTTCACAGCTTTACCAGGGTAATTATTTGAGAAGATCAAAACAGGCGCGTTTGATGGCCCACAGATTCAAACCCTAATTTGTTATGATCAGTTTGTTGCTAAGATGACCGCTTTAGAAAAGGAAGCATGGTTGTCCTTTTTGGCAGTTGTTCAGAACTTCCTTCGAAACAGTAAGGCGGAGAACTACAGTGAACTTGTGAACAGAATGCTCCTCATTTTTTGTGATCTCGAGTGCAACATGAGCATCAAGCTTCATTTTTTTGAACACCCACCTTGATAAGTTCCCTGACAACGTGGAGGCTGTGAGTGAGCAGCAAGGAGAACGATTCCAACAAGACCTAAAGATTATGGAGGAGCGCTACCAAGGGCACTGGGACAAAAATATGATGACTGACTACTGCTGGAGCATTATACGAGATTGCCCAGATGAAGTGTACAAACACAAAAGTTCCAAATTCAAATTCCTGCCTGAATAAAATACACAAAGAAATTGATAAGCTTCCATCAGCTGTTGTGGTGTTCTGAAGGATGATAATCTAACTTTGGTATAGAGACCTATGTTTTCTAAGAAACGCTATCAGAAAATATGGCACAACCAACAATAGTGTAATTTACTCTATAATCACGTTTTAATGTTCTAAAAAGCTGAGGTTGAGCAAAGTATGGTACAACTAACAATCACATTTGTAACTCAATTGTTTCAAGGTTGCTGGGGGATCATCCCTAAAATTGTAGCTCCCGGATTTACTATTACAAAGGTAGACATGCTTACAGTCGGAGACTAGCTTTGGGAGATTCCTTACCTTCAAAAGTTAATTTTCTGTTAACATGACAAATCAAGACAAAGGAATGAATAAGTTTAATAATTTTAGTTTAATATTCTGCATTAGTTTTCTGCTCTCTTGAAGACAAAAATTAATTGACACGCATGGATACTCACAATTTTACCTTTCCTCGAGCAATTTGCAACATAGACAATCTTTTGTTCTTTCGTTTGAAATTTGCATTCAATTTACTCAATATTTAAGGACTGACTCTGGGGAAAAGGAAAGAGTTGCAATTTTCTGGGGAAAGGAACTTCTGATGTTTTCTCTTGGATACAAAGGTCAAATTTGTAATCGTTAAGTTTAATTAGTCGGTAGAAATATGTAGATCCTTCCTTATAGAAGTCACCAAGGCATTATCAATAACGGTAAGTAAAGTCTCATTCTCTGATGGATCATTGAAATGAAACTCTTCCCATCTGAAGCAATCTAAAATTATTCTCACCTAAGGGGTGTGCTTATAGTGTGTCAATGGGGTCAGATCCCATACTGTTATCAGCTGGCTCTGAAACACTGTAATTTGTTATGTCGCTGCATGATTTGCTGAAGTTATCTTTGCACTATTATAATTTGCACTGATATTTTGCGACATGATAAAGTTACAAATAATGATTAGAATACATTTTATGGTATTTATCTTGCAGGATCAAATTCATTAGGAGGGTGTGAAGTTATTGAATCTATTCTCCACTAAAGGTGACAAAATTCAGAAATTTTTCTATACTTTTCTATCTATCTGAGCCATAAGCATGAACAAATTACCTGGATCTATGTAAAAATCAGGTAGTTCCTAAAAATTCTGAAGAATTAAGCATGATTAGAATCTTCCAAAGAAATCACTCATGAAGTTTTTTTATTACCAAGGTAGATCAGGTACAACATCAGAAAATTCAATATCCAGACGACCCCCTCTTTAAAAATTAAGCAATTTTAATCCATACAATCGGGGTTCCTTCATTGTTCCAATTCGCAACTGGCTCTTCCTTTTCTCTCTTTTCCTTCTATAGGGATTCTATTGGTTTCCTATTTCGTTTGTCATAACGTTTTTACATGACCACAGGGAAATCTTGTTTGTTTACACATCCCAACAGCACGTCGGGAAGTAAACATGACTCTTTCTGGTTTCTTCCAATTATTCATCACTGCCTCTTTAAAATCTTCCAAAAATATTCGTTCTGGAGTTCTCTTTTTTTCTCTTGTCAATTCTCTTTTGAAGCTGCCTCACATGTGTAGGTTGTTAAAAAGGACATAAACGAGTAGTGATTCTCCTACCATCAATACTGTCACATGCCACTTGCCTTACTATGACTTCTTGGCCCTCATCTTTAAGCATATTTGGGGACTTGTGAGTTCAGCACCTCTTCAGATCTTTTCAGCCTGTCCTTAACATTTGACAATTGTACTCTAACCACAGAATGCAAATTTTCTAGTGATTTACAAGTGACTTAAACGAAATCAAATTTTCTTACCGATAATCTTCCGTCGCCTTTCACAATATCAACCGATAGCTTACTTATGATAAATCTGGGAATAGAAAAGACAACATTAGTCCAATATTATAAAAAAGATGTAATTTGTAATAAAATATACTAAAACATAATATAATATAATATAATATAATATAATATAATATAATATAATATAATATAATATAATATAATATAATATAATATAATATAATATATAATATAATAAAATATATTAAACATAATTTGTGACAAAAGTACTTGTAGTACTTCTGCAGTAAGCTTCTCGTTTCTCCTTAATGGTTTCTTTTAAATGCTTCCGTCAGGGATTTAAAAACGAAAATACATCGCACAGTAAGAGAATGGGTTTGCTGTTATTTCTATACTTTTGAATTAAAATAAATACTAGCAGAAGAGGAAGGATACAGATATCAAGTCAGGTTACAAGCAGGTGGTTGATGTCATTTTGGATGCACTGTAAACTATTTTGAAATTTTATGATTTCATTTTATTGGTGGGCAAATAGTAGCCATCAATAGAGGGAGATAAGACCAAAATACCTACAAAAATGGATTGTTTTCATGAAAAAACATATGAATAGATATATCGGAAGTGAGCATGTTCACTCGAGGGTTCATTTTGTTGGTTTTCTGGTCATTTCCGGTCGCCATTTTGAAAAAATTACATTTTTCTGACCGAAAGCATACAGGAAGGACAAAAATATGTTCATTTTTGGATTCAGCGCTGAATTTAGCCTCGGAAACCACTCGTCTCACTAAGAACTTACTGATTTACCCTACCCTAATAGTACATGGAAAAGACGTTGACCTTTTATTGTGCAGATGTACTTCTCTATATGAGGCGATTGCTCAGAATCATATTTTGATATAAGCTGTTCAAATGGGATTAAAGTTCTCTCACCTTTTTTAATGGCTCATTGGCATAGCTCACTGTTGTTATTTCATGTGGTGGAAATTAATTGATAGCAACAGCAATATGAAGCCTGAAAATTCGTATACGTAAGAACTCCTTGGTGAAAATAATAAAAACAAAATGCATTAGATACGAAAGTGACACCTGGAACACTTTATTGAAATCTACTCCTCCTGATGACATTTCAAGGTCTTGTCATCACAATTTAATTGACAAGCCATTAACATCTTTAGCAACAGCAATTTTACCAATAGGCAGATGGCCCTGCTGCATAAAAGAGGGATTTCCACCCTGTACTTCTAAACAATAAAGCTAATTGAATTTGTGTTTTTTAATTTAGCTTGCATCATTACTTTTAACACAATACAATGTTGTGTTAATATTGAAAGCATCAGGGTTGTGTGAATTGTCAAAAGCGGCGGAATACAATATACATGTAAATTATTAGTCCAGATGGTATGAAGATATTAAAAGTCTGCTCCGATATTCAAAAAACGCTCATTTTGCATACCGAGGTGGGTTAGTTTGCAAGTTTGCATAACCTATCCCTTGTACAATTCAGCCAATTATGACGTCATTTTCCTATTTGTATGCCTATGTGATAAACGACACTCGTGAGATTATTTACTCCAGTTGGATCAAAGCTTTTTTGCTTAATAATTAATTCTGAGGAACATTATGCTTCTGGTTCTAAGGGAAAAAAAATAAAGCTCACCAATTTAATAATCTTCAAAAATTACCTTAAATGACTTCGTTTTTTGGTGATCAAACTAACTATAGCTGCCGTGGACTTCAACTGTTGCCATTAGATAGAGCCCATCACGTTTAGTACAGCTGAAAAAATTCCTGTTTTTACTGCTTCTTGTGATTATTGGGTGCAATGTCGACCCCTGATGAATGCATAGATTGTAATGGACGCTATGAGAAGTCTCTCTGTGTGACAATGTCTGTCCGTCTCCAATCTCTATCCATCTCTCTCTCTCTCTCCCTCTCTCNGGAAAAAAAATAAAGCTCACCAATTTAATAATCTTCAAAAATTACCTTAAATGACTTCGTTTTTTGGTGATCAAACTAACTATAGCTGCCGTGGACTTCAACTGTTGCCATTAGATAGAGCCCATCACGTTTAGTACAGCTGAAAAAATTCCTGTTTTTACTGCTTCTTGTGATTATTGGGTGCAATGTCGACCCCTGATGAATGCATAGATTGTAATGGACGCTATGAGAAGTCTCTCTGTGTGACAATGTCTGTCCGTCTCCAATCTCTATCCATCTCTCTCTCTCTCTCCCTCTCTCTCTCTCTCTCTCTCTCTCTCTCTCTCTCTGTCTTTCTCCTCTTTCTCTCTCTCTTTCTCTCTATTTCTCTATCTATCTATCTATCTATCTATCTATCTATATCTATCTGTCACAAACACACACACACACACACACACCAGACGACATATTCCTTAAAAACGTTGGCGATTGCGTCACGCCACTTGCCTCTTTCTCGTGATACTCAAGAGCTTTGTCAGTCTAAAAGTTAACAAGATTTGTAATTTGAACAAATAGAAAAGTAAATGATTCTTCCTTTATGAAGACGCTGTCATGTGATGAAAACCAGCAGAGGCATTGCATTTCTATTTTCCATCAACAGGCTATTTATTTTGCTTCGTCTGTGTTTTGTTTCCTTCAAAACAAGAGTATTTTAGCATGTAATTTGTTTGAGGCCTGGGGTCATATAAACAGACCATCTGATAATAAAACTATTCTGATCATCACACTTGCCCTAATGAGTTTTCTCTTCGTGTCGCAAAAAAGGTCACAACTGATACTATGGTATTTGACAAAATAAAGAGAAAAAAGCAATAGTCGGAAAACAAATATCTAATGCGAATTTTATAGCTTTTGTTCGTTTGAGGTTTGGGATTTAGAGGTTCTGAGGAAAGGTATGGCAGGGAATTTTCTTCGTTGCTTAGAATTAGTGATAAAATATGATTTTTTTTTCTTGCTACACACATCGAGAAGTTTGGTAACAGTGGTCATGGTAGAGACTCAAAGGACAAGGTCAGACTTACATTAAATAGTCTTTTCAGTATTTCGGAAATTGAATGTCTGGTAGCAGAGGGCAAGTTTACTATAACGCTACCAAATATGGGGGCTCCTTGCTAAGGGGTGAAGGCTTGAGCTCTGAAGAAAGTTCTGCTTACTGCCGCAGGAACCATTTCCTAAACCTCTCACGAAATGCTGCATTTGAACCTTGCGTAGATTGTATGGGGTGTACTGTTCCAGGTAGCACCTGTGATGACCAACAGCCGCATTTGTCGAGACTGATGGCTGAACACATTGGGTCTCTTCTCAATCATTCAACTTTCTCCACCGTTTCAAAGCAGCTTCCATGACATGGAAAATTCCACAACCGATGAGTCAGTTTAGCCGACAAACTGAAGGTGGGGAGGGGTGTTGAATTTATACAACCTAAGCCTGCCTTTTTTTTTAATGTGTGAAGCCTGTGTCAGAGGAAGTTGAATATAAGCTATCTATTGACCAGGTGTGTCACACTTGGGGCACGTCGTAGGCACAAAGATTATTTTGACTGGTCACTGTGGTAAGCTGTGAGTACCTACCATGTAAAACTCATAGTCAGTCATGGATCTCATTGCACACAAAATATTAGACGTAGCGCAGTCACTGCCTCTCACCCCTCTTTTACAGGAGGCAAGCTTGTAAACAGCGACAGGGAGGAGAGAACCGAATCAGCTAATAATGGTGACTAGAAAGATGGCATAGGCCCAAACTCTGCAAAAAGGTCTATGGATGTCACCGTGAACATTAGGAAACGTTCTATAACAATTGGTACAGTATGTGTTGTGTAAAGCTGGTAAACTTGTTAATTGTATTTTGAAATCAAAGTGATAAAATTACGGTATATTGAAAGTAAGTGAAAAGCACTGGAATAGGCAGTGACACCATTGACAAGATGAGTTTACATTAGTTCTCTCGGGAGGTAAAACACACCATTGAGCTGTTGGCTTTTTTTTTAATTTTTGCTAAAAAGGAGCTTGAAACGTGTCTGGCCGATTTCGATTATGATAATGTTGAATTCTAGGTTCTTCAATGTATGTCTTATACAAAGGACGTGCAACAAAAACATATCATTTATATGACTAGGTTTAATTATTTCACTAAGAAATAGGAAATGTTCTAAAGAAAGTGAAATCGAGCGAAGACGTGAGTCAGGGGAGACCTGAATACAAAGGTCAGTATAGTACGCTTTTATGACATCACAGGGAATTGGGGCTTAGAACAAAAAATGAAACAAGTGGTTGCCTATTATAATTCTGCGGGAGAAAGACTTGTTATAAATACATGATTCAAATAGCAACAAAAAAGACTCCATATTGGGAAAAGTCCAAGCTATTTTTATAGAAATCAAGGCGACTACTTAGTGATCCAGAAAACGTTTGGTAACTCAATAAAAAGCTGTATAACGTAATCAGATACAGAAATCAACTCTGACCACATACCAGTAATAAGCAAAATACAGTGAATTCCTCAAATGCGGAGGTGAAATTGTTGTTGATAAGCTCCTAAGCCTATCAAACGACTGCTGGACTGGTATACGAGTCCCTCCGGAATAGCGAGATGGTTTCGCAGTTAATCTCCCCAAGAAAGGAGACTTGATGGACTGCAACAACTGGAAAGGATTTATTGTCAATACCAGGGAAAGCTTACTATACCATCCTACCACAGAGACTCACGCAGGCTTTCTTCCGCATAGATCATGCAGAGAACAAATATTTAAGTTGAGAAATATTCTTGAACAATGTATCCAATTCCAAAAACCATTCACGAGTACCTAGATCAATTACAAAAAGACATTTGATAGCATTAAGAGACACTCACTCTGGAAAATTCTTGCACTATACGGTATTTCTATACTATATGGTATTTCTATACTATATGGTATTTCTGACTGTCTGATAAGCGTCTTCAAAAATCTACACGAAAAGTTTTATTGCTGTGTCCGTACTGAGAAATCGTTTACAGAGTTGTTTGCCATTTTAAGCGGTGTTAGGCAAGGGTGCATCCTATCTCCATTGTTTTTCGCTCCCATTATCGACTTCATTATGCGTAAATTAACTCTGGAATTTATGGATGGCATTAAATGGAACAAGTCGCAACCGACCGACTTAGATTTTGCAGATGATATTGTTGCGATCACCACAGCACGAGTAGGAATGCAAGTTCTAACATTCAAAATTGAGACAGAAGCAACAAAACTAGGACCAAAGATAAGCTGCGAAAAACAAAAGTCATGCAAGTCCTTTGGGTAGAACAACCAACGATAACACTCAATAACAAACCGATCAAGGATGTGAAAATGTTCAAGTATCTCGGAAGCGTGATCAGCCAGATTAGAAGTTCAGACGCCGAGATGAACAGCAGAATCGGTAAAGGTGCTGGGATATTCCAAAAATTAGCATCAATATGGAATTCCTCAAGCATCTGTATTTCCTTTAAAATTAAATTATATAGCTCGCTTGTCCTACCGACTGCTTATTACGGAAGTGAGACCTGGCACATGTCCAAGAAAACTACCAAAAAGTTAGATGTTATCCATCAGAGGTGCTTGCGGAGAATACTTAAAATCACATGGAGAGACAGAGTGACAAACGACGCAGTACTCAGACGATGTAACACAACACCACTTCACACCGTAATAACAACTAGAATAATGCAAATAGCAGGGCACATCCTACGACTTCCTCAATCTAGACATGCCAAAAGAGCTAGGCTCTGTACACCTGAAGGTGGAGAGAGATAGATAGATAGAGAGAGAGAGAGAGAGAGAGAGAGAGAGAGAGAGAGAGAGAGAGAGAGAGAGAGAGAGGGGGAGGGGGGGGGGGGGGGTCGGGCAGGCCAAAGATCACATGGAGACGAACTTTTCAAAACGACCCCAAGTGAAGAGGGAAGACCTGGGCTACAGTTGAAAGACAGACTGCTGACAGGGTGCAGTGGAAGGGGATTGCTGCCCGATACATTCCCGTAAGTAAATAAGTGCTGTTAATCTCAGAAACTAAACAAAACACTGGAAGGTGAATTATCAATTGTAGAAGATGAAATATTAATTGTTCAAGCCATCTATAGCTCTAATGGCTTTTTACTGCATCTACTTTAAGGCCAATAAAGGGAATGCATATTTTAATATTAAGAAATAAGTCATTACGAAAGGCTGAGATAAGGTCTCAGCCTTTCGTAAGAACAAAACACAATAAAAACAAAACCATAAGTAAATGTAATAGTAGTTATTATTTTTCTCACTCATCAGTACCAAAATCAAAATAATTAAGTAATGCAATAGTATAAGGGAGTTGTCCGAGTTCTCTAGATTTAGTTATCAGGTTATTTAAAACTCTCCAACAATATTCTCTTACAAAATATGAATTAATTTTGAAAATTCGAAAGTTACAATTGCAAAACAATGGTTTCATTTCTTAGAAGATTCGAATTGTTCAAATTCGAACCTTCTTCAAAATTATTTGCGCCTTTCAAATATTTAGTCCTAATCCTCTAATACTTTATAACCAGTATAGTCTTAATTCACTAGTGTATTACGAATGTCCTGTCTTAATTCCTTGAAATCCTAATTTACTACGAGTTTTTTCTATAGCTGAATTGTCTAGTTTTTATATTTTATAACTCATTCTGCAGAAATGAGTAACAAAAGTTAATTATTAAAGTTGTAAATATGTTGTTTTTATTTCTCTAATAAATGACAGAAACATACGCCTCTAGTCCTCTAGTCAGTCACAGGTAAGACACAAAAAAGTCCATGCCTGACAAAGAAATTTTAAGGAAGAAAAATCATCAATTTCTGTTCCTTTCGTAATGCTTTGTTAGTTTTTTAATATAACTTTCCTTCTTTTTTTTCTTCTTGTAGACGTTAGTGGTAATAGATAGAACCTGCCTGAACCGCGTCGAATTCGACCGTTATTTGTGACGTAAGAGTTGTCTCGACAGCAGACACTGTGTCTGTTAAATCTCATCTTATGTACAAGGCTATTGAGTAGTTTAACGAATTGCGTTTGTACATAGTGTTTATCTAAAATCAAAGGAGATAACATACATTCTGGTAACATCTCCATAAAAGCTTAAGTAATAGCATCACAAGAGTTAAAACTTTAATTTTTTTAAAAAAATTGTCGAAAACCTTACCCGAAGTTACTCTTTTCAAGCAACCACATTTTTGACAGCTTCCAGCAAACAATTGAAAATTTGAATGATCTAATTCATGATCTTTCCTACCCAATAGGGCGTTGATTGGTGTTGAGCACTCGATATCTGTAAGAAATGATGTGTCTATTGTAATGGGGAATATGAATAATAAGGTAGCTGGATCACATAGATTGTGAGTGAGAAATGACAAAGGAAGACGTTTTGTAGAGTGGTGCACAGAGAAAGGAAGAGTCACACCAAATACTTGGTTTAAAACACCACCTAAGAAGCTTATAGACGCGAAAGAGCCCTAATGGAGAAATAAAAAAGCAAATGGACTCCATAAATATTAACAAAAGGTTTTGAAACTCTGTGATGCAGGTAAGATATTATACAGGAGCTTACTGTAATAGAGACCATAACCCCTTTGGTGGCTAGATAAGAGTAAAGCTTAACAAGATGAACCAGAAGCAAAGAAGACCAAGAGAACAGCTGAGTGTTCTTAGAGAAAATACAATAAAGGAGCAAGATAATGCTCGAGTAAGAAATAGATTTCAGCTATTAACTAATGTAGCGGAAGATGAGAATCCAGCATCATTATGGGAGAAGTTTGCGTAGATAATGGTAATGAAATCATGGCACAAGTTAGAAAAAAAGCAAAACAGCCATGAATGACTGATCATATATTACAGCTTATGGAAGACAGAAGACAATTCAAGAGGAGTGATGTAATGAGATATAGAGAGATGAACAGGTTAAGGTAAGAAAATCTGTAAAGAAAAGGGGGGAAAAAGATACGAGTATGAGAGATCACTAGCGAATGTATGAAAAGGTGAAGTAGTTAACATGTAACAAAAGAAATATCACCGGTAAGGCAATTAAGAAAGCACATGGAACAGTTGTGAGAGAGCCGGAGGAAGTGAGGGGTAGGTGGAACGAATACATCAAAGAACTATTTGATGACGACCGGGAGAAAGATAGCAACCTGAATTTTGATAATGAAAGCATATACATAACCAAGGACGAAATAAGGGCATCAATAAATGGTATGAAAAAGGTAAGTCAGTTGGAGATGATAGTGTTGCTGTGGAGATTCTTCGGGCCCTGGAAGAGTTTGAAATTGATGTTGCAACTCAATTGGCAAACAAAATATAAGATAGTGGTGACGTCTTCCCGAAGGTGTACAACTCAACATTTATTACTAAACCAAAAATACCTGGGGCAATGGAGTGCAATAGACACAAAATGATTAGCATCATGAACCAGATTTGTAAGGTAACACTAAGAGTAATATTAAACAAGATTAGTAGTAGAATAAGACCAGAAGTTAGTATGAAGCAGTTCGGTTTTGTGAAAAGTACAGATACAATAAATGGAACTTTTTCATTAAGAATGTTAATAGAAAATCCGACTAATTTAAACCCCGAAGATATTATTTCGCAATGTATGCAGGCATAATTTTATCTTAGATAGTCTTATGGTTAATTCTGACATCATAACTCATTTTTGAGACAAAGTTAAAATGCATGGCTATCTTAGTACTTCAGTAGCATACTCTGACTCACCCCATAAAATATTTAAATCAGACAGGCTTGAATACATATAAGTCAATTAAAAATTTATTTGCCCCCTTGATTTAGTGATAAAATATGAAAGAGTTTATAACTAAAGTAAAGGTTTAAAAGTAACGACTAAGAGTATCTGATACTAATCACTTTCAGTCTTGAAACATTGTAATTGTTCTTCTCTTCAGTTTAATGTCGAACCAAACTTTAAAAAATCCATCAGTTTCAATTCTTGTCTGCTTGTTTATGTGCTTGGCTTGTTGGAAAAGGTGTTAATCCAGTCAAATTTACTAAATATAGGAAGAGCTCCATTATCTAACCCTGTGAGGACTTAGATGTTAATGCTTTAAGTTGCTTCAACTCATGTTTTTGACTGTTCCTTTTCATTCTTATATCATGTTCACTAACCTATGAGTTATCTTTTTAGAATATTCTAATTTAGGCTTAGTAAATTTTATTACAATTATGTTAGGAGAGGGGAGAAAGAGAGAGAGAAGGAGATAGGGAGAGAAGGAGGGATAGAGAAGGAGGGAAAGAGAGGAAGAGAGGGAGAGAGAGAGAGAGAGAGAGAGAGAGAGAGAGAGAGAGAGAGAGAGAATAAGGCCTTGCACAGCTACCATGCTGGAAAAGCCTTGTCACATTTACAAGGACCTGGAAAAATAAAAAGGAGTATTACAGAAAGATTAGGAGGTAATGTAAAGGACAATTAAAACAAGATTGAAGAAAAGAGTACAGTGTGTGATAAAACAGAAAAGAATAAAAACTATTCGTAAGACAAATATGAAATACTTTATGGTAAACTCCTGAAAATATTGATGATATCAGGAAATTACTAACCCCTGATATGATCAGTATCCTCAGGTGTTTGACCGTTTCTTGACCAAAGTTTGCCTTCAACAAGTTAGTTTTGTCATTATCAGCAAAGATGGTTAAGAGACGCAGTTTACATGCTCGATAAAAGCAAGACGTTGTGCCGCACTCTGTAATGACAAAAATAGCTGGAAAATCGTGGCAGAAATCTTGCCTATGAATTTTAATTATCGTAGCAACTTCAGCTTCTTTTACTGCAGCCCACTAAATCTGCCGTTCGTGCTCGACACTGAACTTCGTGTAAGCATAGCCTAGCAATATCAACATGCCAGTATCATTAAGACGCTGAAATGATGCATACCATTCCTTCTTTATGGTTACACTCCCTTTCATATGTGGTATTGTGTTGAAGCTGGGGGGGGGGGTTCTCTTGTGTTATCACAAACCTTTTTATAAGATTTCTTTCCTTATCTGAGAGACAGTATTTTGTGATAAATATAGGCAAATGTTTTTTGTTTGCTGAATTTCTCAGGAATGTTTCCATTTGTACCTGTTGGTATATGCTGTCAGCATCCCTCAACATCAGCTGAGGGATGCTGATAGCATATACCAACAGGCACACACTTTATTGCTCCTCTGTTTCCTAGTTCCACTTTTCACACTCATTCACCATTGCAAAGGACGCAGAGTCTGCTGCAGCAGGGAAGAAAAGATGATGAAACGCAAAGGCTCTTAACTTATTTCCCAAACGATTTTTTAGACTTTATACCCAGGACTGTTGCCATCGTAGCAACCAGTAAGATTGTTTAGTTGTTATTACCGTTGTGGTGTTTGACTGTTGTATCAAGTAGTTCCTTAATGAGGCTTTTTGTGGATTGACGTAGTTCTCCATAAAATGATGTTACAGACAAAGCTAAAAATGTGTGTATTGTTCTTAAGGTCTTCCTTCAAACTGAGTGATTGAGATTTTCAAAAAAGAAGGGCTTTACATCAAGTGTACTGAATTATTCTTGGCCAATTTACGATGCTTCAATATGCCATTGACAATGTCAATTTTATTTCCCTACCAGTTTGGATATTGCAGGTTGTCTATTGAAAAATCGATCCTTTCCATATTCTTACAATTTGGTAGTTAATTTTCTGACATGCTCATAACGTAATTTCTTGCTGCGAGACGGGATTACCTTGGCATTGAAAAGGTTTTCATGTAGAGCATTCTAAAAGAATTTTTCTTAGCATTCTATGGATGAGGATTTTATTCATTATTATATAAATAACTAAGCTGCCTTATGTCTCTTGTTTAAATAACTCAGTGATGAGGTCTTGTGTATCTTTCTAACTTTATTTTCTGTGATACTACCTCCAGTACCTTTCAAGGTCTATTTCTGGGACGCCATATGGTGTGTCTATGTGAGACTTGGGAAACAATTTGATAATGATTGTATCGTGAATAGTTCTGTTCATTGTAGGCAAAGGAGTATCATATCATTTACTACTCTCGTAGCAAGTTCATTTCAATGTCTAAGTCTCCACAAGCTGATACGAGAGGAGACATCAAGGCGAAACCAAGGTGACATCAAGGCAACATTTTGAAGATAACTCGCTTTCAATTCAGGGTCAGAGACTGAGTTACAAGGAAGTACTTGATTTACTTCTTCAGTGTATTCTTTTTAATTTACTTGCTTAAATGTTTGTGGGTAGTGAGTAGTTCAAACAGATCTCATAGCAGTTTTGTGGGTGTGTTTAGCTTCTTCAGATTATCCGTAGAACTCTTAAGCTTTTATTGGACATGTGAATAAAACAGTATTTATTTACTCTTTCGTAGTTTTTTTTATTTATCTATCTATTTATATATTTATTTATTTACCAATCTATTTATATATATTTATATATATATTTATTTATTTATCTATTTATATATTTAATTATTTATAATGCAAATTTACACAGGATGACCAAATAAACAAGTATATTTGCAAATTGTTATCAACATGAGTCCTGTAGCACAGTGTTTATAGTTAAAAATTGAAACATTTAATTACATTTCCAAGATGTTTAAAATATGAAAACAACGCAATAGAAAAAGGAAACGAGCAGCCAATGGCGTGAAGCTAGAAAACATAAAAGATTTATCTGAATGTAAAATTTTTAAAGCAAATTCACATTAACACGTAGACCTTCACCACAAGTAAAGCCTGAATATTTTAATGTAACTTCTGAAAAACCGACTTGTTTACTAATAGAAACTCAAACTGGTAAAACAATAGGAGACCAGTACCTACATAAAAGCAAAGTAAACAAGTGAAATGTTTACTTAAACTGAAGTAAATTTCCTCTCTGCTCAAATTAAAGCACATACTTTTTATCCTTAGAGCTAATGGATAAAACAGGCCGTAATAGAGATATTTAGCTCCTGTAAAATTAAAAGATGGTCGACAGTATTCCAAAGGACTTTCAGAAAGTTTCAACAAATGTCTTTCATTGCGCGTTGCTCTATATACCGTAACACTGTAAAGTTATTTTGAATATTTTGACATGCATGCTATCAAAGCATTTACCTGCTAGTGTGCAACCGTTATAAAACATAACTCTATATGGTGGCAATATGTTTACTAGCTAAGTTCCATAACCACGTGTTAATTTTAGAGATTTATCATAAAAGGACAATAGTACCGTTTTCTTGGTTTCTGTTGGATTCAGAGGTAACAAACTGCTTTAAGTGGAAATCGCCATGATCATACTCTGAAAGAACATTTTTGCAACCTTGCACGATATACTACCAGTTAATTTCTTAATTAATTTTAACCTGCTATTTACTTCTCGTGCTTTTCAACAAATTATTGCTAGGGTTTCACTCCTGCAAATTCCAAATTATCAAAGTTTTTATGATACGTATCCAACACAGTATTTGGACCTCAACAAATATGCAAAATCAAACAAAGAATTCAAATATAATTTTTTAAAATATTGGAGCATTGAACGTCTAGTCAACTCAGTCATTTCTTATGGAACGCTTCAAAGTAATCCCAGTCCAAAAGAAGGTCGCAATGCGGCCACATAAATGTAAAAATCCTTTTCGACAATGGTTGGAACACCCCTCTGACTCCTAGCTCGCTTCGGCAGATGCTCTAAGACCACGTCCCAAATCTGTACGAGAAAGCCCAAGATGCAATTCTTTCAAGGGTGATCGACCAATAAAAAGTGTCTGAAATACAGTTGGGGTAAATGTCCTCCACAATATTTTAGACCCTCCAGTTTGCATTGACTGAAATGCTCAAAAATTTGGAAAATAGACATTAGTATCGCTTTTTGTTTCGCACCCTCTGACAATACTCCCCAAGTAGGCTGTCTAACAGGTTGTCCTCGCTGTAGCTCTCAATCATTTTTGCCTGCTCAATCATAAAAAAATTGTTAGAGTAGCTCCAGCGTCAAACCTGCTTAGTCGATGTTACGGATTCATGATTGTTGACTACACAAATAGGTCGATTATTATTTCTCTGGCTCAAGACACTCTGTGAATCTGAGACGTTTTCACTGAAACTACAAGGTCACTTTTTGAGTTTCTTCGTATGCACGTAGGCAGTTTTCTATGCGGTTGCTGCACACAGTTCCAGCCAACCTTAGCCCCATTTCGTAATTTTCGTGCCAGCTTGGTCGAACTGAAAATGTTGTAGCAATTTATTAAATGTTGAGATACAGTTTGAAACATCAAAGTCAATTGTTGATCACAATTTCATCAGTAGCCCTTCTGAACATTTGTATTCCCCAGTAAACACATCTAATGAATATGGACACCAATACTACAATCATGAGAAGACATGAACCACATTTTCATTCCAAATTTAATTGGCTTTCCTCGTATATACATCCTTAAGGTATGATGACCATAATTAGGTACCATTTGCGAGTCAGTTTTCTACAAAGACACCAAACTTTAGCAAGTTGAGTTGGATCTGAAAAGGGCTTTACCCTCCAAAGTTTATCTGCCTTGCCTATCTTGTTTTTGTCCGCAAAATATACCTCATAAGTCTTCATGGACTTTTGTACAATGTTCCAAAACTGAAAAAAATACACCCAAAACTCTATTATTATTTTCAGGAAATGAGTAGAGTAATGGCATTTCCTTTACTTATTCTGAGGTCAATTTACTATAGATTGTTGACTAAAAAACGATGGTGTGTTTATAACATCCCAATCAATATAATACTAAACACGCACCAGTCAGATGGGCAGTCTTTGTTTAAGTTTGAAATATTGCCGTTCTACCTTGAAAATAATCAGAAGACAAATAATGATAAGTTGATAAAATTTAGAATGATACATAAGAAATTTTATTTCAGCAACTTAATTTTCACCTTTCTTCCAATTTCGGAACATTGGGCATTAATGGGTGAATGATCGGTTTAACTTAAGCCCAAGAGATTTATAGCAGTTCTCCATATAAATGTTCTTAAATTGTTTTATTAATATTTTTGACATCCTGTTTACCAAATTTTGCAGTAGTTAATAACACCCTTAGTTGGATTATTCAGTCCACGGCCATAGTCGGTTTTGTGGTATGGCAAATATACAATGTAAAGTCTTTTAAGACTCGACTACAAAATTTGCACTGTCGCGCCTTGGTATGAGCTTAAGTAGCTGGAGGTGGTTTGGGGGCTGTCTAAGTCAAAAACACTAAATACATGAGAAGAGCTCTAAAAACTGAAGCTTTTCCACTTTTTAATTACTCTCAAATAAGAGCTGCTCAAACAACTGAACTTCCTGTATCGGACTTATAAAAGCTGTTCTCTTCCACAAGTAGATAACTATACCAACAAAAGAAGTTTTTGAAATGATGATTTTCATGACATTTATTTTTAAATCCAGGCCAGAAAAAAGCAGCCTATGGAGAAAAAAGTAAATATAATTCACAGAACCTAAACAATAAAACACAGCTTTTATTCACTTTTATGTTATTGAAAAGTTTTAAACTCATCCCAAACAGATCTTGTCTTTTCCATGCATATCACTTATCATGTTATTATTCAAATAATTATTACTCATGACCAATAAGATTACTATTTCACTCCATGTCTTTGCAGGTGCTTATAGGACGGAAAGAAGAAGAAAGAGAGAAGCAAATTTAAGTGTATAATAAACAATTGTGGTTGACAAGGTTACGAACCAAAATAAATCAAGATATGGATGGATGGATAGATGGATAGATTGATAGATGGATAGATGGATAGAGCAATGAACCAGGTGACAACCTTGTGGACTGTGCACTAAGTCGCAGCCTCCGAATCGTGAGGACTTTCTTTAAGAAGGCTGAGAGATACAGGATAGCATACAAGAGTGGCATTAGGGAATCTTACATTGACTATATCTTGTTCCATATCAGTGACAAAGGAAACAGAGGAGGCTGTAAAGTAATATTGGATGAGAGCGTGACCAGTCAACACAGACCACTAGTATGCGCACTAGTCATCAAGAACATGCCAAGAAGGTCAGCAACAAGAGTATCAAGGATAAAATGGTGGAAATTGACAGACAAAAACACCAAGAATCAAAATGCGTTAGCAACTAGAGCTAAACTACGGGAGAGAGAGAGAGGGGGGGAGAGAGAGAGGGAGAGAGAGAGAGAGAGAGAGAGAGAGAGAGAGAGAGAGAGAGAGGGAAAACATAGACTATAACAAGGAGACCTATAAGGCGACAAAGAAAGAGGCTAAAAAAATTAGATATTACTAGGACTAGAGTATAGCAACAGCTCTACGAAGTCTTGGATACCATGGAGGGACAGAAGCATGTGCTGAGAATGGCAATACAGCGAGGAAAAAACTCAAAAGACGTTTATCAGATAAAGCTGATCAAGGACAACGATGGCAAATGTTTGGTTTAATATGATAAAATTCTAAAGAGATGGCAAGAATATTTTCAAAGACTGGTGAATGAGGAAAATCGAAGGGAAATCAAAACGGAGCAAAGAGTGTGGTGGAGATAGACATCACTGAAATTACAAGTTTAAAAGTAAAAAGGCCTTGAAGAAAATGAAAAATGGTAAAGCAGTTGAAAACGACAACCTCTCAGTTGAGGCATTGAAGTACTTGGGGAGACCTGGAGTAGAATATTTGAAACGAGAGATGAACAGATTTATGGTCCAGGAGAGAATTCCAAGTGATTGGAGGAAAAGCACACTGATACCCATTTTCAAGAACAAAGGGGATATTATGGAATGTATCTATCACAGAGACATCAAGCTCATGTGCCACAACATGAAACTATATGAAAAAGTACAGGAAAACGGACTGAGGAGTATTGTGATGATTAGTGAAGAACAATCTGGTTATATGAAAGGGAAATCAACAACAGATTCTATATTTGCCCTGAGACAACTATAACAGAAATACAGATAAGGACAGAAAGACCTATACAGCGTGTCCATAGACGTAAAAAAGGCTTATATGTGGGTGCCAAGAGAAGAGCTTTGCTGGTGCATGGGAGGCAAGAGGGCACCCGCAAAGTACATCAGAGTAGTGAAAGACATGTACCAACAGTGTGAAACGATTGTGAAATGTACCGTCGGTACTAGCAACGCATTCAATGTGAAGGTGGGTTTCCATCAAGGATCCGCACTCAACCCTTTCCTGTTTGCCATCATTATGGACTCTGTGACAGCGGAAATTACAAAGGAAGTTCCATGGCAAATGAGGTTCACAGATGACGTGGTACTCTGTGCAACAGCAAAGAGCGAGATACCAGAAGATCTGAAACAGTTAAGAGCAGCTCTGAAGAGGAGAGGAATGAAGGTATCACGAGCAAAGACGGAGTACATATGTTTGCATGGTACAACATCAGGAAGTATCGAGATTAAATCGACACAGATTCCGCAGGTAAGGGAATTTATGCACTTGGGAAGCACATCACAGAACGATGGTGGAGTAATTGCAGGTTACCCGAAGAATCCAGTGTTGCTGGAACAACTGTAAAAAGATGACTGGCGCTTTGGGACAAAAGAATTGCACCAAAGATGATAGTGCAACTAGCAATGCTATGTGGACAGGAAACTCTGTCACTCAGTGTCCGGGGCACCATGAGACTGGAAGTGGCAAAAATGAAAATGTGCAGATGGACATGTGGACATACTTTATGAGATCACGTGAGGAATGATAATGTTAGAGAGAGGATGGGTGTTATAAACATCACAGGGAGATGTAGAAGAGCAAGGTTAAGATGGTTAGGACATGTTGAAAGGTAGGATGAGAATAATTGATATGGCACAATCTGGTAGGAGAAGAATGGGACGCTCCAAGCTAAGGTAGGTGTAATGAATCCGGAAGGACATAAAGGGAGTTGGGGCAGAAGAGGCTGATGCCCTGGATCGAGCATTGTGGAGGAGATTGACTGCCGCAGCAACCCCACTCTGAAAGTGGGATAAAGCTAGAAGAAGGAAGACGTTGTCAGTTATGGTAACCCAATGTATGCAAGTCTTCAATATGGTATTTTCTGGATATGTTGAATAAGTAATATGGAAACCAATTCAGATCTAAACCTGGACCACTATGCGATGCAAGTTTTGAAACGGTCTTGCTATGGCTTAACTTCAATTTTACAACCAGAATTGTAAATTGGAATGATTTTTTGAGATCTTCCTATAACTGAGGTAAATTCGTGGTCGTAAATATAGGATCAAAAAGTATGTTTAAGGTCTCTTATGACTACCAAGCAAATTATTGAAATTGTGGCTTGTATACCATCCTAGTTTAGTAGTCATTTTGGGGGTGGGTTTAAATAGGATCCTAAAGATATTTGACGCATTTATAGAACCGGAATACAGTCTTACGACATAAAGATTTGCTTTGCTAGTTGTGCGATTCTATTCAGACTACGCATGCAGACAGACTGACACACATACACACATACACACATACTCAGGCTTTGAATTGTATACATGTAGATAAATTAATTTTGGACAGTTTTTCTTTGTTAACGCTCACCCGGAAAGGACATGGACCAATATGTAAAGGTTTTTGTTTAATTTACTTTGCAAGTTTAAGTTTTTAGCATAGGTTCTATGCTATAATTAAGGAAATGGTATTAGGGACATTTTTTTCTTAAAGAAATAATAAAGTCTTGAAAAGGTGATGTATGCAGCCGATTTATCTTGGACAATGACTTGGGATTACATAGGACTTTTAGTGTAGTTCGATTTTGTAGAGTAATTATTTTTCAGATGAGCCAGAATTTTATGTTGAAGTTTATTTTGCTAATGCTGAGGTAAATATGTTGAGTTTTCCTGAAATTCAGTTTCTAATTGGACAAAGGAGCAATCTGAAAGTGTCCGTAGATAACTAAGATTGGCTTAAAAGTCCCTTATAGTCAGACTTTTAAGATAATGCGGCTTATGGTTCATTTTTAATCTTTTTAAATACTTTAAAGTATTGATTAACGAGACTTAAGAAAAGAGTTTAATAATGAATGAGAAAGGAGCCGTAAGTAAGGTTTCGTTTTACTTTGAGCAAAAGTAATCGTAAATAGATCGTAACCATGAGGATGTTAATCTATGTACCCTAAAGAAAAAGAAGAGCAAAGTCTCTTGAGCCTCCTGAGTTTGATAAATGCCAACTTTGAAAACTATGAACATTGACTGTATATTTTCTCAATGTATTTTTGGTCAGTGTGAAGCTTCTACTGTTGAAAATAACTACCTTTTAGTAACAGATAGGCTTTTCATAATCCGTTAATATGAATCTCGACTTTTCAAAGAAATGTCCAGATAACATGTATGCTCCTGATTTGTTTATGGACAAGTTCCAAGTGAAGTCATCTAGTTTAAATGAGTATGAAGAAAGGAAAGTAGAAGACCAAAGGAGTGAATTTAGTTTCCTCTTGAAAACAGAAGGCTAAAACAGAAAGATCAAAGAGGTGATGATAACCATAGAGAGATCTGGTACTTTAACGTATATTTCACTTTGGTTGCTGTGTTGCAGCAAGAGAGGGACCAATAAAATTTGAAACTCACCTTTGAAACTGGTTGAGAATATGCAACTGACACGTCAGTGCACCTGTAGTTAATTAATTAAATCATAGACGACAAAGTGTGATGTTTGTGGAAAGGATGCGTTCACTATAAAGTGAGATTTATTTTAAAGTTTGGACTTGGAAAATAGAAATAATTAACCATTCATCCTTGATCTATGCATGTCACTCTTTTAAGACTTTGCTTTTAAACGATCCAGTTTACAATTTACATAATGTCAATTTCAGTATAACTTTTCATATTTTTCTCCGAGAGGAAAATATGAAAGAGAAGAGGAATATTTCTGCATCAACCACTCGATCTCCTTGTTTTTCAGTTCCTTTACTATTGTTTCCCCAATTATTTTCTCCATTTTATAGTGAGATGAATTTTTCTGTTGTCATTTAGTGTAAAACAAAGTAAGATGAAAACTGGAACATGCTTGTTATTTACTATTTGATGTAAATGACTGATTCTATTATATAAAATTAACTAGGCTTTCTATGTTTAATTCTTTGACTTCATTTACTTTCTCTGAAGTATTAACAGGAATCCTCACAAAACATTTTTACCTGCTAAAGTATTTAAAGAGAATTTAAGAATGACAAATCATACACTGAATCTTCCTGCAAGTACTCCTCTGACGACATATGTTATTGTTGACACAGCAATTCATGTATTGACAAAAATATTACAGTTTTTAAAGAAACAGTACTTTTCATTATGATTTGTTTCCACAGTCGCAAAACGTTTTAGCAAAAAATCCTTAAATTTAATATTGGAATAATGGAATCAGAGGCGTTCATTTCACAAATTTATTAATGGTAAGTACCTTGAAATAATGTATGGCGTGAGAGCTTGGTCAAAATCAAATTAAAAAAATATCATTGCCCAGGTTAAAATGCACTGGTACATTTAACACCTCTCTCCACCCTATCCAAGCATTCTTGTACATTTCTTCCACTACTTATTGCTTAGCCTTCAATTATTGTTATTACCTTTCATTTCTTCTCCCTCTCTTTCTGTTTCTCGCCATGTTTTTTTTCTATATATATATATATATATATATATATATATATATATATATATATATCTACTTCTATTTCTTCATCTGTTGTCGCCTTTCACTCCCTTTCAGTGAGTATCTTCATTCACACTCCTTTCTTTTTTCTTCATCCCTCCTTCTTCTGATGTTTTGTGTCTCTCTTAATCCCTGTGTTCTGTCTGTCTGTTCTGCATTTTGATCTCTCTCTCTAATATATACCGAAAATAGCCAAGTAGAAAACGAAAGTTGTACAAAATCAGAGCCTATGCCTTTTTATGGACATAAGGGTCACCAACTGAGCTGTTGTTTTTACATTCTTATACAGATACATCAATGAATTCACCTCCACATGCATACAGGAATTGTAACCATTTTAGTTTCTATTTTGAATACTTGTTCTGTGACTGTTTTGGTTCTCTCAAAATCTTACCTATCTGCCTTTTTCTTTTTCTGACGATTTCGACATTGGTATTTAAGATAAGCGTTTTATCCAGACATTTTTAAGCAGTTGGTAAGTGTACAGCCTACGCAAATGTAACACATCAAATGTATATATGTACAATCTCATTTCTACATATTAATAATGGTTGATCAGCGATGTTCGGATTAGCAGAGTACTCTCATTCAATTTCCTTTCTTATGCCTACTTTTTTACGTTGACTTTGAAGAGTAAAAAGCTATTTTGAATTAAAACCATTCGGAATCTTTAGTAGCTTATTTTTCTAATCACCTGTTATTTCGTCTGGAGATTCCAACAGCTGAAACTATACTGAACGCCTGTGGTCAAAGATTAGCATAGTGTATATGCAATAATGCAAATAACGCCAGTTACGGTTACAGGCTGAAAGACAGAGCTGGTGTACCTCTGGTGGCGTGATTAGCTTGAAATTCAGTGGGGTATGAAAAAAAGTTAAATCACAAGTTTTCAAGCAAGCGTTTTCCGTCAACAGGCCTGTGTAAGAAGGAGACTGGTTACTAATTATACAATATCTCAAAGGGATATAAAACCGAGAAAAAACAGTGATTCACTTATACTTGTATTACTTATACACAATATGGATTTAATATTACAATGTTGAAACTATAATAAATTAAAAAATATTCAGGATCATCTACGGCTCATAACCAACTTTACACGAGAGAGATACAGTAGGAAAAACAACTTGTTCTTTCGAATACACCTGTTCACATATTTTTAATAAAAATATGCACCTACAGTTTTCTGGGAGAAATAATGTTCCTTCCTTCTTAACTTTAAGGAGAGAGGGAAAGAGAGAGAGAGAGAGAGAGAGAGAGAGAGAGAGAGAGAGAGAGAGAGAGAGAGAGAGTGAGAGAGAGGCAGACAGTCAGACAAAGACAAAAAGACAAAGGGAGAGAAAGAGAGGTAGACGGATAGAAATTCAAAAGGAGACAGACAGGTAGTCAGAAAGACAAAGAGAGGCGGACACAGAGAAAAATAAAGACAGACAGAAGACAGAAAAACTGACAGACTGTTTCACTGCATTCTGGCAATTATTTGCGAAAAGAGACCTTTTATTACTTTTATTCCCGCCATCTGCTACATGCTTTTTCACCTGCTTTGAGCTCTTCAATATTGTGGATGGGATGACAGCTACTCAAGCCAGGACAGAGGCACCTAGATTGGTAAGTGTGAGGGATTCAGAAAGAGAAAAAAAAACCTTGTTCCTTCGATTACACCTTTCCACATATTTCTTATTGGAAATCAACCAGAACCAAATTCAGCTTCGAATTTCTGGCTAGATTTGGGTTGCGATGATTGGAAAGCCGTTGAAACAGAATTTTTGTTTGCCCATATAAAATTATTATTAAATTTGAGTTGAAAGGTTAATTGTTTGCTTTATTTAAACTCGTCCGTTAGTCTGTTTTCTGGCAGCTGCCTAAGCATTTTACCATTTCAGGATATGCATATGGACCCTATACACCGTTCGGCTAAAACGTTAATTGGGAATAAAAATTTCTGCAGAAATTTGATACCTTTTTTCCCTTGCTTACTTGTAACTGAAAGCTAATGCAGCGTACACAAACTGTAATATTGCTTCAAAATCCTATATTGTTGACTTTTCTCTTGCTTTCAATTCCATGTTCTCAGCCGTATTAGCTGCCTTAGCTGTTTGCATTGTTGCTGAATTGCTTTCTTCTTTCTTACCTTTTCTCTTCCTCTTAGGTCCCGAATAACCGAATAACTTACGTTTTTCGAAGAATTTCGAGGCCCTTTCTAGCTTTTTAAATTTTCACTTTTTTGGGGAATAACTGCTTAATATGTGTCGTCAGAAGAATTTGTTCTAAAGTTTAAAGAGCCACAGTTTATTTCAGTTAAACAAAGACCCCTAAATCATGTATTTCAATTTTTTATAATGTATTTGTGGATGCAAAAGGAATGTTTCATTTTTTGTTTTGAAATGTTTCTTCTTACTTTCACTTCTGTTTTTTTATTTATTGATTTTCGTTTACGCCATTCGGGACCGAATACTCTCCTCTCATTTCACCCTTTTCACACGCTTATTTCATTTTCCTGAGATTTCCAAGCCTCCACACTCCACTCTTATGAAGACCCCGCTTATCTGAGACCAAAGAGAGGCTGCTGTTTTAAATGGCAGTTTTTGGAAATATTAGTATTTCTGAGTTTTATGACGATTGTTTTTAGATATTGCGATTCAACAGTGAGCTAGAGGAATTTTTCCATTGATTGGGTATTAAAGTACGTACTGAAGTCAGGGATAGGGAAAAAGTTACCTGAGTTGGAAAGTAAAGAAGATGATGATTTCGATGGAAAATCGCTATCAGGTGACAAATGGATCAAGGATAATTCTGTCTATGTTAACACTTTTTTCAATTCCGAGGAATTGAAAAAAGAGTGATCATTAAGAACAACCCTAAAATTTAGATAGTAATACCGATAAAGATGTAATGGTACAAGGTGCATGGAGATTAGACAATGAGACTCATATTTACTGTTGGCCAATTGATTCTTCACTAGAAGTGGCAACAGCATTAGATGACGAAGTCTTCGCATTGCCTGCATAGAACTTTAATGAACTGACCCCTCTGCAGTATTTGCAGATGTTTTGGAAAACAAAACTCAAGCATCACTTTTCAGAGCAGAAAATCTCAAAGAACATTCGTACAAAACCATGAGGAAAAAGAGAAGCGTATTGGGATTTAAATGTACAAGTCCGTTATACAGTTGCCATCTTATCCTGTGTAGTGGGTACTTTAAAACAGGTACCAGGTGTGATAAGTATAGCGAGAATTTTTGCATCCCAATGACAACAGAAAACTAACAGAAAGTAACAACAAGGAAAACCATTTAAATAAAGTGCAACCAGTCTTGGATTACGTCCTCTGCAGCTGCTTACAGATAAATTCTGAACCTGCACAGTTAATTAATGAGCAGGGAATTCCAACGAAATCAACGTACAGTGGCATCCGAGTGTATTACTCTAAAAAAAGGAAGTTGGGTATAGAAGTGTTTGTTTGATCAGGATCCTCCTTCTTGATGTACTTCTTTGTATATACTGCGTCAGGTCCAAATAAGGAAAGAGGTAAAGTAACTTCTAGTGTCATATGACTGTTACAAACATTTGCAAGATATCGGCTGTTCAGGGGTTACTTCGGCAACTTGATTTGCTCGCTGACACTGTCCTCAAAACTAAAAGAATTCGGACCTCTGGTTGCTACTACAATTAAAACTGATCGCATAAATAATATCCCTTTGCCGGCTGAAAAGGACCTGAAAAAGCAAGGACGAAAAAGCTACTCATATGGAAGAGCAAAAATTCTGGTTCGACAATAGATGTGTTGATCTACGCCGTGTGTTTTGTAAGAAATGCTACTTCTGCTTGTGCCTTGGCACACGCGCAATTGTCTCTATGAGTTTTATAATGAATGAACGAGCACCAGTACTGAATAGGCTTGAGGTCTCAGAGTTTTTGACTTGGAAAGTATTGTGAAAGGACGTCGTGTTATATTGTTGTATTGGTAAAGAACTATTTTGTTTTTAATGTTGTTTGTCTCTTGGCAGTCTGAGATATTGTGTAAAAAACATCAAATAAATTCCTTGTATACAAATCCAAAAGCACCAGTATGATTCACGGTAAAACCTTGAAAATCTCCAAAACTGGAATCTCTTATTGTTCAAGAGATCATTACAGATATTTCATCATCAGTCTTTTTTTTTGTATTAGGATAATGAAACACTCATATGATCTGCTCAAATACAGTAAAAGAATTTCTCTGCTGCATTGCTTTAGAGAGTGCACAATAAATGATTAATCACGTTGCTGATACTCTGCATTATGAGGTGTCAGTTGAAAGAAACACTAGATTAGATAAACAATCGTAGGCTGTTAGACAGGTTAAAAAAAATATATGTGTTGTTATTTTTGTTGGGCAGTGTGTCGAATAATTTGTTACAATAATTAAAGTACATCATCATCATCAAGGAACGAGTAGGTCATTATTAGACCCGCCGTGGCCCTCCACTAAATTTCGCCATGCTAATCTAATCCGGGTCATCCTACACTATTCAATTATCGATTTACCACCACCTAAGTCAATAATGCTGTCACTAACGTATTTTAGGCCGACCTCGTCCACGGTTACCAAACGCAGACCCTAACAGGACGTCTCTATGAATACTATCATGTCTGCATATATGATCGAAAAAGGTCATTTATGCACATATTCTGTACATGCAAAACCAAAATAAAACGAAAAACCAGTTATAACATCCACACTAAAAAATTACGTATGAAGTGAAATAAGTCATAGAGGGCAAAGTTTGGCCAAAGATTTCATCAGGGGATAATGACTCCTATATACCCATGCTTTGTTGGTATTTACACTACTATGACGCTAATGCCACTGAAGCGGAAAAATGTAGCTAAACAAATCGAACAAACAACTTCAATTTTACATTTATAAAGTTGTATCTAGGTGTGACAATAAATGAGTGGCTTAAGCACAGGACCATAATTTCTAATCATCTTTTTTATTCTGATTTCACTTTTATTGTAAATATATTCTCTAGTTGCCTTTGAAAGTTGTCATCTACAAGACAACTAAAGATAAGGTAATAAAACACCCTTTATAGCACATCCTGGACTCAATCTTTTAAGTATTATTCTTTCTTTTATGCGTATCTTACACAGATTTATTTTATGAAATTTATTATTTATTTTATTATTTATTTTTCCTTTTTTGTTTTAAAGTCCTTTTTCTCCAGCAATTGAGACTCTTGAGAGACGGTGACCTTCAGAGGGACTTCGTTTTGGCAGTGAGATATTTCGTTTATGTAATTTCTTCCTGACGCCAACCAATGGCATTTTTTCTTTTGTAAAGTTCCAACTTCTCCTCGCCCGTTAGGAGAATCGAACCCAAATCCCCCAGGCAACTGTGCAACTGCACTACCCATTAAGCCACGAATCCTCTTCTATATGAAGTGTAGTTTATTATATATTACATATTACTTGTTCAATCTTTTGTACTCTCTGATGATTATAAGAAAAACAGTCTGTCTTTTCTAGCTGTTTCGAAAAATATCTAATCAATGAGGGTAAAATATCAACCACAGAGATCTAAAAAACACCTACTAAATAAAGGGTAGCTGTTACTTATACACAACATACCATGATTGTCCACCTTTCTTCTACCTTATCGACCGCCCGAAAGAAATCTACGTTAATTTTACTTCCTTTTCATTTCATGTTATCGGAATGAAACACCTCAAATGCAACACTTCAGAAGATGACCTTCTTGACAGCTTTATCCCTTGGTAGCAACCTTCTTATGGTATGCCAAGGCCTGGTTTTTTTATAAAGTTAATAAAAAGCAAATTAGGATGAGGTCTGTTATTTCCAGTAACATAATAAACACCCTTCGAGGTTGGATTCGAACTAACAAGAGCAAAGGCTGACCTTCGTCAATATTTGGGTTTCATAAATGGCAGCTTCTATTTAGCCGGGCGTCCGGCAAAATAAATAAAAACCTATTTTATCGTCACATGTAGAAGTAGTAGTAGTAGCGTATGGCTACATCTCCACATTATGTCTCTTCAGCCAGGTTCCGAATTCCTCATCACAGTTGAGGACGGTGTGAAAACCTCCCTTGAGTCTGGTTGTTGGGCACTGGAGGGCAATGTGCTTTGCAGTCTCCTGGGTTCCACTGCAGTGGGGACAGTCTGCAGTGTCTTTTAGTCGCCGTTTGTACATGTTGGCTGATGTTCTGTCATGGCCTGTCAGCAGTCGGTTTGAGGAGACCCATTGTTTTCTAGTGTTATTCTGGAAGATTGGTAGTCTTTCAGTAGAGTCTTTAATAATTTCTCCTCCCGATGGTGTGTTCGCAAACCACCAATCTCTCCATGCCTCTGTCATGTTGTAGCTCTCAATTTCTGACTGATAGAAAGCTCTTCTGGATTTTAATCTCGTTGTTTTGGGGGCGTTGCTAACAATGTTTTTGAGAGGGGAGTTGTCTGTTGTTTTCTTCAATTTTATAATGAACTTTTGATTGGCACCTTCTCTCCTGACTTCTGGTGGTGCAATGTGACTTAGTGTTGGGAGCCACTGTATTGGCGTTGACTTTAAGCATCCTGTAATTATCCTCATGGAATCCCTAAGTTTTACGTCTATATTTTTTGCATGAGGACTTCTTGACCATACTGGGGCACAGTACTCTCCAACACTATAACAGAGTGCTAGTGCGGAAGCTCTAAGTACTTGTTGTGACGCTCCCCAAGAGGTGCTAGCCAGTTTTCTAAGGAGACAGTTGCGTTTTGCTATTTTGTTTGCTGTTCCATTCAGGTGTGTTTTGTAGTTCAATTGCCTGTCAAGAGTAACACCTAGGTACTTTGGGTTTGTGTCAGTTGGAAGGACGTTTCCGTCAACGTTGACTTCAAGGGTCTTTTTAGCTTGTCTGGTATCTAGATGGAAGGTAGCAGATACTGATTGGGAGGTGTTCATTTTTAAGTGCCATTGGTCAAAATATTTTTTAAGCTGTGTTGTTTCTTCGCTAAAAGATTTTTCAATNACTTGTTGTGACGCTCCCCAAGAGGTGCTAGCCAGTTTTCTAAGGAGACAGTTGCGTTTTGCTATTTTGTTTGCTGTTCCATTCAGGTGTGTTTTGTAGTTCAATTGCCTGTCAAGAGTAACACCTAGGTACTTTGGGTTTGTGTCAGTTGGAAGGACGTTTCCGTCAACGTTGACTTCAAGGGTCTTTTTAGCTTGTCTGGTATCTAGATGGAAGGTAGCAGATACTGATTGGGAGGTGTTCATTTTTAAGTGCCATTGGTCAAAATATTTTTTAAGCTGTGTTGTTTCTTCGCTAAAAGATTTTTCAATTATATTCCAGTTGTTTGATTGCTGGGCCAGCACCCAGTCATCCCCATAGATAAGTTGGAGGGGTTGGTTGATAGGCATGTCATTTATATATACATTAAATAGAGTTGGTGCTATGACTGACCCCTGAGGAACGCCATTTTTTATTTTCCTTGATTTGCTTTTGTTTCCTCCAAGTACGACGTGACATTGTCTTGAGCTGGTTATAGTTGAGAGGAGTTTCAATACTTTTCTGCATGGTATTATCTTTGCCAGTTTTACCATAAGTCCCCCTGTCCACACAGTGTCGTAAGCTGCTGAGAGGTCTATGAAGACTGCACCTGTCTTTAAATTTTTTTCAAATCCAGATTCAATGAATGATGTCAGTGCCAGAACTTGTTCTGTAGTGCTTCCGTGTGGTCTGGAGCTTGTTGATGAGATATGTGATTGTCTATGTATGGGGTGATTCTTGTAAGAATGATCCTTTTGAGTAACTTATATAGGCAACAAAGAAGTGATATTGGTCGATAACTAGTTTGTTCTGTTGCTGGTTTGAGGATGGGTTTGAGGATGGCAATGACTGTCGCATGTTTCAATTGTTGTAGATGCGTGCCCTTTTCTATTATGTCAGACATGGTATTTGATTGCTTTTGGTCTGATTCTACTGTTTCTGTGCCTTAACCATATTTACTAAATATTTTGATCCTTTCACTTTCAAAATTTGTGTCCGAGATAGCTCAAAATAACGTCGTGTTGCTCTTACAGCACTTTTGCTCACAATACTCGGCTTGCATGCCAGTGCACTTTTATTACAGACACGCAAGCACAATATGAACAACATTGCTGAAAAAGCGAAACAATTCTCAATCAATCCTCGATTTTATTTTTAGCTAAGGACGACTGCTGTACATTAATACATTTCACTCTAATCTAGCATATAATTGTTCCGAGGCAAATAAGAGATATAAGAGTGTAAGAGTGGAGAGCAGTAGTTCTGGAAAAGAGAGAGCAAATGCATGGAAACACAAAGGGTGGATAGATTCATTCTAATTATTTATTACATCTGACAAGACCATCAAGAAAGGAAATATATTTCCACGAAGACATCACAAGCAAATAAAAAAAATTAAAATATCACCTAGCTAAAAAAATACCAGTCAATGGAAATGTGAAAATAAAGACATGAATGAAGATCATTATGTATATGTGCCAAAATTTGTCGTTTCAATGAAATATAAACAGGCCCACAACTGTGAATACAGATCTCTTAAACATGCACACAAACGAAATTTATACAAGCGTATCTGGACATACATCTAGACACCATTATCGTAGGAGCTCTGCTTACAACAATGCATGAACGACAACAACTTTAAACATACAGACACCTGACTTACAGGCTGCCCAGACCTTTAGGCTGTAGGCAAGGAAGACTTCCGCAGTGACACTGATTTTATTCATGACATTTTACTCGTGCGCTAAAAAAAAGCTGGACATTTCAGACATTTCGGCAAATCTTGCACGATAAAAATCAACGGCGAAGTACTGATTTTCTCTTCCAGGGTAGATTACTCGATTCCGCAAAAATCTAACAAAATGTGAAAAGTTGAAGATTTATTTATGGTGCTTTTTTGATGGGCTGACTTCTGCCAGTGTCAGCCACCTAGTACAGCAAAAGAATACATAATAAATGCGTGCACATATGCACACAAAGAGCAGAGTCAATGGGATTGTAATAAAATGAATACATCAATTGATTAACACTAAAAGAGTCCATATTGTGAAATTAATATTACACTAAAAACTAATAAAAATAGGGAGGGTAACATGATGAAACAACGGCTGACGGGTTACGCGTTCACGATACAGGCACAACAAAACCACACCTTGCTGCAAGGAGATTTTGTAATGCCAGCATATCAAAATTGTAACCACTCCAAGCAGCTGTCACAACCTAACTGACTGCCGTGAAGGTCAGTATGGCATATATGTCCGGCACAGCCAGCCCCTGTCTGTTACTTTTTCAAAAACGGTCTGCACCTTCTGTCACGCATTCTTCGTAAAGTACTTTCGCACTCGAGAAATGTCAATGTTCTTATATAGACATGCTGACGAAACGTCCTTCGCTTGTAGAAAGTCAACTGGCCCCAACATGGAGTCTGTCATGGCAGTCTCTGTTTTTTGTCTGCCCACAAACACACTGGAGCAAAACTGTAAGGATAAAGAAAGGGAAAGAGAAATACATTAGTTACGGTGTTCAATCACTAAATGATGTCTGAACTTGAATAATTTTTTTAAACAAGTCTAGATAGAAACGCTAATACGTAACCTTGACATAAGATATGGAATTATTACAGTATCGAAAAAGAAAAAACATGTATATAGCAAAATCTTATATGCGGAATTACTATAACTAATATTATGATAGAAAAAAATCCTGTAAATAGAAAAGGAGTACAATGATGATAATGACAATAATAATTACTTCTGTCCTTTTGCTCCGAAGTCGACGAAAAATAGGCATTTCTGACCTTTACCTTTTCAAAAATCGATAGCACATGGTGCATGTCTATAGCGACCTTATCACTTGTGCCAAGTTTGGTTGAAATCAGCCCAGTAGCTTTTGCGATACAGCTTGCAAGAGATAGATAGAGACAGGTGGCCAGACAATGTAACAGGCCTCCCCTATCTCCCTGTCCTAAAGTAGTTTCCAGATTTACTGGGAACTACAAAAACAACATTAACATGTAATCACTTTAAAACTAAACATGGGTAGGTTGAATAATCACAAGGATGACTAATAAATTTTGCATGATTGACCAATTAATGCTAAAACGAAGAAGGATCAAAAGCACTAGGTTTCAGTAGCATTTGGGCTGCCAGTCACGTGAAATCCGGTAATCCAATTTTTCTTGTCGCACGAAAGTTTTGACTTTCTTCTTGTAAGCTATCACCATACGTGGCTGAGTAAATATGAGATTTGTGCTCACCCAGTGCCAATTTTAGCTGCATCGGGTAAATGGCGAGTGCTTTCGATCCTCCCTGCAAAAGAAAGATGCAATCTGATACACGGTCCTAATGTTAAGTTTACCTCACTGACTGCATGATTATGCTCAGTGTCCACATTTGTCACCACCATTTGGCATCCTTAAACCTGACTTTCACAGAGGACCTGCAGTCATCACGAAATGTTCTGGGAAAAAATCTACAACTTTCAAAAACAACACTTTCAAAAGTAACACAACAAAAGGCCACTAAATAACTCAGAAAATTGGAAATTGGAAATTGGAAAGGAAAGTTCAGGAAATTGACAAATTGACAAAAACAGTAAATCGGTACTTCTTCTGGTTGGGACGTGCACCTTTGGTGCTCTTGTGTTTTCGACCGCCTTTCACACAGCTGTACTTTAGCTCATAATAAAGCAACTTTTCAGTTGGTTCTGCACTTTCGGGGAAATTTTTCTGGCAGCCTGGAAACTCCTGCTGTTTCTTTTCCAGTAACTCACTTTCTGTGTTTCCTCACATTTTTTTTATCGCCTTTTCAAGCTCTGAAAACGAGGAGAACGAGTCGTCCTCATTCAGGTTAGTCATGTTTCACCATGCTTTCAACAGAACCAGAAATTGTTGCTGAGAACAGAAACAAATTTGGTCACGTGACTTAAACAGATCGATTAATGAAATTTTACTTCTGCACAGGACGGTAAAATTGATTTTTATTTATTTAGCCGGGTGTCCGGCTAAATAGACACTATATATATATTAAATATAAGTAGAAATGACAGTGTGTCTTTAATGTCCCTTGATACTTAGGTACCTAGGTCAAACTTCTTTCAGTCAAGAATATTTAATGAAAGCCTAAACTACCCTCACAGTTTTTAGCTGTTACTCTCCCACGGACTTGGTCAATAAATCTACCTTTTTCTCTCTGTAACAGAATAATTAAGATTAACCTGATGTAATAACTTTCACCAACCTCAGCCATTCAATATTATTTTATGTTTTCATTGTTTGGTTTGTTGTTAGGATTTCTGTTATCTATTTCATTTCATATGGATATTGGGTTTGTTTAAAAACCAAGTTCAAATATTTATCTCATAATCGCACCAAACTATTCAGACTGATCTACAAACCAACTTGGTGATTTAATAGTTATCTGTTACGGGGCTTTTGACAGGATTTTAATCTTATTAATCATGAGTTATATTCAAATTGATTTTGGATTTTTGTAGAATGGCAGAGATTAAAGATTTTAATGTACTTCTCCAAAAACAAATGGTAAATCAGAACCAAAATTTCCTTAAAGAAATGGATTATTTTCTATAACTACTTAGCACAAATAAGTAGTGTCGACACAACTGGCCCCAATGGTCATGCCAACTATGAATCATATACAGATTTTTGGACCAGATTCTGAACTTTTGTTTGAGCACAATATGTTCCCGAAGACAGAAAAGTTCAACTATTCCTTACCAATCAGTTTTCTAGCGTACACAAGCTTTTTGGATGCTCAACAGACACAACCTAAGGATATTAACAACGTTACCTTGGATGAGATTAACAACTTTAATAGAGACCAGTTTGACCTAAAGCCTTACATCGTATGTAAAAGATTCGAATTTTAGAGATATAAAGAGGTAACCTGAAAAAATATTGAGGAGTTGACAGCTTGAATCTGTTAGAATATTACTATCTTCGGTTAAGCATCCTCGGGATGAGGAATTACTATAAAGTTATATCTATTTAACTAACAATGGACCTATCTTGAATGCGCTGTTAAAGAAAAAAGGACGGGGTTATACAGCTACTATCAGCAGGAAGTAGCCATCCGTGTAAATAATTCACTAACAGACCACATGCCAATCAAGAAAAGAGTCCTCCAATGATGTGTCCTCTAACAAGATTTGTTTAATTTTTATAGCGAACTAATTCTGAGAACAATAAAGGAAATACCTGATACGCTGATGATACAGTTCGTATTACAACATCTTAGCATGACGTAAAGTCCCTTGTGTCAACTATGCAACAAAGGAGTGAAGACCTGGTAATTGCAGTGAATGTAAAGAAGACAGAATGCGTGGTAGTAGTACGGAAAACGGAAGGTTCCAGCATGCAGTATCCTGTTCAACAATCAACATTTAAAGCAAGTGCAATCTTTCAACTACCTTTGCTCACTTATATCTGCGGATGGTAAGTGTCAAACAGAAGTAACATGAAGAATTTTACAGTTTAAGCAAACATTCAGTAATCTAGGACACATATTAAAGAACAAAATTTTTACAAAAATCCTCGTATTAAAGTGTTACTTCTGACCAGTGTTGCTTTACTGATGTGATTCCTGGACTCTTTTAACTGATTTTAAGAACAGAAACAATGCTGTGAAAATGTGGTACTGAAGGCGCATGCAGCATATCCCGTACACTACTCACAAGATAAACGACGAGGCTCTCAACCAAAACGGTCGGACTAGATCATTTTTAAGCATCATAAAATCCAGACAACTACAGTTCTTTGGGGATATTGTGCGAAAGAGAAAGCTGGGGGAAGTCATTTTGAGTGGAAAAATTGAGGGCAAAAGAGGCAGAGGCTGACAGCGACACATTTTTAAGGTCCCGTTCCAAGAATACCTCAACTTGCCGTCAGCAAGCATTTCTAAACAGACAACAGAAAGAAGGAATTAGACAGCTCACTGCTCATTAGCTGCTAAAGCCTGGAGAAAACATAGCACTTCAAGAAGAGGAAGGGCCGTACAAGCCACTATTGAAACAGAGCACGCTGTATAATGGGTCAAAGGGAGTCTATGAACAAAAGGTCAAGGCTGTCAATCAGGTCCAGGAGACTAAACTCAAACAATTTTTTCCTTGTCAAGACCCATACACCTTATTAGGCCAATACGTGTATGGAACTGGAAAGAAGAAGTAAAAAATACAGTTAAAAAAGGTTGGGCCATGAGGTAAGAGTTTATCTTAGACTCAAAAACATTCAAATTATATAATAGAGGAAAGCATTCAGAAGCTAAAAACTTTTACTAGCTAGCTGTCCCAAGAATGAAACTACGTTTTTAGAAACATTTATTACAACGGAGTAACAACTGCAGAAGGATGAAGATGTTGGGATAAACGAGTTACATGAGATGCAACATAATAAGCTGGTATCTGAGAAACAAAGCCTCGTCTACTGAACTACAGGTCCAAGTGTATTAAATTATTGCTGTGATAAAAATAATCATTAAACTCCAGAACGTTAAAGGTCGAAGGTCAAACAGAGTTTTTAATTTGTACAAGAACAGAGGTCATCTGGAGGCTGTAATGCAATACAACCCAGCAGAAAAAGTCCAGAGGACAGGTATCAGCGAAGGACAAAGGTCAAAGTTGCAAATACAATCTCTGATGACATATTCAAGCTAGAGACTTTAATATGTGTCCAAGGAAAGGATCAAAGCTTGAAAAAGACACAACAAAGACTGGTAACTTCAGTGCTAACTCTTTTTGCAGGAATCTTTGAAAACTATGATTAAAGGATGTCTGCCATCGATATGAATTAGAAACTTCCTGGATTAAAAAAAACTATTATTTTCACATGTCAAAAATTGCTGACCGAAATCTCTTGGGCAGATACACTGCAAAAATTAGTTTCATTGGAATATTTTTTGTGTTTGAATGCTAAAGATACCTAAACAATGGCTTAATTAAAACCATTTTCTCTGATTTAAAGCTGATACCCAACTACAAAATCCTTGTCAGAGTTTGCGCGATGCATTTACTGACCTTTTCAAAACTGAATTATGATATTTAAAAGAATTAATGCTAGATGTCAAGCCCAAGCCGGACACCAAATCAACTTTTCAGAAGCTAAGTCTAGTGTCATTTGACATCCAGAAGAATCTAGCCAATAGCCAATGAATTTGGAAGTCAGTAATTCGAGGACTATGAGACACATGTTGTTCTGATTTATTAAAACCACAATTTCTAGAACATTTAAATAGATCATTTGAGTATGTGGGGCCTATTCAGTCACAGTTACCCACAGTAGAAACCCTGGACAACCAATACCTCTAGCGGATGGCATGCAAAAAAACGAGAGGTTACGGATTTACAAAAAATTGATTTGGCTCATGTTAACAACAAGATTTAGCTTGCAGTTAGAAATCATCTATGACTTGCAATAACTATACACCGAAAAGTTTTATTACAGTCACGATTACCTTTTTGAGTTAAGGTTGCCTCGGTATATTTGCAAGGAATAATTTGATAGGTAACAAGCTTCATCGCAAGTATATGTACACTATTTTGTACGAGTAAAAGATACAACATAAATAAATGAGAAAGGACTTAGTTTAGAAAAAAGCACATTTGCTCAAGGTTGTGTTGAACATTTGTGAGGTAAGAAAGAAATTGTCAAGGAACCAAAAGTTGATGCTGTTCTCGACATGATACAACCAGCCTTACGTCATTTCTAGGTTTCACTCATCCGTTCACTTTTATGGAGAATTCTTACCTGATTTATAAACTGTGACAGAGACTCGCCTGTCCGAAAAGGATAGTACTTAGACCTGGGGTATAGCTGAGGTTAAAGCTTTCATACATTTAAAGGATCTGTTGTCTACAGCTGTCCTTGTTCTTTTCGATCCCCCACTCTCCCTTGGAGCTCCTTGTGATGGCTACAGTCCTAGAATTGGAACAATTTATTCCGTTGTTTTCTTAATAAACGTGGACGCCCGATTGCTAAGGTTTTAAATACGGTGACAAACTCACAGCTCAACTGTAGTCAGATTCAAAAGAAAGCTTTTGCACTTACTTATGGGTAAGTGTGCGAGTTTTACCAGTTCCTTTATGAGCAAAATTTTATTCTTATTATGGATTATAAACCATTAAAAGTGATTTTTGGAGTTAAAAAGGTAATTCCATTATTAACTGCAAAAAGTCAGCCCAGATGGCCATTGTAGAAAAATCAATTCGACTATGAGATTGAATATCAGAAAACTGTACATCGTGGTAATACTGAGGCTAAGTTACTGCATTATCAAAAAATTCTAAATATCATGCGAGGCCTGTTTATGCCTTGTATTAGGGACCACATCCAGGAAGATTTGGAAAATAAAACTCTTCAAACAAAGTTCAAAAATCTATCAAAATCTATAAATACCTAGGAAAACATGTCTGTGACTCGGAGACAGATTTTTAAACCATGAAGGGAGTGGCATAGACCACCTGCAACAAAATGAAAAATGTCTGGAAATTTAATCTTGACCACAACTTTAGGATTAGAAATTTTGCTGTCACCATCAAATCTCTTTTTCTCTACGGCTCCGAAATATATACCCTCTCGGCTGAACAACAATGTCGCCTGGATAGATTTTTTACTAGTCTTCTCAGAGGAGTTAAAAATCTTACTTGGAACAATCATCCAACACCTGAGAATATTTACGAAGACTTCTCCTGAATATTTCCTTTAGCCCAGTAGAGATGCCTCTAGTGTTCAGAGCATTGTGCCTGGTCGTCAGATGAAATGGCTTCATTTTCTGTTCTTTAGAGGCATCCATCATCGAGAAAACTGTCACGAAAACTAACCTTCCCAGACACCATATGCAGATACACATCGATCGTCAAGGAAGATTTTAATTCAGCAATGACTGATGATGGTATACTTGATTGGTGTGATGATTCCTGTCTCGGCTGAGACCACAAAATGATGATGATGGATCACGTCACGACAAAGATGCAGGTTAGGCTCAAGCAATCGTTAAAAAGAGATTTGCTTCTTAAAGTGTTAATGCCAAGGTATCAACACAAGGTACTAGATGGGGACCTCCTTTTTTACATTATCATAAGAAAACAAGAAGCCAGGAGATGATGTTCCAGGATTTATAACCCTGCTCATATCTAATCATCCTATGAACGTCGTGAATATTTTCTTTTCGTCATTTTGGTGCTGTTGAAGGAATAGAGAAAAGTAAATCACGAATTTTCAGAGCCATTGTTCGGCTTCTGAGACTACAGATGATCTAAACGTACTCGTAGACTTTCAAAGAGAGTAAGCTTTTAACAATCTTATAACTAAGTGTAGTGCTTCAAGCTGTGAGGGGAGGTATGATAGCGAAAATTGTTAAGCAAACATACGGTAGTCTGAAATTACCAAATTCCATGACAATGGAAGCTATTTTCGTCACTGAAGTATTATTACTTGTCATCATAATTTAGTAGGACTTAATGAAGCCATTAATGGCCTGCAAGCTTATTTGTGGACCTTAGGAATATGAGTACTTTTTGTAATATTCTTTGTAACTAAAACCTAAATAATATTTTACGAACTTTTAAATATCACTTTCAGACTAAATGATGCTTTGAGATTAGAGTAATAGGCTGGCTAGTACTTTCAAGGCTTGCTCGGAGTTATGCCTGCGATTTTCCAAATACCAGACGTTAAAATGATTTCTGTATTGCTAGCACGGATTTAAAGATGCCTGAATATCAGGAATACAACTTCATTGTAAGCATTTCAAAGCAATATCAGTCATTGTGTAATTTTCTATTGTAAACCATACCAGGCTGGCATTCACTGTTTGTTTCTAGTAATCATTTTTACTCTTTGTAACGACATGGAATCAATTAATCAATATGCTTTAGAAAACTATGTTTCAGTCATACTTTCTAGATATATTTTAGTTTCTATGTCGGAAACTACCTGACAGTCGAAAAAGTAGGGATAAGTTATTAGTTTATGAATTTTTTATGGCTTTCATGACTCCTTTTTTCTATACGAATAAAACTAACGATTAAATTTATTGGGTCGGTCTTAGTCAGACGTTTTAAGTATTCATACCATCCCTTTTTCAAGTTTTTCATGTGTTTTGTTTACAAGTTCACACAGAGAAAATTTATTGCTTGTGATTAAAGACAAAACGATTTAATTTTTTCCTATATTGTGTCTTTTACCCTAAGCAAAAGATTGAGGCTGCTTTAGTGCAAAGGATTATTATTCTTCCTTGATAATTTTCCCCTAGCTTTAGTTTTCAATCTTTAAAACTTATTGATTTCCTCCCTTTCGAAATTTCCTGAAAAGGTACATTTTACAGAACTAATTTGTTTCTTTTCCATCAAGTATTTAGACGCAGTTGGCCAATATACTAGTCCTTTCAAAGTTTAAGACGCGTTCAATGCATTTAATCAGTGATCATAGCTAATACTTATTTGCTTTGTTATATCCTTATTTACTCTTTTAATGTAGTCATTATTTTGTTTGTCTTTCTTACGTTTATTAGACTAGCCTTTCTAGCATTTAACTTTTCCCTTCCTAAATTATATTTATTGTAAAAGTAATATCTTTTTGTATATCCAAGTGTGGAGAGTACAGTAGGACTCAATGAATACATTGTACGATTAAAGTAACGATTAGTTGCTTTTGAATCTAACAACATCATCCTAAATTATATTTATTGTAAAAGTAATATCTTTTTGTATATCCAAGTGTGGAGAGTACAGTAGGACTCAATGAATACATTGTACGATTAAAGTAACGATTAGTTGCTTTTGAATCTAACAACATCATCCTAAATTATATTTATTGTAAAAGTAATATCTTTTTGTATATCCAAGTGTGGAGAGTACAGTAGGACTCAATGAATACATTGTACGATTAAAGTAACGATTAGTTGCTTATGAATCTAACAACATCATCCTAAATTATATTTATTGTAAAAGTAATATCTTTTTGTATATCCAAGTGTGGAGAGTACAGTAGGACTCAATGAATACATTGTACGATTAAAGTAACGATTAGTTGCTTTTGAATCTAACAACATCATCCTAAATTATATTTATTGTAAAAGTAATATCTTTTTGTATATCCAAGTGTGGAGAGTACAGTAGGACTCAATGAATACATTGTACGATTAAAGTAACGATTAGTTGCTTTTGAATCTAACAACATTGGTCCCTCATAAGTACTTTTTGTAAAACGTGCGTTTTATTTGTAATTTCTCCTTCAAATCCAATTCATTCAAATGTAGAGTTGATATGAAAGATATGTTAAAGCTATGTAATCCTGTATTCCTTTCGAGGAAGTATTAGACTCTTATATTTACAAGATTGTACAATCTTTTAAACGTTCAAACATTTTGTAAGTAAGTACAAGGGTCAAATTATAATAATGGTAGATAAATGGCGATCTACCAGTATTTGAAAGATGGTGTTACCTTGTTTGCTAATTTTATGCTAGGAATCTTAAAATGGCGAAACAGACATATTATCATCATTAACCAAAAACAGACACAGACATGCACACACGCACACACGTATACACATATACACGCACATACGCGCACACAGAGCCATGTTTGTGTACACGACATAGAGATTTTCCTTTAGCAATTAATAATGCAACGAGATTCAACAAAACGAAAAGTTGCAATGTAAAATTGTTTATTGTTTTCTTAAAACCCAAAAGTGAACAAAAACTCACTTGATTTTTTTAAAATTTCTTACTTTATTTACAACTTATTGATTTACCCTCTCAGATTTTAAAAACATTTCATAACAAAAGCTATGAAAATATAAGTATTGTTTCTAATGTTTATATCTCTCTATCTCAATCTCTCTCCCTCTCTCTCTCTCTCTCTCTCTCTCTCTCTCTCTCTCTCTCTCCTAATGTACATTAAGCAGATTCAACTTATCATTCATAGGTACCATAAATGAACAATTTACAATGGTCACGTGACGTTTTGCTGACATCAGCAGATCCACTCTGAGAGATGAGAAAGGAATTTCTGTTAAAATTTTCAAATGCGCCTTTTTTATCTATTTTAAAGAAATAGTAATTGTTAAGTTAATATATGGTGACAAGAAGTGAAAGATGTGATTACAAAATGATATGGTTAATTTATTAATTCATTAACGTTATGTGATAACTTTATCAATTCATTTTCCTGTAAGTTAAAATTCAGCCCTAATTTGAACAAGGTACATAACAGATACACTGATTTTCAATACAACAGGCCTTATTTTTATACCTTGCACTTAACTTCAGCAATCTTCTTTATAAATTTTACTCTGATCAATAATTATATTAAGAATGTGCTATGAGAAAGGGCTACTAATTCTATTTAAGTTTTTCCTATACAGCCAACCGTGCAATATGTAATGTCACAATTTCTGTTAATTGTTTCTTTTTCTTCAATAGCTTTACATTTTAGAATTCCCAATACAAAGTTAATTTTGAAAATTCTGAACTTTATGGACTCAGAGAAAGCCATAGATATAAGAGTTTTATCATGTCATCAGTCGTAAGCTTTTTCCGAGCCACGTTTCGAGAAATACTTCTCCTATCGTCAGGCTGACGATGGGAGAAGTATCTATCGAAACGTAGCTCGGAAAAAGCTTACAACTCATGACATGATAAAACTCTTACACGAAGTAAATTGTTATCAATGTGAAATTTTATTAGCTGGGTACTACTTTGTCCCTACCTTTCAATGTCATCTGGAGCAGCTATTATCGTCTGATTTACCCATAAAAGTCAAAATACAATAGTTAATTTAATTTTTATTCCTCTAACTTATAAAAGAACCTGATGGCAAGAGTGTTTGAAAATAGTTGGTCAAGGTAAGAGTCGATTTCAGTGTTTTTTTCAATACAATGAATACAATAGAAATAAAGATATATCCGCTAACTGATTGTATTCCACGGCTCCTTATTACATGACAACGCGAAACATAAATTTAAATGAAAAAAGTTGAACACTTTCTTTTGCGTTTAATTTTAATAACGTTAAGTTAGCGCAAATTAAATGGCATGTATCCGGAAATCAAATTATTGTTATTGATTGTTTACAGAAATGATACACTACAATAACTGTTGATATTTACTAATTTTCAATGTTTTCAAGTAGTAGCATCTTCTTCAGTACCTATACCCATAGTATTTGAAACTTGCTTTGCTTTGTCAGAATAATCACAATTGTTTATTTCTTACTTTTTCTGGTATCACATTACCCCATTTCTTAATCGAAGCTGGGGTAATCTTTTACGGAATGTACATCCAATTGTTGAAATAATCAGGCATTACAGCTTTTCCAGCCCGAAATAATTCTTATCATGAGGATTAATTACCTTAAGTTAAAATGTTCAGTCTAATCCATTCCGGGGCTTCCAGGTTTCTGTATGGTTGCACCAAGTGGTAAATGTGATATTAGTGAATTCGGCTAAACAACGTGATATCGCATAATGCATATTGCGCACGGAATAGCCGAATCGAGTATGACCGAGTTAGCATAGTAGTTTATAACACATCACGTTAGTAAGTTAAATATAACAACATTTTTTAACAAAGTGCATGCGAAGCACAAAATAAGCAAATTGAGTATAATTGCGAAGTTAACTGGTTTGAGTGCCAAAACTCGGGTGTGCATTTTCGCTAAAACAAGATAATTTGGAAAAAAGCTGCAAACCCACGGTGTAAGAGCAGTTCAACGAAGTGAGTGTGTTTGGTGTTTAATGAGTACCAAGTGATGAATGTGATATTAGTGAATTCGGCTAAACAACGTGGTATCGCATCATGCATGTTGCGCACAGAATAGCCGAATTGAGTATAATAACCGACTTAAACACCTAATGTTGATTCAATTTCAAATTGTTTTGACAAGAGGAACATTGAAAAGAGGAGCTTTAGGATCTGCACTGCTACCCTAGTGGTGCCAAAGTTATGTTTTTTCTAACGTTACAGCAGTAAAGCATAAAACCTTTGGTATTACAGCAGTACCAAAGAAATTTAACGCATGAAATCCATTTCTTAAGGATTCTTGGAAGCTAAAGTTTAAAAAACTGCTTTCGGCAAAAACCGTGTTGGTACCTAGAGCAGCCATTAGACATCAGCCAAATTAACTTCAAGTTCAACCAGCCGCCAGAATGGACGATTAGATTATTAGAAATAAATTTAGAATGGCAAGTGCAGAATGATGACTTAACTTTCTTCAAATGGAATTTTCACTACACAACTAGAACAGGATTATATCGAAATCGAATCACAATTTCAAAGAATTTTGATTAAAACATAAATTGTTGAGCAGGTATTTTGGGGAGAATATTTACCGGCATCAAAAATACCATTGTCTGAATACTCTTTGTTGATTAAAAATTGAATAACCTAAGCAAATTCAGCTGCTCTATCACTGCCAAATATTAGCTTAATAATTCTAAGTATCGAAGGCTAGAAACAAATGCACTTGTGTGCACTCACTTTACAAGACTAATCGATACTTGATAATTATTGGAAAAAATTCAAAACACTATATTTGCATAAATTACACCATCTCCTCATACTTATAAAGCTCCAATGAATCGATATTAAATTTAGACCAAACTTCTCCAAATTACATACGTGCAAGTACTATATATCGATGGGTGAAAAAAGAACAAAGCATATTTTGGTCGAAGGTAATAATGGTAAACGGGCTATAATACCTACGGTTGCTTGAAAGTTAACAATTATCATAGTATATTTTTAATTTTTTACAGTAAATACTGAGAGGTATCTTCTAAAAAAGAGGCTTCAGATAATGAAAATAACGTTGTTTTATCATACAAAAGAAACACAAGAGTAACAGAAAAAACATTACGGTTGGCTCATGAATTCGTACCATCAAATCTTGAACACATTAAGGAAATATTACGGCTTCTGACTGTCCAAATATCTCTTATCTACGACTTGTACAATCAACAAGATGCAAAGACAATACAAAGAGGCTTGTTGAACTGAGTATTATGATCGTGATGTTTCTAAAGAAAATAACATATTATTATAAACCATTAATGTCAACTAAATTAAGTAGTGAGGAAGATAATAAAAAAACGTTCACTAAAGCGGCCCCCAGACGTTCAATATTATTGCGCAATGTGGGTTGCACAATATTCTGGCGCTGGCCCCTTCACGGTCAATATTATTGTACAATATTTTGGGTTGTGAAAAAGATTGTGCCGTATGGAGGAAATATTGAAGGTTGTACAATATATTGTGCAATCGTGAGCGCAGACGTGCAACCACATTGTGAAAACAAACAGTCAGACCTTGCCAGAACGTCATAACGTGAACATGTTGACTGACGGTAATCTCTGTTGCGTGATCATTGCTGTGGTAGCACGCAATTTCAAGATTACTAAATGAACTGAGAGTAATAGAACCGAATGATTTCTGCAACTTCGTACGAATGAACATATAATCATTTGATGAACTCCTTGCTTTGGTTGCTCCTATAATAGAAAAAAAGAGCACTATCATCCGCGAAACAATTCTTGTAAGCCAACGGTTCTCCATAACTCTACGTTACCTCTCAACCGGGAATAGTTTTGAAAATCTAAAGATTACAACTGCTGTGTCACCTCAACCAATAGCTAACATTGTTATGGAAACGTGCACTGCTCTTATCAACTGCCTCAAGGAATACATTAAGGTAAGTAAGTGATCTGTTCTATTTCAAATCATTTTATTTAAATATTCTAAATATTGACATACATTAGCTGGAACAATATTTGGTATATATGCAGTTAATGACATCAATTTTTTGACCTTTTTGGAATTGTACATAAGGTGTACACGCATAAATTAGGAAAGTAACTTCCTTACTGGAGAGTAGTGTAATATCCACATGTGTTTTGCGATGAGACACATGCGGATTCATACTGAGCAAATCAAGGGGAAGGGGAAGGGATGGGCTGAATACTGTGTGATGTCGACGCCCGTGAGGTGTTAATTTCAAGAGAGTTGCGGTTTAAGGTCCCCATTTGACCCTCAAATAGAATATAGTTGATGGCCTTCTCTTCAAACTACTGCTGCTGTGGCTCCGTTTTTCGCAACTTCAATGCCCAAGCTGCAGCAATTTTATCGCTGTCCTCTTGGGGTTGTTTAAGGCGTTTGCAGGCCAATTATACCAATTCCTCGATGGGATCTGATGCTTTACGTTTCCTGTTCTTTTGAGGAACTCCAGCATTCGCCTGCGGAAAAGAAAAGAAACAAGTTAAGAAGCTATCAGTTATTAAGCTGGACTTTGTCTCAGCTAAAAAGAAAACCAATTTCCAGATCCCTAGATTCCACGCACCACCCTTCACCAAAATACGCATATAGAACATGATTCAAATTTTGATATTTATTGTACGCATTCATAACAATGCAGCCAATTTTCTGTTGCTCTATCATTACAGTCAAGTCAGACAAACCCAACCAACCAACCAACCACGCACATATATTACAAGATGATGAGTTCTGACGAATTTTCTGATGAATTTTTTTCTTTGTTGCAGGTTCCAACTACAAACCAAGAATGGAAACAAATTGCACAAGATTTCTACGCTCAGTAGAATTACCCCAATTGCCTGAGTGCTATTGACGGCAAGCATGTCGCAATAAAGAAACCTCACAATTCTGGCTCACTTTACTACAATTACAAGAATTTTTTCAGCATTGTGATGTTGGCAGCGTCAAACACACACTATGAATTCATAATGGTTAATGTAGGAATGAATGGGGGAGTATCGGACGGTGGCGTAACCAGTCACACGAAATTCGGGCAGGCGCTTGCAGGTAATACATTGAGAATCCCGGAACCAACACAGCTGCCGAATTATCAGAAAATATTGCCATTCACTTTTGTGGGAGATGAAGCCTTTGCTCTAACTGAAAATGTCATGAAACCTTTCCCCCAGTTAACATTAAATGCCGAGAAAAGAATTTTCAATCTCCGATTGAGTCGTGTTCGTCGTATGATCGAAGCTACCTTTGGGATCTTTGGTCAGCTGATTTGGTGTGTCACAGAATCCAATAGTACGCTCTCCTGAAAAAGCTCGAATAGTTGCCTTGTCATGTTGTTATCTACATAACTTTCTTCACAAGCACCATTCACGAGATTACGTCACAATAAATTTCGTGAACTATGAGGATGTACAGGCAGGTGTTAATTGTTTCCTGATGTTTGTTCTCAAAGAATTAACTTTCTTTATTACTTGTTTGTTATCACTATCCAGGTATTTTACGCGGTACTTTTCAATCAGCACTTCGTACTGTTCCCCCTTTTTCGCACGATCAGTATAATCTTTGCACGTCACATCCCACAAGGCGGGAAGACTACCGTACATGTCAATAATTTCAGCAATGAGTTCTTTTTCGGCTTTCTTGTCACTCACGCGCGGTTGAGGAGAGACACAAACACCTTACACGACCGCTGGAGAGACACTGACAGGATATTGCGCAATATAGCCTACAGACGACACAATGTTATCCCGTTTGCGCAATATATTTTCAAGTTTTTGAAAATCACATAATATATTGCACAACCAATTACATTGCACAAACCAAAATTTTGCGCAATAATATTGAGGGTCTAGGGGCCGCATAACACTTTTTGTCCTGAATTTCTATTTGTTCCGCTCTGAGATGATACCACTAGATTTACTTTAAATTACTCATATTGAGGTGTTATAAAAACACACTAAACATTTTTTTAATATTTTGAAACTAGTGATGGAGAGGCTGTAAGCAAATCAGAATTTTGAGCCATTCGACCAATACATGTAATTCCATTTAAGAAGATCATAAATGAATAAAATTATATCTGTTTTCATACCTCTTTTAATGCTTCCGGGCTTTGGAATTATATTTTTTGAGATAAAAATGCCAGTAAGTAAAAAAAAAATTCTGCTAACAAATTTTTGTTTCCAGTTAACTAATATTCAGTGACATACATATTTTAAATGGTTGTGGGTAATTAAGCTCTTCATACTTTTTTCTTAATGGACGCGCTGAACTAATTTTAGTAGATGATCTTGAAATATAGATATATCCAGTAAAGTTAGTCCTATTAGCCAGTCTGGTCCAACGTCTGATGATATTTTATTTCTCTTTATGTTATGGAGCTGCTAAGTCGTTAAACTGACTTCCTTGAGACTCTTCTCTCATCATCAGGCAATGCCTTAACTCCTTGACGTTATCATTCAAGTCATGTCACTACAAATGATTTATATTTGTTGCAACTGGAAGCAACTATGTTTAAATTAGTGTACATACGCCCTATTTATATTCTTCGACTCAAGTAAAGGTAGAAAATAATTGAAAATCCACTAGGGATGTTGTTTTGGTTATTGAGATAAGCTATATTAGATTAGTAAGCGACTGAATTTGAAATGAAACAAAAAAATTGCATTAAATACACTGAACATGAAAAATTTCTAAACTGGCTGCTAGTTCTCATAATTGTTTAAAAGTTCTTTGCTATTAATTTCACTAGCCCCTCTCTTTGCTTGGGGAGTGAACGCTCCATATTTTACCTTTTCGTTGGTACTACTTGCAATATTATGGGCTTTGTACTATCTTATACAGGTTTTATTATTACAAACATAAGTGAGAGGAATGTATATCGAGAACACATATTCAAAAAAATCGAAATTAGAAATCCTATATTAACACCACCTTTTACAAAATAATATATAATATGAATGTACTTTGATGACACTGGTAAACAAAGAATTTTTTTTTCTCTGGCATGGAATTTAAAAACAGTTTTAGACTAATTTGAGGGTGCTGAATTCAAATCTGATCTTAGATTTTTTCTATCGTATCAAGTTTTTACGCTATACATATTTATATTTTTTCATGAATATTTAAGAAAACAAAATCCCATCAAAAAAAGGCCGGATTATATGGTTCATTTTGGTAAATTTACTTTTCATTTAGTCTCCCAACAAACTGAAGACAATTTTTGTTTTCTTAGAACATGCATAACATAACCATTTTTATGATGCGAAAGTAAACAAACAGATTTCAACTTACACAACACTCCTTTACAGGTAGCGTTTTCATCAGGACATTAAAACAATGGAAGAATGGTATCGAGGACGTTGGGACTCACACATGATGGTAGAGTTTGATGCTGGAGTTTGATGAGAGACAACCCAGAAGCTGTAGATCAGAGATCAGCCAAGAAAAGAAAGTTCAGATAACTGCTATTTGATACTGATCTGTGTTCCATATATATATATATATATATATATATATATATATATATATATATATATATATATATATATATATATATGTGTGTGTGTGTATTTTTATATTTTCTCTTTTTTACTGTCATTCTATTTGGATTTCTGTACATCGACTTAGTAATATTTGTTATTCCTTGATTATTCATATACAAAATGTAGTACAAAAAATCACGTTTTTAGGTTGATGAGTAATTTTCATAAAAAAAATTGGAAAATTGCATAGCTCAAAATCATGTTGACCAGTGTAATTGATATACACAAAAGACACAATAATCCCAACGTTTCCTATTACTAATAGAAATTATGTCCATTTTTATTGACAAAAAAATTAATCAACAACCCTGTTTCAGCAAAGCAACTTACTTAGTCTGACTTAATCTAAAATACTAGGGTGGTATTATTGATTTTCTTAGCAGCAGATACCTTTGTTGTACCAAAGCAATTTCACCACATATTACTTAAATACATATTGGCTTCTTCTACTTGTTAGCAATCTAAATACCTTTGGATTTCTTCTCTATCTAATTTTATACAAGTAGTTTGGCAAATATAGTTTAGCTGAACTCCCTTATTAGCATTTAAAAAGGGCTGTGCAAAACTGTTTGCAATGCAGTCATTTTCCAATAACTAGGGATATATAATTCAAATGAAACCACACCTATTCTACTACAGTGATGTGATACCATTCTTTAGTTGTTATGTAGTACTGTTTTAATCAAAACATTCCTGTTCAGAGTATTGTATGATAAAGATTCCGTAGTCTTCTATCTAAGATTGGAATGGTAACAGGAGCTATTCACCATCCAAATCATTGTGACCTTCAATTATAGTAAGGATAAAGGTCGTATCAGCAACTTGACCAACTTCATTTACAATAATTTATGAATAGATGCAGTGCCAGTTTTGTATGTCAAAATCCATTTACATGTTCCAGCAAAACCAGTGAATGAGACTTAAAAGTTTACTTTTAGTTATTTCTTGCAGGGTTTACAGTTAAACAGATAATTTTAATAATATCAAGCAAATTCAAGATGTTTTTCTGATTCTTTGAAGCTTCTAAACCTTCACGAGACAGTTGCTTCTATTTGCTGTGTTATTAAGTTTGCTCCTTATGATTTTTCCTTATACACACTGATAACCTAAGTTCTACTGAAAGTTGGATGATTCCCAGGTTTTGAACAGAATTGTTTCTCAAAAGTCCAAGCTTTCGTAATTTACATTCTCAACCCTCGTTATCATCAATAGCTACATTCCTGGTAGTTGTAACTTTCTTATGTGGTCGAAAAAAATCAAGCATCAGTATTGTTATAATAAAACAAAGAGGCATTTCTATAAAATATTCTTGACCCGTTCCTTCAAAGTAATCAAATTGTAAATTTGAACTATGAATTCATTGTCTCATTCAGGTATTTAACAAGTGGGCTTCCAATTACGACTTTACATCTAGTATTCTCTCATCGAAAATGACAGTCAACGACTATATATGTATTTTGTATCGCGTACGCTACTTTTTTTTTTTTTAGTTTTAACATCATTTTTCCCCAACAATTGGGGCTCAGACGGTGCCCTTCAGAGGGACTTTGAATTGGCAGTGAGGAATTTCTTGGCCGGATCCCCTTCCTGACCCCAACCAATTCCTTTTTTTTTCTCTTTGCAAAGTTCCAAATTCTCCTCGACAGCTCGGGGAATCGAACCCGGAACTCTTGGTTTCTGTGCAGTTGCACTTACCATTAAGCCGCGACCCCTCTATACCGCGCACGCTACATACATACCTAAATTTCAGTGAAAGAAGCATTTTTTACTTGTTTTAATTAAGGTATGTTTAAGGAAGTTTTGCATAAACGTCAAGACGCTACCACGATATTTGTTTGTTACACTTGGTATCAAAAATAGCATTCAACTCTTCGATTCCTTGACAGCTATTTGGATACAGTGTCTTCTTTCTTTTCTTAAATCTTTGAAATAAAGCTAATTAAATTATCGTGTGTACAAAGTTAAGGCAAACGCTACAATAACTGTCTTTACTTCTTGCCCTTCCAAAAACAAAGTTGAATGGTGGGTAAGCAATTGGTCTGTGCGATAAATGCCTGATATAGTCTCACTGTAATCTCGAACTGATTCAGGTTTCAATTTGACTTCATGTCACCGATTTGTCACAGAGACCATCATTGGTTAAGTGTGTCTATTACTAATGATGTACAGATCACACTTATCTCTCTAATTAAAAACATTGAATTCATCACCCCTTTTGAAAACAAATTTACCTTCTTAGAACTACTTTTTTATTACCTTGCATGGATTGTGCCTTCTGTTCGGTCTCCAAGTACCACATATGTACGTAAACCTCATTGAAAGGTACTGGGCAAGTGGAACAGAATTGTAATTATAATTATTATTATTATAATAATCATCATATTATCATTATGATTTTCTCTCACTACTCTTCACTAATAATTATTAGTGAAGAGTGAATATCCCTTGTCAAGAAAATCATGAGATAACTCCAATACTATTGCACCAGATTGTCCAATGCTTTTTTCGTCATTGAACCGCAGACCTGAGTAGATAGATACTCGGATTGCTATTCCGTCGTACTAAAACAAATGTCAAAATTTTAGCTTACATTTGTGTTCCTTATTAAATATATATGGACGAAATATCAAACGCTTCCTTCAAAGCATCATTGAATTTGACCAACGATAGCTTATCTTACGGAATATAAATTTTTTTCATAGTTATATTAAGATGACTGGCCAAGACTTTTAGTTTGCCAAGACGATCCCACACAGTTTCATCATTATCACTGAAATGCAAGAATCATATTTTAGCCAAGAAACGATTTAAAACATTGCATTTTGAACAGATACATTTGGAAATTGCGGCTCAGTTTTCGTTTTTTCCAGTATTGTCTGTAGAAAGGCACAAGACCCATGTAATAGACTAAACCGAGAAAGATTCGCATTTCATTCAACACATGTAACTTCCGTCTACTGATTTAGTGGTGAATTTCTCCGGAGAGGTCGGGAGGAGTTAATTGCCTTAAATGCGTATTCATTCGCTTCAGTAACAAGGAGCTGTATAAAGTCTTCAATCAAGAAACGTTCCATAAACTCAGATGGTTCTGCATCAGATCGCATTTCTACTTTAAGGCCAGGTACTTCTTGGAAATCCAAACTTTTGAAGTCCAATTGTGTGCCTTCTCACATATAAGTTGAATTGTCCTCCTGTCCTTTGTTTCGACTTCCCTTGTTTCTTCGTAATCTCTAAAAGTACCAAGTAAATGACTATCCTTTGTTCTCGGACCTTTACTCCGGTTTCGTATTGGATCCCTCACGTCACTGCCAAATGATTTTCTTGTGTACGTAGTAGAGCTTGCACACAATAAAAATAATGAGCTGGATGGATGGATTATGGGATTTCGTCGTACATTTCATCATTATATGTGAAACAAATGAATCACACGAGTCTTCAAAACCTAAGTCCATTAGCATTTGAAATGCTTCTTCACCCGAATATTGCTTTCGTTTTGACACAGTAAAAGATGAAAAAGTTATAAATTTTCATAATTTTCAAAGAGTAGAAAAATAAAGGGATACGTTTAGGATTCGGATACTGTGAAAATGAAAATACTAAATCTACTCCTCAGAAACATTGAGTGGTAGTTGCAGGCAGATTCTTTAGAGGAATCAAATAATTCTATAAAAAATCGAAACCTGGCATCTTCCAATTTTGTATGATTTCTCCATTAAAGAACAGGTATCAAAAAGACAACAATAGGGGAGATAAGGTCCAACAAATGTGTGTGTGTGTGCATGTGTACATATATAAGGAAAACAACAGCAAAAATAACCGGAATTTCTTCAAATATTTGTTGCTTCATCAATCATATTAGATTGGAGGGAAAATACAAGAGGAAACGAATTGCATCATCAACCATGTTGAAAACGAGGCTGTATAAACAATGCTATTAAATTACAATTCCATAATGATTGAACGCCAACAACGAAAACTATCTTTTTAGAAATTATACAACAGAAAGTATGAAAATAGAAAGAAACAAATTCAGCAATAATAAGCAGAACTATAATCATTAATATGATAAAGGTAATAATATACAAGTAATACGATGAAACCGATTATTTGTTAAATAAACTAAAATATGTATATATAAATATTAATAAATATATACATAAATATAAATATGTATATATATAAATATATAAACATGTATATTTATATGCATATACTTCTTTAAAAGCAATTAAAAGGCCACTAAATCAGTATAAAACCTCTAAAAAAATTCAAGTATCCCATGATCATCAACCACAAACAAATGGTTATACACTGAACAATAATTAAACATACATATCAGGTATTCCATCATTCTTAAAGAAAAATCGTTGCTCTTACAATTTATTAAAGTATATAGGTTCTCATGGTGGTACTTAAAAACCAATGCATCTCGTTGGTTGAGTAATTTTGTGGGATTTGAATAGCTAATAATTTCTACATTTTAATATAACAGGCATCGTTTGGAAATGTTAGTATAGGCTTGCCCAGATTTCATAATTGATCAAATCAAGTTTTGAGTTTTTGACTCCGTTATAGATTTCTTTCCATACATACTGGAATAATGTGTACTTATTTCAAATGCTGAAAATGTTTGAGATGCAAAAATGTCCAAGGCGGAAACTGAACCCGCGGTTATCTGATCACTGATCAGATGCTTTTCATCATTATAAGCTTGCTTCTGGGATGTCAACAGAAATTTACTTAATATTTTGTTTGATAAATGTTTCAACATGGTTCCGATAATGGTTTTACTCACCTCCCGTTGCCCAATATAACCTTTTCTAGTTAGTTGTTAAACGAGACAACTCATTTGTATATAGAATTCGTAACACGGCACTGCTCTCCGACTGGACAAGTTAATACTGTGACAATTAGACTTTAATTGGTTCTGACTTTTTTTCGGTAAAATGTTCTTATTGTGCGCTTTTATGATTTGCTCAATGTTGCCGGTACAGCTTTAACTCAGTTTTACTGTATTTCTGTTGTGAACTTTATGTAGCGCATTTTCGTAAGGGAAATGTTAATGTACCAATCTTAGAAATTTCTGGTCAAGATTGTTAGTTACTGTGATACTATACCTGGATTGAAATAAGTAATGTTTGGCTGCCTGATTTTCCTCCTTTCTGTTTTATTGGGTTTATACTTTAATTTAGCTTCACAACGGGATTTTCCAAGATATCTTCGTATTGTTCTCTTGCTTGGTTAAACACGATTTCGTCAGCCGACTTAGTTAAAAGTCTTTCCGAAACTATCTCCGACAATTGTTTGGCAATGTTGTGTGAATGATTAAGAGAGTTATTTACGAATAACAATGTTTGTTTTCAGACCAGGCCGATCTGACTAAAAAAGTAGTTTGACAACTTTTAATATCGATATCCACTTACTTTGAACAAAATTGAATTAGACATAATGATCCAATGCAAAATATTCTCCATTTAACCCTCAAAAACTCTTATATATATAATATATATATAAGTTATATTATTATTATTATTATATATATATTAGTTATATTATTATTATATATATATAAGTTATATTATTATTATATATATATATATATATATATATATATATATATATACTCAATCTGCAGACAGTACCGTTTCTCCCTTTGTGGGCTCATCAGTGCAGCACAGAGCTTCTAGGATAAAACTCTCTGGTCATGTTGCCGGAGCAAACACAGCCTAAAGAGTTACTGTGGGATCCTGTCAGAGTGCTCAAACTACGCAGGCGCAGTGAGGTCGGCATTACGCAAGCAACAGGTCCCNATATTATTATTATATATATATAAGTTATATTATTATTATATATATATATATATATATATATATATATATATATACTCAATCTGCAGACAGTACCGTTTCTCTCTTTGTGGGCTCATCAGTGCAGCACAGAGCTTCTAGGATAAAACTCTCTGGTCATGTTGCCGGAGCAAACACAGCCTAAAGAGTTACTGTGGGATCCTGTCAGAGTGCTCAAACTACGCAGGCGCAGTGAGGTCGGCATTACGCAAGCAACAGGTCCCCGAATCTCAGAGAGAGTGCTCAACCAAACTTTTGTAAGGGAGCGTAATACTCGCGTAATATATATATATATATATATATATATATATATATATATATATATATGTTTACTTTTCAAAACTTTGCTTATTTCCCTGAAAGTATGCTACCATGTTAAAACAATTTTAACATAAGGAAGAAATCCCACCCCTGGTCCTGCTGGCTCACCACCAAAGAAAATTCAAGAGCCAAAGAGAAAAAGATGTACCAGGGAAGAGTACAAGGAAGTAATGTATTGTTTTTATTACTCATTTGAAAAACCTCAAACAAACAATACTGAGTACACTTTTATTACATGGTGCTCACGTAATAGCGAGAGTGACAAAATGGAAGGCTTAGGCCCAAATAATTTAGGAAACGTAAGAAGATATATTTTGCACAGCAAGAAATTGACAGATGTTGAAATTGCACAAATTAAGAAAACTGTTTTATATGACACTCGAGAAAATGACCCGGAAGAGCCGAAAGAGGAAAGTGAGGAGTCTCAGGAAGATGTTGTAAATGTAGATGCTGATGAGAATGTTCTTGGACAAGGTTTGGAGAATGTTGAAGAACAGGAACGGGAGTTGAACCATGAGGAAATGATTAAGATGAGACGGGATATCTTAGAGGAATTGTCTATTGTCCAGCATACAGACATTAAGGATCGAGAGTCTTTATTGAAAATCCGTCATAACAACAAATACAGAAATATTATTGATGTTGGCAATGCAGCCCCAAAACAACTTTGTAACGAAATAGACTTAAATTTAAATGAACTGAATGAGTTTTGATATGTTACAGGAGAAGTACTCTAGAAAACCTGGGGTGTTAAAGCTAAACGAAAGGAAAATAATGTACATAAAGCAAGTAGACCTTCATAGCAAGTAAAAATTGATAAAGAAATTGGAAACCTCAGAAAAAAAAATTATTTGCTAGGAAGAACTTTAAAAGCATAAAGAAATAAGATCTGGTAAGGCTAGAAAGGTATTACGAAGGTATAAAATCGAAAGGAAAGAGCAAACACCAGCCATTAAGGAAGAATTAAAGCAAAAACTACGAGTTAAGGCTCAGCGAGTGCGAAGGTACGTTAAACGGAATAAATTCTACGGACAAAATAAAATCAATGAAACAGACACTAAAAAATTTTCAGAGAAATAGGAAAGTCAGACATAAGTGTAAATGAAATATCGTCAGAAGAACAAGTACCAGAATTCTGGGAAAATATTTGGGAAAAGTGAAAGGGCACAATGAAAACGCTGAATGGTTGAATAATTTCAAAAACATTACAAATGATATCCATGAACAGGGATGGGAAGACATACAAGTTGACGAAGTACGGAGAGCTCTCAAGAAAGCTCACAAGTGGAAATCGCCAGAAATTGATCAAATTCCAAACTTTTGGCTTGGCACCCTGCACTGAGCACATGAAAAACTAGCACTAAACTTCAACAAACTAATGACAGACCCAACAACAACACCCATATGGTTTTGCCTAGGTACTACATATCTTCTCACAAAAAATAACGAAACGGCAAACGCAAAAACTACCGCCCAATTTCCTGCCTATCGACCTCTTACAAACTCTTGACCTCAAGTCTCACTAAAAGAACTTATTCACACATGGAAGATCACAATATATTCCCAATTAAACGGAAAGGTCGTCGGAAAGGATCGTATGGTTGCAAGGACCAATTGCTAATTAATAAAATGATACTAGAAAATGCCAAAACTAAACAAAAACACCTGAGTACTGCCTGGATAGATTACAAAAAGGCTTTTGATAGTGTTCCTCATTCCTGGACCCTTCGTTGTCTAGAAACTTTCAAAGTTTCCCCCGTACTAATTAACTTTCTTAGAAAATCTATGATGCTATGGGAAACTAACCTTACCCTCTTCCACTCTAACGGAATTTTGACTGCTAATGGAATACGCATATGGTGTGGAATTTTTTAGGGTGACTCTCTCTTTTATTCTGCATAGCACTTATACCTCTGTCTCAAATTTTGGGCGATATAGGATATGGATACAAAATCGGTAATGAGGAGATAAATAATCTATTTTACATGTATGACCTGAAGTTATATTAATGTGGTGAGCTGGAAGGACTGTTGAAAACAGTAAAGGCATTTAGAAAAGAATGTCTACTTAGGGTGTGATTAATAATGAAAACTGAACTTAATTCTCAAAACAAAATTACGGCTATCAACTCTCTTGCAGTACCAGTGATAACTTACAGTTTTAATAGCATTAATTGGAATCTTAGCGAATTGAGAAATCTCCGCAAAAAAATTAGAAAGCAATTCACCTGCCACAGGATGCATCACCCTAAATCTGCCTTACATCCCCAGAAGTAAAAGAGGTAGGGGCATGATGCAACTTGAATTGTCATACAAGACAACTACTATAGGTCTCTCTGAATATCTGGATAAAACCGATGATTGGATGCTGCAACTAGTTAACGTACATGAAAATTCAAAAAAGTTACATTCAGTTCTTAAAGAGTCAGCTAAATTTTCTTGCCAGCTGGACTTAGATCTAAATAAAGAAAACAACAACCATCTACAATCCACTAAAATAGCCCCCAACACAAAGAAATCCGCAAAAAAACAAAGGTTTGAAACAATTGGAGTCCAAATGGCAAGAAAAGCCCCTCCATGGACAGTTCACAGCCGGAAGCAAAAACACTGATGTAGACGAAACGGCGACCCATCAGTAGCTGAGGAGCTCAGAATGGAAAGGGGTAATGGAAGGCTTTATACTTGCCGCTCAGGAGCAAATTCTTTTCACGCGTAATTATCAGGCCAATGTGTTGCACAACGGAGGAGACGAAAGATGTAGATTCTGCAAAAAATCTAGAAACGATTGACCACCTTCTCTCAGGCTGCTCTGTCTTGATACCCAACGAGTGTAAAAACCGCCACGACGGGGCTGGTCAGTATCTCTACTGGAAAATTCTCAACCATTTCTTTATAGAATCTAAAGGCAACTGGTATGAGCACCATCCAGAACCAGTCACAGAAGGGGAAAATAACACCATTCTCTGGGACTTTCCAGTCCATACTGTTC
>RDPX01000250.1:641476-665282 GCA_003991215.1 Morbakka virulenta
GAACTTTTTGAACCAGTAACCTCTGACCCAGTCAGGTCCAGGAGCTTTCCAGTTTGCCATCTTCCTTATCGCTGCCTTAACATCTTGCAAAGATACCATAACCTCCACTTGTTTCTCTACGTCTGCAAACGTCCCTTACATCACCCAACCAATTTGCTTCCTTGTCGTGTTCCTTTTCCTCGGACCAGATAATATTCCAGAACTGTCTTGCCTCGTCTGCATTAGGAACAGAGGATTCCATCTTACGTCCATTGCCATCAAGCTCCTTGTAGAGTTGAGATTGACTGTTCTTGAAAAGGTTGTTCTGTCTCCTGGCAAGGCTTTTCCCAACAAACTGTCTAATCTTAGCACTAGCGGAAGAAAATTTGTTCTTCAACATTGTGCTGACTGTCATCGTTCCCTTCACTACAAGCTCATACTTCCTATTCAATCTATCACGAACAACCTGACGAACCTTATTCTTTTGCTTGATCTCCTCAATTCGTCCAAGATCTTTCCTCCACTCGCCAATGCTCTTTTCCAACCTCCTCTGCAACCATGGCTTCTTCTTTCTAACTGCTTTGTTTTTTCCTATTACACCTAACCGGGATGCAACCATATATGATCCAGCATATAGTAGCCGATTTATCTCAGTCACATTCATACCGTCTCTTACCAGATTGTACATCAATCCGTCGACAAGCTTCACCTCCTCCACTATTTTTCTACCATTCTGAGCCTTCCAACTTGGTACTTCAACAACGTCCTCGCCATGGTACACCTCTCTTATCAATGCCAGGGTTCCACTTTCATCGTTACTCAACGCTCTCACATCATCACCCCTTCTCCATACATCTACTCACTTTATAACTACTCTTAAATCCCTCTCTTCAGCATCATTATCTACCACGACATTCTCCATCTCCATTTCACCTAAACCACTCTCCGGTCTGATACAAAAGTCGACTTCTCCTTCGCTAGACTCTTCCTCAATTAAAGCTTCCTCTCTGACCATTCTTTCAATCTTGCCGCGCTCTACGACTGACAAGAACCCATTGGCTTCAATTTGCTTTAGCTGCGAAAGAAGACCAGCAACACTTCTCACATTGACATCCCTCGCATCCCACATCTCCTTAACTTTCCCAATGTAGCCATCTGCCCTTCGACCACCACTCCTCACGAAACACTCCCAAAGTACTTTGCTTTCAAAATGGCTCCATTTGCTTTTGAACAAACCAGTCTGCTCCATCTTGCCTCTTTTCTCTCCTATCTACCTCTTCCTACCCATTGGTTCCTCCGTGCGACTGTTATCCTTGAAACTTTCAACATTTTCACTTGCCTTCGGCCTAGAAACTTCCCCAGTTCTAATAAGAACTCGTTCCTGCGGGTCGTCAGAGACCCTTCGACTTTCAGGTTCCCCTTCAGTCGGCTTTTTCTTCAGAAACCTCATTTACACAACACCAGAATTCGCAAACAATAACTCAGAAATACTTCCGGACTGTCTATATTCGGTTCACCTCTCAACAAAGAGAGGTTATCCAGATGCACGAACTTGGACGCATAGACTTTACCCCCATAATAATAATAATGGGTGAAGCCTCGCTACGGAGACCATTTTATGCAGAATGGGTTACCTAAACTGGGAAACCTAACCAGGCCCCACCTGCAAGGTCATGTGTTGTATTTTTATTACCATCAATTTATCACACACACTTAGGTGTGATGCATGCACCCAGCTTACCTTTATCGGGCTGGGAGTCGGATGGGTTTTCTGGGGTTTCTACCCCTGAGTCCCCCATGGGCTCGCATTGCTCCACCACTCAATAATAATAATAATAATAATAATAATAATAATAATAATAATAGACGTCCTTGGTATAACTTTAAGTACATCCATTTGTGGAGTTACCTGTTAGCACTGGGTAAGTGGAAGCTCATTAGCCATAGTTGGAAGTCCAACTAGGAAAAGCAAAACTCTAATAAAAATCGAATTCTGTCCAGTGTGCTGCAAAAACCAGAAAATACCTGGCGCGGAATTGCCAGCCCCTTTCCAGTAAGGCTAAAATTCATTTTTTAGAAATAATGAAAACTAGAAGTCAAAGTACATGCCGCGTCGTCCTTCGCGTTGGTAAACAAGGGACGCGTCCCCTAAGGGACCTGAATAAGCTCAGGATCGAAAACTGTGCGACTGAATCAGCAACCTCTCAAAATAAAACAAATGAAAACTCTAATGGTCACCAAGCAGTGGAGAACCTACTAGCTAGTCCATCCAGAGAAACATCTTCAAATAAGAAAGCAAAAGAAAAACGACAAGGATGGAACAGAGAGGATTATGCAGAAGTTATGTATCCTTTTTATGTCACTAGAAAACCCGACAGGAAGCCACAATGAAAACACTTTATATATATGGATAAAACTTAACCCGAATGTAAAAACTTTTTTTGGATGCAAATAGATTGCCTAATGTTAGGTGAGATATTATGAATAATACGCTAACTGAATTTGAACTAAGAGAAGTCAAGGAAAAAGGAAAAGAAGATATTGTAGAAGATTAATTAAACCAACCATGATGTTAGACACTGTTAATGTTGCTGGTCCACGCAGTGAACCTGTACTAGACAAAGAAAGATGGGGTGTAGGTGATGTTGAGTTTGCCCAATTTAAAGACGAAATAGTAGCTAACGTTGAAAAATTTAAATCTCTTAATATAAAAGAACGCGACGGACTAACAAGAATAACATTGAAAAAGTCACAGGATAAATATTTAGTTGTGGTAAACTTGACCTTAGCAGATTTTTGCAAAGAAGTTGAGCTAAACGTAACTGAACTTAATACTATTGTCTATACATGTGCATAGACCATTGAAAGAAAAATAGGCATTAAACAGATACCCCCAAGAAATGTTATCAGCACAAAAAATCGAAATGGAAATGCGATATTGACAAAGAGAGTGAAGAGATGCTTTGCGAAATATCGATTTTGAGCGAGATAGAAAGGGGAAAGAATCCAAAAGAATCCAAGTCTTGAAACATTAAAGAAAAATTCAGAATAGGAAATATACAAGAAATTATTCAAATTAAGGTAAATTTCAAACAAAAAAGCAAGCGAAAGCCCAACTGTTAAGGTTTGAGATGAGAAGCAATTTCTGCCACCAGAATAGGAATTTTCAAACAGACGCAAAAAAGTGTTACAGGGAATTAAGCGGAAAACAAGATACAGTGAAAGAAACCCCAAGTCAAGAAAATATTAAAAATTTTTGGAACGGAATCTGGGGAAAGCAAAAAGTATATAAAGAATCTGCTGCATGGATCTCAAATGCAGCAAATAGGAACGAAAATGTCAAAATACAAGAATGGGAGAGTAGAACTGTTTCAGAGTTGAAGTTTGCCCTAACAAAAGCACAAAAATGGAAATCACCACACCGTTGCTGAACTTCTCGATAAATTGATGCAACACCCAGAACAAATACCCAGCTGGTTATGTGAAGGCACAACATATCTATTTGCTATAAGTAGTGAGACGGAGAATCCCAAAACCTTTAGGCCAACAATATTATGTGTTTCTATAATATACAAATTTCTTACTTCAATACTTACTGACAGAATCTACAAAGATCTGGAAGAAAACAATCTATTGCCTTTAGAACAAAAAGGGTGCAGAAGAGGCTCATAAAGCCTTAAAGATCCATTATTAATAAACAAAATGATCATTGAAAATTGTAATACCCGAAAAAGAAACAGGAGTTGCGCCTGAATCGACTGCAAAAGGCATTTGACAGCTATTTGTATTTCACTCATTTCACTGTCTTTAGAACTCAATTTCGCACAATATGGATATAAGATTGGTAATGATAAGATCTCCCATTTATTTTATATGGGTGATCTGAAGCTTTAAAGTAAAAAATTATAGTGAACTTGAAGGGCTTTTGGGAATTACAAAAGGGCTCAGTGATGACATTGGTATGGAATTTGGTCTCAGTAAATGTGTAAAAGCTACTTTCATAAAAGGTAGACTCATCAAATCTGTGAGTGCTTAACTCGACAAGGGAACAATAATCAAGGGTTTAGAACAGGAAGAAGTGCACAAATATCTTAGTGTAAATGAATCTAAGGGGATTCAACACGCAGATATGAAAGAGAAACTGGAGAAAGAGCTTGTAAGAAAGACAAGGGCCATTTTGAAAGCGAGTTGATCTCAAAAAACAGGGCCACAGCTGACGATATATTAGCTGTTCAGGTCATTACTTACAGTTACAATATCATTAACTGGAATCTTAGTTGGATTAAAAACTAGACATAAAAATAAGTAAAATGCTAACAACGTATAATATGTACCATCCAAAAGCTGATATCGACCACTTGTAATTTTCCAGGAAGAAAGGAGGCAGAGGTTAAACCCAATTAGAGCTTGCATACAAAAATCCACCATTGACCTCCATAGATACTTGAGTCTTACAGATGACTTGATGCTGATATTAGCGCAGACAATAATGAAAGGAAGGGATTACATTCTATCGTTAAGGAAGCAACAAAGTTCACTATGGAACTTGAAATAGACCTAGAGTTTGGAGCTGATTGAATGCAAGGGAAGGACAAATAACTGATAACGTTTGTAAACTGAAAGCGCTTGCTAAGGCAAAGGGAAAGAAAGCAATTAGTTAAGCTTTGAAAACCAAACCGTTTAATGGACAATAGGCACAACCCTATGGGCCAATATATTCATTAGAAAATCTGCAGCTACTATGGTATTGAAATTTGTAAAGTGGTATGAATACAAGCCCATACCAGTAATCGACATACCATAGGTAACTGTACTATGAGATTTCTTAATAAGAAGCGACGGAACAATTTAAGCCAACAGGCCAGACAAAGTAAAAAGGATAACCTGAAGAAGCAATGTCAAATGATCGGTATGAGAGTTCTATCAGACAATAACATCACAGCCAAAGAATTCGGAAAGCTTAGCAAATACAAACATTGAGAAATCGAAGTAAGCCGAATGTGGAACACGACAACAAAGACAATTCCAGTAAACGTAGGAGCCCTAGGTATGGTGAAAAAAAGGGACGCATAAATATGTTAATCTAATACCAGGAAATATCTAATTGCCAGAAATCCAGAAAGTAGTCTTAAATAGTACAGCACACGTCCTTAGAAGGACACTTTCTCTAAAAAATTTTTGAAACTCACTTCATTTCACCTTTTATTAATTGTATATAGTTTTAACTTTCATTAATTATTTTACCAGCAATATTTAACCTTTCATATATACTTAATAGATAACAAAATAAAAGAAGAAGAAGAAGAAGAAGAAGAAGAAGAAGAAGGAGAAGGGAAGGGAACTGACATCGGAAGAAGAATGTTAGAGATGCATCTGCCTGGGAGGAGTAAAAGAGGAAGACCAAGGAGACGTTACATGGATGCAATTGAAGAGGACATGAGGGCGCTAAGGGTGAGAAGAGAGGACGCTGAGGACCGTACCAAATGGAGATACATGATCCGCTGTGGCGAACCCTGACGGGAGCAACCGAAAGAGAAAGAAGAGGAAATAATAAAATAAAAATCAGCAAAATTTCATGCATACATAAAGTATCTTCTGCTGCAGTCCAGCAAATAAAATGTTAAAAGCACCGAGTCGATTGAACCTTCCCTTAAAGGCAGAAAGCATTATGTAGTCTAGGCATTCTAAGATAATGGTCAAAATTTTTCATTAGGAAGATGTTTGTTTAACCCTTTCGGACGGTATTAAGCACCTAAACTTTTTTCGTTCATCAGAGAAGGTTTAATAACTAGATTTTCATTCCCTACACTCAACTGCCACTTATGTACAAACTTGGTTGTGTCTGATTTATAAGAAAACTAACACATGGCAAAATAAAGGTCTAGTTTCACTCAGGGCGGAGTTTAAAAAATAGTATCCTTTTTATATTTCATGATGAAAAGTCAGGCTGAGTATTCAGTACATTGACAGTTAGAAACCCGAATAAGGAAGATTATGATTAATATTTTTCGAAAGGACTTAAAACCAGGCCCTGGTGAGTTTAGATAATGTGATATCAACCACATTAAGTGTATGTAACTATGAAGAAATGGCAAAATAAGAAAGAAAAGAAGAAATTAGAAACCAAGAAATAGGAACTAACCTTAGACTTAAAAGCATTCAAGTCATATGATGCAAGAAGTTCTTAACAGTAAAAGTAGCTTTTTGTCCACTTTTGTTGGTACTCGGCAGCAGATTTTAAAAGAATTCAAGGGAAAGGCTAGTGACTTTAACATGCTTCTTTACATCGCATTCCCAGACTAGAAATTGATGTGCTATACAGCACTTATCAAACCTATAGGACAACTAACGAGTTATCATACAATACGAGGATCAATTCTTTCAATGGTATGAGATCAGAAAAGGATGGATGCATGGCTGCTTAACATTGTCCATGCTGTTTCATTTATACTTAGAAGATAAGATGACAAAAACTGTGGATTAAATGAGCTGGACAGGTGTCAAAAATAAGTGGATGAAGTAAAAACAATATATGTCTCAGACGTTCAACAGGCAAACCGAAAGGACCTGTTCAACTGATAGAGTACCTAAGCTGAAATCTCGTCAATCCCTAAAATTTGCAACCTACAATGTCCGCACTTTATCAAGACCAGGAAGACTTCACCAGCTTATAACTGGTTGTAAGACTTTTGACATAGACATTATTGTCACCCAAGAACACCGATGGAAAACTAACGTAGAAACAACTACCTTAAAGTCAAATGGATATCACCTGATATTCAACACAGCAAATAAAAGGTCTCAAGGCGGAGTTGGAATTCTTGTCTCCAACAAAATTGCTAAAAACATTTCCAACATTAAAAGCATAAGTAATCGAATTCTACTTGTCACCATCAATTGTAATCCCAAAATAACCATTGTATTTGCATATGCTCCCACAGAAGAAGCTTTCCCTACTAACAAAGATACTTTTTATGAAAACCTAAATGACTGTATACGTGATGTTCCTCTTCACAACTTTCTTGTCCTCATGGGCGATTTGAATGCCAGAGTAGGTTTTTCAAATACTCACATCAAGACTGTTGGAAGATATACTTTTCACAATGAAACGAATGACAACGGCAATAGACTAGTAGACATCTGTGAAGCAAACAACCTATGTCTTGCTACTACAAGAAAACCACATCCTGACAGCTACAAGTGGAGTTGGCAGCATCCAAATGGTAATAAGGCACAATTAGACCATATAGCACTAAGAGGGAAATGGATCAATTCTCTACGTAACTGTCGCTGTTACAACACAGTCGAAATTGATTCGGATCATCGTATTACAACTGCAATTGTCAAATTTAGCTTCCGCATGGTAAAGCAAACTGCAAAAGTACCCAGGTACAACCATAATGCTATTGCATCCAACGAAGTTATCAGAGAAAAATTCCAACTGGAGCTTTCCAACCGATTTGAGTCACTACCTATAGACGTAGAAGACTCTGTTCAATCCACCTATGATAAATTTGTAGCAATCCTCGATGAGACAGTGTCGAAATCTCTCCCAAAGAAAGAAAAGCAGATAAATAAACGATGGGTATCTAATCAAAGTACAGAGTTGATTGAACAACGCCGAATAGCACGTAAAAGATATCAAAATCACCGCAATCCAGATAACTATCGTGTCTGGAGAGAATCTGCTGAACAAGCAGATGCATCGCTTGCGAATGACAAAATCAGTAAAATCGAGCAAATGTGTATCGAAGCAGATGCAGCTAGTAAGAGAAATGATACTAGGGGACTATTCAATATTGTCAAAAAACTAACTGGCAAGAGTTCAAGTACATCCCCAAAGAATGTGAATAAACGGAATGGTGAACCGGCGACCTCAATTACCGAGCTGCTAGACGAATGGGCAGAATACTTTGAAGAACTTCTCAATATCAACTCAAACGACAATCCTGGTGTAATACTTCCAGCGGAACACGATCTAGCTATCAGCACAGATGCTTTTACCTTTGACGAAGTCTCGAAAGCAGTGAAACGATTGAAAATTGGTAAATCACCAGGAAATGATTCTAACGTCACTGCGGAAGCCCTAAAATACGGAGGAAATCAACTCACAGATTACCTATGCCAAATGTTCAACAAGGTCTTCGACCATCAAGAAGCACCAAAACAATGGAAAATGGGTATCATAATCCCAGTTCCCAAAAAACCATCGAAAAGCATGACTGATTTTAGAGGAATCTCTCTGATGTCTGTTGCTGCAAAAGTGTTCAACCGTGTTATTCTTAACAGAATATATTACGAAGTCTCATCACGCCTACGCCTATTCCAAGCAGGATTTCGGAAAGGTAAAAGCTGCATTGAACAAATCCATATCATCAGAAGAGTACTCGAACAGTTCCACCAGAAAAATTTACCAACTGTGATGACATTCATTGATTTCAAAAAGGCCTTCGATTCCATAAACAGAGAGACGATGTGGAAGATACTTCGAAACTTCGGAATTCCAGAGAAAATCGTCAACACCATCAGATGTTTGTACGACAATGGCACGTCAGCAGTTCGCATAGATGGAATTCTGAGCAAAGAATTTCCAATAACTACGGGGGTCCTACAGGGAGACACATTAGCTCCTTTCCTGTTCATCATCGTACTCGATTATGTACTGCAAAGTACTGAAGAGACAACAGGACTTGAAACACACCCGAATGATCTGCTTCCCGATCTCGACTTTGCAGATGATATTGTACTGCTAGACAAAGATGAAACAGAGGCAATAGAGCATTTTCTGACAGTAGAAACTTCAGCAAAAAGAGTTGGTTTGAATATTAACTATGGAAAGACTAAAGTTATGATTAGAGATGTTGTTGAACCAAGAACTGTGGTAAATGAAGGCAAAGTCTTAGTAGAAATCTCAGAGAACAAAAGTCTGGAAGTCGTCGATGACTTTAAATACCTTGGTGCCCACTTAGCTGACTGCCATACGGACTTAAAAAGACGAAAAGGATTGGCCTGGAGTCAGTTCTGGAAACTAGCAACAATCTGGAAATCAAAAGACATCTCCCTGGCAGTGAAGTTACACTTTTTCGATTCACTTATAGTCTCCATTTTTTCTACAACTCTGAAACATGGGTTACAACCAAAGCAATGAAGAAAGAAATCGCCTCCTTTGGAACAAGTTGTTACCGGTTCATCCTTGGGATTAGAAGAATAGACAGAGTAAGAAACGATGAAATACTCAGACGTGTAAAGAGAGGTAATTTGAGCGATAAAATGTTCCAGCGTCAGCTGAGATCGCTAGGGCATTGGATAAGGAAGGATGATATCATAAGTAGATTCGCTTTGTTCGAGCATCTCTAGGAAAGAAACCGACGAAGAAGACCTAGGCTAAACTTTATCAAGCACATACAAAATATCACCATGCTGGCGCCTGAAGAACTCAGAAGATGAGCCCTGGATAGAAGAGGATGGAGAAAAGATGTGGTCGGGAGGTTTGACTTACAACCTCCAGGCTGAAGTAAGTAAGTAGTATGTCTCAGATGGTATTGTCCTTATGTCTACCTCTCCTGTAGACCTGCAAAGATTGCTGAATTTTTAGCCCTGAGTGACCAAGAAGCATTTGTTCATTGGATTCACAGCTGGAACTGGAAGGGTCGGTTTTCACATGGACACAGCATGGCAGACTCGTGGAGAAGCAGAGGCATAGTGCCAACTGAACAAATCGCCAGCGGAAATGAGCTACCGTGGCCAATATGGAAGACCCTCAACAGACTTTGAGTTGAGCAAGGCCGATGCAAGGCCTCTCTAAAAGCGTCGAACATGAGCCCCACCCGTATCTGTGAGTGCGGCAGTGAGCAAACGATGGCACACCTCATGTCCTGTAGCCTCGCTCCAAAGTGCACCGCCAACGACCTTGCCAATTCTAGAGACGCAGCAATGGCCTGTGCCACTTTCTGGAGTAAAAAGATCTGAGATGATGACAGCCGCGAGACTCGACGAAGAAGAAGTTTTCACATTCAAATTTGCTTATTTTAAACTTTAAAATTCATGACATTATATAACATTTGCCAAAAAGTGAACTTGAGTTTCAAAACATATTTTATTTTTGTCATCAGAGTAGAACTCTGTCACAAAATCTGTTACCAAAATCTCCATTCATCAAGCAGCAAGCTTTAGTGATTTTCATAAACCAAATTTACGCATGAAATACCTTTTCAAAGCCTCTCTCCCCAAACCTATAAAACGTCTGAATGTCTATGCCATGCATAAATGTCAACAAATGAATATTAGTATTGGTAAACAAAACAAGCCAAAACCAAGAAACAATCTTAATCGAAAAAGTTCTGAACACATCTGAATCAACTCAAAATTTGAATTTTTCGTAAAAAAAGTTCATTTTATATCACATTCACTTTATGACTTTACACCTTGTATGCCTTTTAACCCTAAAAGAGAAAACTATATGTTATGTTGAATAGAGAAAGAAATAAAAATGTGAAAACGGGGATAAATTCTTAAGAAAATCAAGAGGATACTGTTTTACAATAAACAATTAATTCTCTTAATCAAAAATGCTTGTAGGGAACTGGATGATAAAAACAGCTCATCTTTTACGTAGTTTTTTTTAACCTACATAACCCCATTCAATGTTATGATAATACCTTAAGACGGCAGAAAAAGAGGGATTGGAGCTGCGACCCCCATTGTGGGGGTTATATTTGTTTTTTTAAAGTACCAGCATTGAAACAAAAATATTTCAGTGCAGCACCAATGCCGAACAAATTTTGAAAAGTCTAATGCATATTCTCAGGATTTTAAGAGGTGAAAATTATATGATTTGCTACTTGGTCAAAGCATGCTGGCACCATTTCCATTCACTAGATCCCACACCCGTCACCCCAAAGTTTATACCCGCTTTCGAACTCCAACTTCAAAGTTGATCGTCTGCCGTGGTAATTATTAATACTATCTTTCGTACTTTAATGTTTAGGAGGGAAAGACCGGTTATATCTTCTCGCTGAATCTTTCAAAATGAACTGAGAAAATTTCATTGCAACTTACTGCTTTGGAATTTTTTTAGTGGCAATCTTCTTCCCTATAACCTAATTGTTGTGCCCCTTTGCTTTTAGTAATAGTTGTTAATCTTAGAAGTAGAGTTGGGAATAAAATTAATAGTAGCATAATTAATAAATTACCACTTGTAAAATAGAAGTAGCACTAGTGGTAAAATTAGTATCAGCAAAGTAGTATTAGCGGTAGTGGGGTTAGTAGTATAAACAGTTAAGTAGTAAGGTAATAGTAGTAGTAGTAGTAGTAGTAGTAGTAGTAGTAGTAGTAGTAGTAGTAGTAGTAGTAGAATCACAAGGAGATAAAAAGGAGGAGGAGGAGGAGAAGAAAAAGAAGAAGAAGAAGAAGAAGAAGAAGAAGAAGGGGGAGGGGAAGGGGAAGGGGAAGAATAGGATGAAGAAGTGGAAGTATTATTAGTAATAACATAGCGATTTTAACAGTAATGTTTATTCTAAGGACTACAAAGAATTGGCTGGTTGTATTTTGGATACTTCAAATATAACATGATTTCGTTGTGTGTGCCTGTGTCCCGTAACCCAAGCCCGCTGAAGGCAGCTCCCCTTTGATGGAAACCATCGCAAAAGAATTTGGGAATTAATGTCAAACGTTTACCGACGATGGTAAGCAACTGAAAAACTTTAGCAAAATTTAAGAGGCTGTCATAAAATTAATTTGAAAAATTTTTATTTAAATACTTTTACGATCTATTTGAAATCAAATTTAGCTTCAGAACCTACGAAAAAGTCACAAGTTTGGTCCCATAAGAGACTTGGCTTTCTTTGTCCTGATTAAATAATGGTGATTCCCTGATGTTTTAACTATGTTTAGCTATCCAATCAGATGAGAGAGAACATCGTAATCGCTGATTTATTTGTCACATGTCCCTTTGTCTGAATGTTGGAGAGGAATGTCCTTCATGCATCTGAGCACGATCAGTTTGTCTGAAATTGTTTTCACTTGCACGAAAATTCAGGTCTGAGAAATTGCAGAAGAGAGGAGGGTATAATGTAAGTTAAGTAAACCTTAGTACAGTAGCATTGAAGTCGTTTTGTATTTCGGATGAAATAAAAGAAGGAGACGAGAAATCATGAGACCATTTGTAAACCTTCAAACCGTAAATGTGAACACCAGGTTTTCAACTACATTTGGAACAAATATAACTGGTACACAAGATGATATCAATCAGGAAAAATTAAAAGAACCAAAGAAATCCTGCTTGCTCAAATCAGACAGAGTAAATCGCGCGAAATCAGTGGATGGTAGAGGAAAACTAGAAATAGACTTACAGGATGGGGGAATATTAAAGCTTTGCTCGACACCAAATAGCCCTTTTCAAAAAAAGGTTCACTTCGCCGACAGTGAAGGGTTGTCTCTTGTGGACGTGAAAAACTTTATTCCCAGTTCGGAAGATCTCGACTCACTTGAAAGAGCATCTAGATTTTTAAAGGATCGACCTAAACATTTAAACTCCATTCAAAATGCTGCAACACACAGTTTGATACCTTGTTTTGAAACGAGAAACGTAACTGAAATTATCTCGAAACTGCAGAAATGGAACATCTGTATGGAATGTGTTCAAATTCAAGCTCGTACTGTTACATCTGTTATTCGAGTCAAAAATCTGGACTTCGAAAAAATAGTGTCTGCAAGGTATACATTTAATAAATGGCAATCTTGCGAGGAGACAATAGGAAGCTACATTCCAAAATCTAGTGATGGACTTTCTGACAGATTTATGGTAGTTCTCACAGTACCACGAAGATGCCACGAAGTTGAACTGGCTTTCAGATTTAGGGCGAAAGGTCAGGAGTACTGGGACAACAACGATGGAGCAAATTATAAAATAGCTGATGTTCTGACGTTTTAAGTGTGTTCTTCGTTAACATATTTTCGTTTATGCCTGTCCTGTGAGACCTATTTGATATAATACGGTTTAGGTTAGCCGCGCACTCATTGAAAGGAAAACGAAAGAAGGTGCTAACAGCAAGGAAGTGCTTCGTTGATTTGAACCCGAGTTCATATTTCTAGGTGAAAGGCCAGGAGTAATTGAACAGGAGAGTAAGTGCATATTACCATTGGCTGATGTTCTTTCCTTTCCAATGGATCGATGTAATCTATGAATTTTGCGTATATTCATATGTGCTGTCAGTGTTTGGTACGTATTGACTTTGTTTTACGTTATGGGAGATGAATGGCATCTGATTGTAAACAAAATATGTGAAACACTGCATTTTAGAGTATCCATACTCTTTCAGGCAACGAGCAACAAGGAAAGAAAACTCGGGAACGAAATAATTATTCAAGCAAGATAGGTTTTTTTAGGACTGGGCAGCTGGCAAAAGAAAGTTCTTGTGTGTTGTTTGTTAAATTTCCAAGTTCAATGTTTATTTGTTGTTTTTGTTTTGGAAAGCTCTCTCATAACGGACGTAAAATTTTGGTTCAATGTCATTGGTCAGCGGTTTTTTTCCTTCTTCGATTTGGGGAGGGGGGGCGTGGCAAATTGGATAAGAAGACAATATCTTGCAGACTGACTCACTGAAAGGAAAGGGTGAAAGAATTTGAAACATTCATTATTTTAATATGTTACACTAATACCTCTAAAAGCAACGAAAGCAAGGATTTACATTTGAGAATTAATAATTCGACAAGAAAACTATTTTCCCGGAAGTATTTTTCATGAGAAATGTGAATACTGAAACAGCCAAAATACGAGCCTGCAAGGCGAATATATTTTTAACATGCTTGTTTGCAATCAATAGGGAAAATCCAAAAGGATTCAGATATTTGTTATTTCAGAAAATAAGGAAAACTATTATCTGGATGCCATTTTAAAGGGCATGGGTGAGTCAGAGTAACATCATACACTGGGTTTGTTTTCCCAAGATTTGGCTTTTACATTTCAATGTGTTAGTCGATTGTGCCTCAAAGAAACTCGATGTGCCTTCGCATTACGTGTACCACTTTAAGGATACGTAATCTAAGAAAAATCCGAAGTAAATGTGACATCATTGAACTTAAGTCGTAAGAAGCATTTAATATTAGCAATTATGTAGATACCCCAATGTTTGTAGGTAAAAGTTAACACTTTCAAGTCTTGAGGTCATTTACCCAACTTCTCTGCAGGTTATAGTGTGTGTAAATGTAATATGTTCGCCGTNTTAAAGGGCATGGGTGAGTCAGAGTAACATCATACACTGGGTTTGTTTTCCCAAGATTTGGCTTTTACATTTCAATGTGTTAGTCGATTGTGCCTCAAAGAAACTCGATGTGCCTTCGCATTACGTGTACCACTTTAAGGATACGTAATCTAAGAAAAATCCGAAGTAAATGTGACATCATTGAACTTAAGTCGTAAGAAGCATTTAATATTAGCAATTATGTAGATACCCCAATGTTTGTAGGTAAAAGTTAACACTTTCAAGTCTTGAGGTCATTTACCCAACTTCTCTGCAGGTTATAGTGTGTGTAAATGTAATATGTTCGCCGTCGTCCTTTGATTAAGGTGTTCAGAAAGAACGAGCCTTGTGGTGGCATGCAGCATACATTAAGGGTATCATTTCTGATACTGGTACTTCACCCGATGGTGGAAAATGTAAAAAAAAGAAGGTTAAATATTACATTTGGGACTTGGAAAATATGATCCACACGTGTTTGAAAGGGGGCAGGGGGTAGAGCGAGAAACATAAAGCTCCAGTACCTAAAAACTCCTACGTAGTACTTGATAATTAATTTCTGAGCGTTTTCTTAGTAGTGTATGAATTTTAGTTTGCAAACTGATTTCAAAAAGAAACGCGTAAATAACGAAGTTATCCACACTTATTGGTAGTTGATGTTAAAGATAGTTTCAAAGCAGACAACTTGTCACAGGAAAATGTAGTCCAATAATCAAAGAATATTGTTTATAGAATTTTTAAAGATTGCTTCAGTAGTTACTTGACCATTGTGTGACTCCATAATTTTTTTCTCACTTTATTTAATTACATTTTTTTTAGTTCGGTTTTGGAGGCAGTTTTTTTTCTTCCCCCCGTCCCCACATCAAAGTCAACAATTTTTTGTGTCCTGAGCTGTTTTATTTTTAGTTGGTTGACGTCATTTGCGTTGGCGTATTTACAGGACCACAAAAAAAATGAGGGGGCATAAAATTGATTTGTGTCCCTCTTCCTGTTGCTCTCACGGAGTCATTGAGAAATTGAATCGAATTTGCGTTTTGCATTCCAGTGGGACATTACTTGAGTTTAATTTGCATCCAGATTTTAGTAAGTGAATGATTTATTAATTGGATCTTTTCAGAAAGGTGAACAGAATAGTATTGTTGATACTTTCCAAAGTTAAAAAAACAACAAAAGTTGGTCATTTGGAAAAGAAATTCACACATGGCCACGTTTCCTCGGGGAATGCTCAGGATAGAAAATATGCAGTATGGGGTATCCCATTATTACACTTTTTATCTCATGTGTATCGCAAAAAAAACAAAATTCCTTGAATTCATAATCATCTTTCAATAGGAGAAAATGGGGACGATCAACGTCATGCCATTCCTTACCGATTTTTTTTTATGCTGACAATTGCGTCTGGAAAATTTAATCTCCGACCTCCCCATTAAAATATTGTTTTTACTGCTGTTTTCCCTGCACTAAGTACTATTTTCGGTTGTTTTGTAAGCAAGTAACATCCACTTAAAAGAGGCGAGAGAAAGATACCTTTGTAAATTTGGGGATGCCATTGTCAGGTTTGTGTTGCTAGTCAGTATAAAGGTAATGATTATCCCCCAATGAACTGAAAACCTCTGTCTTGGATCAGCCAGGGGTGAAATTGTTTTGTTAGGACAACCAAAGAGTTGAAATAAAATGTGCATGGATATCACAGCCAGCTGTTTTGCTAAGGTGGTAATCGACACGCAGCGTTGGCAGAGAGATTTTGTGATTGGTTGTTTTCAGATGTTACTGTTGTTATCATGTGCTGTAACAGGTGATTGTTAACCTTTGACCTTCTTGACTAGATTTTCAGAACATTTGAGCTCCTTTCCCTTCTATTTTAATGGTTTTAATCAGCCACTGCACTGCAGGCTTGCATGTAATATTAGTAGACATTGAGAGGTAAACAAACTGTTATTCCGGGATACGCTAAACTAGGAAGGCTGTTTTTCCTCAGTGCATGTTACAAAGATGCTTCTGTTTTTACTTGTTTATCAAAGCAACTTGAATTTGTGATATCACATACTCTGCTGCACATGAGCAGTAAATTAGGTATAAATCAACTTCATCATTTGAAAACAAAAGTAATCGGCTTTTTTTACCTTCTATTGAGGACGGCAAAAACGGATCAGATATTTTTAGGCCATCCTATCTCTCAACGTGTGGAGATAGTCAGCTGCTGTAGCCTCGTTCCTATAAAAAGTTTTTTACCCCCACTTTACACAGAATGCCATGAACTAAACTTTTCTTATATTCATTTTTGAACTGTGTGTTGTCTTTTGAGTTTCGATAGGCCTACTGACGACCAGTCGACGTTGTGCTTCTAAGGTTTTCTTCTGAAACAGATTACCTTTGGGATACTGGATTTAGTTTAGAATTGTTTAATCCAAACTGAAGCAAGTCCGAGTTAATCTCTGCTTCTCCTTCGCCTAATCCGGTTTGCTTTTAGTACCTGATCTTCCAAACCTCGAGGAATCATTTAAACAACAGGGGATTAGCTACCTCTGTTTTCACCTTTCCTGTCGTTGTAACAGTCCCATCCCACTTTTAATGGCACTTATTATCAGTTTTGCTGTATAAAGATTGACCCGTTGGTGCCACCAACCCAAACACCATTTACAGTCGTGTTTGTAATAGCACCTTTGATAGACCTACTCAACTAACTCGACGAGGAGCAGTCCTGCAACTAACTGGACGAGGAGTAGTCCTGCATATAATCATCCGAAATCCCTGTGCCTTTTAAGTTTTACTACAATCATATGACTCATTTTTCAATTGAGCTGTCTGAGCAGGATAGCCACTAAACTGCTACCTAATCCAAGTAAAATCTTACGCTCTCGGAAGGTTGTATGTTATAGAGTAATAAGGCTGCTAATATATTTCAATTTAATGCCACAAAAGTGGTCCTGATATCTACCGTCTGCCATTTTCGTGCATTAGGATACCAAAGGACAGGCAGTTGACATAATCAACCCCAGATCAAGTGGAGGTAACGTCTATGGCCAAGGATAACGCATGTTAAATGTGTCTTTGCGGTGCTATTACTATGCAAGAATAAAGGTCGGCGTTTTTAATATAAAGACCTTGTCGTAAGTAGGTTTGAACTTTGCCACAAAATTCCTTCTTACAGTGGCAAAAAAGGTTAAAAGTGTAATTATTGTTTTATGAATCTGAGTAACTGGATAATTGTTACGAAAAGTAAAAGCTCTGGAGGATGATGGTTAACTTGCGTACCACTCTCATGCTCTAAGACAGTATTTACCCCACCTTGATCAACCACACATCCGTATAGGTGCAGGTTGGAAAGGACTGGCTGGTCTGTGATTTGTGAGTGGGTTCTTTTGTTGTTTTTTATTGTTTTAGTGAAAAGGGGTACAAATCACGTACACAAAGTTTAGCGGTTAGTGTCGGACTGGCTTTTATTAATCAAAGAAAGTCACAAACAAAATTTGTTGACCCATTAAAGATTTTTCAAAGCAAACGAATTTTCGTCATTCAAAATGTATTATTAAAGACTAGTTTCCGTTACCAAAGGTCTTGCTGATGATTATCCCTGTTTTCTAGCGACAAAGTATTGTTTACAGTCACGTCTGGTTTGTGGTCATGCCTCCTGGTTCCCACCTGTGAAGAATGCACTGGAGTTCTGGTTTATGATATCTTATTCAGGAGAACTGACTTTTTTACAATACAAGTCTTAAGAGTGAGTCAAGAGGTTAGAAAGCTCCGGATGTAGATGAATTCGGGTCTTCAAGGGAAACACTTGTAAGCGATTGGACAAGAAGACAAGGAGTAATTTATTGTAGGTGTCGCAAAAGGGCTTAAGATTAAAGTTAGCGATCCAGCGTTGGCTGAAAAAAATTACTTTGGATATTTCCCTTTTTATTCTGAAACTTAATCCTGTGCGCAGTTGTACTATTTACGTTTGTGTGTTGAAATTCCCCTCCAAAATGAAAAAGGTTTCAGCCAAGTAGTCGCATCCAAAACTAGGCTTTGCTGGACGTGTTTCGGGATTGTTGTGCACAGGTCAAACGCAGCTGGTCTTAACTGTTACTTCCGTGCCTGGGATGTAAAAGGAAGTTGTTTTTCAGAGAAGAGTAGCAATACTAACAGAATGGTGTGTAGTGTAGTTAGCGTTATTCTTCGAGGAAAAAAAAGAATAAATTTTGTATGGGTCATGTTCGCCATTCAATGAGTCATTAAATTAGTCTTATTTACGAGATTGAGTTTGAGGTGGGTGGTGCCCATTGCAGTTGTGTTTATTTCAAATGTATATTAGAATTACTGGGGTTAAACTGTATTTTAAAGGTTTCAGAAGCAGTGTTATTTGAGTAAAAGTCGAGGTAGCAAATGTGGAAAACGAGAATTTTACTTATCGTGGAACTCCGTTCAAGAGTGTGATTAGAGAAAAGGTTTTCGCTGGTGCGAGAGAACTCCAGAGGAGACGTCAAAATAGTAACTTGTTAAATGCAGTGTAAGCTTTTACCCCATTTGAAATCCAGAGAACACTACATGGCTTTGAAAACATGCAATATTTGCAGATTGTTTAAACGCGTTTAGGCTTGGGTTAAGCCCATTCCCTTTACAGTCCATTCTTTCACGTAAACATTAGCGTAAGAGCTGGCCACGTGGAATGCGTCACGCAATGAATAAAAGTTGTTTTTTTAACTTGGATATTTTGTTTACGAACAACAGATTTGTATCTTCAATAAAAGTAGTATTTGTGTTTTCTGAAGAAGTTAGTTATATTTCACGTAGTCCAGGAGGTTTAGTTAGCTCTTAAAACCGTATATCTGTCTGTATCAAGGGGGATCCTATGGAATAAATAGTCAAATAAAAAGTTAATAGCAGTGCATCATCTGCCCTCACTAAAAGTGCTTTGTTTTGCTTGCAATTAAAACGGTATGTATTGTGGGTTTAAACAATTTTCAACTAATGAAATTGTTCTTTTGTCCTGAATACAGGCCACATGCATTTCAGAATTGTGCTCTGTCAATGGAATCATTATAATTTGTAAATAAATTGAGGATACTGTAGTTTTATATGAGGATACAAAAATGAGAGCACCAGGAGTTTCCAGTGGATTTTTCAGTGGATTTGTTTAGTGAGCAGCTAATGAAATTGCCATTGTAAAGATCCAAGAAAATTGCTCGAAGTGGGATTGATTAAAACTGCCAGTGTGTTGGTTGATACTGTTTTATCGGCAGGGAAGTTGTAAATTTTCAAAGTTAAGATTGTAAACCAAAACTTTAAAAATTTATAGGAAAAATAGAAATTTTCTGTTGCTTAGACATTAGTTCCATTTGGCCCTGTAAAGGAAAAAACCAGGTAGCCTGGGTTTGTGATCGGGCTTTGCAGCAGATTTTGGTGAACACCACTGCACATCCAACCAACCAGTGCACACATTGTAAATTGACCAGAATGGTGTAGAGGAAAACGAGAACAGTGCGTACAGTAATTATGAAATTATGAAAAAAAAGGTCGTTTATTTAGTGTAAGGCTGACCCAGTAAAGTGTTATTGGCACATGTAACATCTAGTTTTTCATGCCAGGATTATTAACATCTGACTAAAAGGTTAAATGAAGAATGACTCGATCATCCAAGCGCCTCTTAAAACCAAAGGTTATGGGAAAATGTTGTGCTGTATCAAGTTGTATCAGTCAAATTTCAAGTAGTTAACCTTGATCATAAGAATATGAGGATTTGAATAGCTAAACGTAGTTGCCTTCCTTTGTTCTGTGCTAACAGACCTCGGATATGCACCTTTAGGATACTTCAGAGCTTGGTAACTCACAATTTTTTTAGTTTGCTTGAAGATACTAGGAGATACGTTCCTTACGTGTGTAGAGACGGTTTTTTTTAAAAAAAGGAAATAACATCAGTGCAGTGTTCACCCAGTTTTGCATTGTATTTGTGGACAACTGCTCTTGTAAATAGTTTGTGTAATTAAATGTTGAGGAGTCTTGAGATATTAACTCTTGACTTCCGGTATTAATTTTTTGTTATCTCCTTGTCAAACTTGCAGATGCTATGTACGTTGAATACTGATAATGGCATTCTTTGGCAAGATTAATGCTGAACAGTTCGTATTATTAGGTGCCGAATGAAAACTCTGAAGCTGTTATTTTTTTTTCTTTTCAAGAGTCGGGATCTGGTTGTTACCCTATTTATTTATCAAGTTTGAATTTGACCCAATGAGTGCCTCCTTAGAGGATTAAGGCGATGGGAGGGAAAATATTATCATATTTTTTACAAATGCTGAAACAGATTACTACACATTACTTTCAGTCGCTGTCTACCCGTTACATCCCGTTTCTTCCGTTTTATTTGGCACCTAAAAGTAATAGCTGATTCGGCAGGTGTAAATATGCATAACAACGTCGCTATCTTCGCATAAGTGGCTTGTTTTATTTTTTGTATATTAGGCATTTCTACAATGTTCCCAAAGCAAACAGCCGAATGAAAGTGACTTTTAAAGGAAAGTTGAAATCAGAAATCTAATGTTGAAATGGGCCTTGGATGTAAATATGGTTTAATGTTTGACATTGTAACTTGTAAGTATCCATCGCCGATTTTGCTTCTAGTAATAATAATCAGGAGTCGTGGCGATAGGGTGGTGAATAGAAGGGTATTAGAAGGTAGTTATTGTCTTAAAATGCCAATATTACACATACCCTAAATTTGCAAGCCAAGATAACTAAGTATCTAGGATACTTAAATCAATTAAAATTTTATTTAGAAGAAATATTTCGGGTTATTCCCACTGTCGCTGCGGTTCCCGGTCATTTCTATTACTACTTTCTATGTAAGTGTTCCACAAAATCAATTTTTTTATCTGACTGTGTTTTCCCTTCAAAATGCAAGGTGCTAGTATTCGATTTGTTATTTCGTGGCAGTGAGAATTTTGTAGAAAAATTATGTGTTTTTGTAAATTCTATAGACGACCTGAGAAAGAAGATGCGAAAAGTTAAAATGACTAACGTGTGCTTCTTTTGTTGAAGTTATGTCTACATATTGAGCTTCCGCCAGTAGGTTCTTCAAATGCGCACACAGAGTTTAACGTTAGTTCATCGTAATTAATGTAGAGGTAAGATGTTTCCAGTTTTTAAATGTGAGCCGGCAACAATGCGCGGTACGAGAGAATATTTTTGAGGCAAAAAGTGATAAAATTGTAACGCCCAAGTTATAAATTATTTCAAAAGGAACATTGATAGAAACATACTAATTGTCTGGTCGAGTCAGGCGTTTAAATGCGAGTTTGTGAACCTACCTTCGTGGCAGCTCATTTTGCTGCCTCTGAAATATAATATTCGGAATTCGGTGTGCTCAATTTGCTTTCTTGGTATAACAAGACCTTGCTCCATTGTTCTCACAGATGGCTTTTGTGATATGGGAAGGCAAATTGCGATTAGCAGACACGTAGGCTTTTAGAGTGGTGTGAGCACCCTGTACACTGTTGAAAATAATAGAATTGTTGTCTGAAAATAAGGTTATTAAATGCCGGTTGCGAACAGCAGCGGCCATATCTGTGGCCAATACTGGTACTGTAAAACCTGCATGCATCGGACAGTTAAGCAATGAATGGCTTTTGGCCGTTCTAAAACAGGTGCGTCTACCGCATAAAAATTTTTTTAATACTTTATTGCCAGTTATCACGTGAGAGTCTTACCTCAGTTGCAGCGCAGAAGAAAACGGAAAAGAGTAACGCTATGGCAACCCGTAGTCGGGATAAACGGGAGAAGATTGTCTGAGATGCTTTAATTGCAGCAGGCCTTTGGTCAGGGATTGCCATAACTTAACTGATCAAGTTTAGTCTTAGGTTTTATTATTTAGACATGGAAAACATTTTATCTTGCAGCGTATGGTTTTATGGATCAGCCCGTTAGTACTTGGTGTATCGTCAACAACGGTTTCTCAAAATTCAGAACTCGTCATGTGGGCAGTCGTTTTCTGGATTGTACTGCTCAATTGTTCCTTTGGATGGGAAGGAAAGGGAAAGTGTGGTTCCGAACAAAACATGAAAATTTCGAAGCTCGTGTCCATTTTTTATTTTAGGGAATTTAGTAAATACCTCGCGATTAACTTTAGCTTTTTCATTCAGAGATATTGTGGCGGATGCAAAAGCTTTCTTGCCAACCGTTAAAGATTCTATATCATCCTTGCAACGGTGCTTGATGAGTTTCTTGAGACGGCAGACTACTAATCATGTTCTGGCTAAAATCTGAATCTGTTTAATATGACTTCGCTTATTTTTATCGTTGATTGCTTTTCGTTACAGTGTTTTCAGCAAGAACATTGCCCATGAAGTTGTGAGCTGTTCCTAATATTTTAATCATTTTTTCAATACGAGTCCGACCAACAATTTTAATCTGACAATGAAAGATGTAAATTTACGTCACCAGCCTATGGGTCGTCATCCCTACGACAGGGATTGAGCCCACGCTAAAAATTCGAAGAACTTTGCCCAATTTGACAAGTAAGAAAAAGTGTATTCCAGCTTAAGACGGTGAACCTTGGACGACGGACCCAGTTTAAGAATGTGGCCTTAAAAGAAGAGAAAATAAATGCAAATAAGAAAGCAAAGGAAATTTGTAAAAAACCAGCTAAAGAAAGGAACCAAACACAAAAGAAAATGAGCTTAGAGAATAGCAGTGTTGAAAATTGTGGAATTGTACAATTTTTACAAGAAATTAGGGCTTCTTTAACAATTATGATAGATTTCTTTGTCTCAAATGTTTCCCCGAAGGAACTGACGAATTCTATGATATTTTGTGGTTAAAAGTCTCAATTACATGCATACACAGGGTCCAACCATAGTTTCAGGTATGTTGTTGTGGGAAATGTAGCAACTTTTACTCGTTTTATTGTTGTTATTGTTTGACTAATTAATTTATTATTTGCTTGAGTGGGCATATTAACACATTGTTTGGGCAATACGTTGGCCGTACCGGAACTGATTGAAGTAACCCATTATGCCCAATGCAGGTTTGCGTTAGTATATATATATTGTGTGGACTTCTTTTCTAAATTTTCTTTTGTAGCCACCAAATTTTAAAAATTACAAAGAATACTCAGGAACCTACTCCAGTAAATTACAACAGCCACATTTGAACTCCTTTTTTATCGCTCTGCACAGACCAGGCATTTTCAAATATATTTTGACTGAAAATAAAAATTCCTAAGAAGATCGAGACGACAAGATTTTTGAAATCCACATAGAAAGTGTGTAAGCAGAAAGTTTTCCAAAAACTATAACTTTAAGCAAATGTAAGCTCCCCAGTGTGGTTTACTTTTTATGTCCACAGCATACGGTGAATGTAAAGGGTTTTTTGGTGTAGTGAAACATTCAATCTTAAACGCGTCATTTAAAGATAGATATCTTTGTTTTGTTGTTCCCGCGATGGGAAGGAGAAGGGGACAGTGAGCGAGGGTGAAAATGAATGTGTGTGTGTGTGTGTGTGTGTGTGTGTGTGAGAGAAAGAGTGAGAGAGAGAGAGAGAGAGAGAGAGAGAGAGAGAGAGAGAGAGAGAGAGAGAGAGAGAGAGAGAGAAAAAAAAAGAAATATATATTT
>RDPX01000250.1:697591-740425 GCA_003991215.1 Morbakka virulenta
AGGGAGAGAGAGAGAGGGAGGGGGGAGGGGGGAAGAGTAATTGGTCTACTGGTTTAATTTACAGCAGAAGCAAAAACAAAGTCTACAAAACATTTTTAGAAGTTGGGGAAATAGTGGTAATACAATTTAAATGATTAGCAGCTCTGTTGTATTAGACTCTTGCTCACTCTCGTCATCTCAGAGGAGTTATATGCGCTTGGCAGGAGCCGTTTTGGAATACTATGCCTTTTTTGGCTCGACAGCCGTTCCTGACAAGCTACAGTTTCCCAATGAAGAGCTGAACTGGAATAGCAAGGATGAAAGGCATTGCTTACTCTACTACGTCTTAGTGTACTAATTCCCCGTCTTTACTGGAGTCCGATTTATGCTCTGAAAGAAAACGAAATAGTCTTGAAGGCGAATTCAAAAGGGAACCATAATACTTCCAGTAATTTTCAAGACGTGATTAAAAGGTTGAACTAGCCAGTGTTGACAGTAAAGCCATTAAAGCCATTCCATCAGGTCTGGATTATGTTTCACGGCTTTTTTTTTTGAAATTACATCACGCGTCAGGGCGTCTAAATAGAATCGAACATGGTAACTGTTACAGAGTTAGAAAGTTTCCAGAGAGAAAAATCTTAAAATTTGCTTTCAGTCTCGTTGGATTTAATTTGCCTCCATTGGTTCTTCTAACAACACAGCTCTGTTTCCCAACAACAAGTCCTCACAATGCCAAGTTTGTCTGCAATCACAAACAAACAGAGGGCTAGCAAAGGTCGTTAACAGATTTTATTGGTTTGTAGCGACATTAAAAGACCTGATGAATTTATAGAGTCCATAACAAAACCTCACGTTTAACCGAAGGTAAACAAACCCCTTCCTCACAAACTTCCTCATGTCCCCAGACAGAATTTATCCCATTGCGTCATAATTTTCTGCTGCTAATAACAAGTGAGGAGTAGCTTTTCTAATGCATCATTCACATAGCAGTAGTAAGACGTAAAGGGTTTGATTACTACACTTTTCACATGTGGGCTCTATATATCCATACCAGACGAATTTTTTAATGGTTGCGAACCATACAATCCATAATGCCACTGAGTTTATGGAATTGTAAAGAAATGACATAAAACAAAGAAACTAAAGAGAAAAGAAGAAGTTTAAGCCAAGAGATGAGTTAACCTTAAAATTTCCTTAAGGTGTGTAAACCCCCTCCTCCCGTTCACTTTGTCCAAAAATTGAAAGTTGAGATCCTCTTCCAGCTAAAAGAAAAAGACTTGGAGCATTACCTTGGGGTGAAGGAATTTCCCCTTTGGATAGACAGTGTCCTTAAATATTCTATTTTGGCAGCACATTTTCTCCGTGTTTCAAAAACTTCAACATTTCTTATATTTTTTCTTACGTCGAAGTTCCAGTTTTTCAGCTTTTTCTCTCTCATTTTCAAAGTACTTCATTTCGTGCACCCTACTATCTTAACCTTTAACATTGAAGTGCTGTCACAGAGTCGGTCAACAATAATTTGTCGTATTAATTTCCTGAAAGCATGCACATTTTCTTCTTTCAAAGACTTAGCCTGTAAAGTCTAACAATGGGGTCTTTACACCATAACTACTAACTTGATTGGAAATGTTAAAAAAATGTTTTTGTTCTGTTTATTAGGATGGGGAGTATTGTTCCAACTCTCAAATCTGATTACAATAAAAATTCATTTTCGTGTTCAAGGATAGGGTTCAAAATAGCAAACATATAGAGTGTATTACGAATGATACAACGTGTTTCTGTTTGTCTGAGGTGTCACAATAAGCTAAGAAGTGAATAGGAAATGTCAAAATAATCTTCTTTCAAATAAAAATTTTGAGATTGGAAGTCAGACTCTCAGTTTTATTTGCCCTTTTCATTGATCCCCGAGCCACAGGTCAAAATCGAAAATTTCAAAATCTTAAATCACATTAAAGAAAACCGAAGATGGAGATAATGCTTACACAAATGGTGAATTTGGGTCAGCTGGCATCTGTCTGGTTTGTGTAAACCGGTTCATGATCAATATCATTGAAATAGTGATGAAAATAACTTCTTTTACATCTACTTTTTATTATTTTTCCTTTATTTACAAAACAAACATTGATCATCGCCAGTCGATACCAGAACACTTGATTCTGTGTTTTGTCAAGTCCTTTTCAGAACCAGATATTGTCTTCAATTTAACTGATCTTTGATTCTCGCTATGTATTTGTCAGGGAACAGCATCCCAAAGGTCAGAGCCTTCCATCACGAAGGTCACGGTATACCAGCATGAAATGTTTTGGGGCCTTTTGTAGCCAACGTGACAGAAAGATCCACCTGCATTTGATAACAAACGTTTGAGCTGAAGCAGGACTTTTATATTACATTGTTCTACATTATGATAATTATGACATTATTGTTAAATAGCAAATGTGAGAGACCTAAAACAACCAGTGATAATAGCCAGTGATAATAGCCACTGATCCAGTGATAATAGCCAACCATAATAGCGAACTGTAATGGCCATTGATAATAGCTAGCGATAATGTTTGAGTAGTACAGGAACACTATAAATATCAAGTTCTTGGCTCGCTTCCATTTTATGATAGTGGCTATTAAAATCTCAAAAGGCCTGATTGAGTGAAGTGCTTTTTATCGCATTTAAAAGCAAAAGTCCTGGGTATGACGTTAAGCCTCATCCGCTTGTGGAGCTTCGACGTGGGCGAATGAGGTTACCCTTTGCAACAACTACCTCTAGGTCACCCTTGGGAAAAGTGTAGTACCTGTTAGCCCTGGGTAGGTCGAGCTCATTAGTCTTGGTTGGCAGTCCACTAAGGAGAAGGAAAACTCTGATTTTAACCCCCAGACGAGTATGCTGCGCCTTGTAAAAATGGCAGCGTCCTTGGTCTGGGCAGCAGCTTTCCAAGGGCATCAATGAGACAAGTAACAACACAACGTTTCATTGGTTCAATATGCAAATCGGTGAGGTTGATAATCGACATTGTCAACAACATAGATCAATCATTTCCAGTTAGTTGAAAACCGCGGTAATTAGTAAGAGTTGCGACCACTTATCCTGATTCGTTTCCTCTCTAAGGCTTGTATTAGCAACCGAAAAACTGTAAATGACTAGAAACTCTAGAAATAACTCATGGCACATCGCTCGTCGCGTGTAAACACAAGAAGCGCGTCCCCCAGTGGGACGTCAGGCTGGGGTCGAAAAGTATACTACTGATCATCTTTTGAAATGTAGAAAAACTTTCCTTTTCTCAACTATAAACTGCCTGAACTCTGAATCCAACATCCAATAAAGGAGAGTTGACAGCCTCAGCTGCTAAATACGGTATAGATATAGTTTGTGAACACAGAATTCTCCATAAATAAACTGATATAAAATATCATGACATGAAAAAAGGTTGGGTCCAGATAACTTCGTCTGCTGAAAAGTCTGCTAATAATTCAACAATTAGAGGCGTTGGCATCCTTCTTAGTCCCAAAGCTTCCAAATCTCTTAATTCTGTAGAATCAATAAACTCAAGGACACTTATAACTACTTTAAACGGAAACCCTGTTGTGAGTGTCTTCTCGTGCAATAGTCCAACTAATGTTTCTGATCTTGATGAAAGGGAAGAATTTTACGTGAACCTCTCTGACTTGACAAAGAACATACCAAAACACAACGTTTCACTGATTTCACTCATTGAAAATGATGCTAAAGGATACATATTGATGAACAAGAAATGGAAAAATAGTGCTCTAGACTGAAGCCTATAATACGTTCTGTAGGGTAGGATCTGACCATCGATGTGTTACCGTAAAGCTTCGACTGAGTCTCAGACAAAGCAAGCTATCGAAAAAGACCAAAAGATTTAAGTGGAGCAAGTTAATTAATGATGTTGATGTAAAGGAGAGAGAGATACACGATTGAAGTGCAAAATCGTTTCCAAATACTACAAAATGGAATTGACATTACTGATGTAAACTCAACTTGTCTTTACAACAATGTTGCCCAGGCTCATCAACAAGCAGCGGAAACATGTGTTCCCACAAAAGCCAAGCTGGAACAGCGTGTGCCATGGGAGGACCAGGAAATTGCTGAAAAACGAGAAGCGACCAAAAAGGCGTACAACGAACACGACATAAAGAGAACCAGTAGCAGTGCAAGCCGTCTCGAAGCAGCGAAAAATGAATTGAATGGACTCTATGGAAAAGGTCAAGTGAACTATGTAAATAGTAGAATAAATGCAATTGCTAGCACTATGGAACACCAGAAACCTAAACAGGCTTGGGAAACAGTCAATGAATTAACGGCCAGAAAAGGCACAAATAAGGGGCGCATCAGGGCGCAAGATCCCAAAGACCGTATCAAAAAATGGAAGGTCCACCTTCATCAAACTTCTAGGAGAACCTCCAAACGTAACAATTAGGCCCACTGTTAATGTTATTTATCAAACTCTTCCCATAAATAAAATCGAATTACTATGGAAGAGTTGGTCAAGTGCATCAATAGTTTTAAAAACAACAAGGCCACAGGACTCGATAATATTTCTACAGAAGTATGGAAAACAGGAGCCTTAAACGAACAACTACTTGAGGTTTGCAACAAAACTTTTAATGGAAACAAACCTGAGTTATGGGTGAAAAGTGCCATCATCACCTTAGCAAAAAAAGGAGATCTTGGCATTACAGACAACTACCGAGGAATCTCCCTCTCAGTTACTGCTTGCAAGATACTGCTTGATGGAATAAGACCCCATCTGGACCCCTTGTTAAGAGAGAACCAGAACGGATCTCGCTTAGGAAGGTCAACCCTTGCACAAATCCTCACCCTCCGAAGGCTGATTGAAGGTATCAAAAGTAAACAACTACCAGCTGTGCTGACGTTTGTAGACTTTAACAAAGCTTTCGACTCAATCCACAGAGGAAAACTTGATGGCATTTACCATCAAAGATCGTAAATGCGATCAATATTCTTTTCAAAGATTCTGAAGCACAAGTATTGACACCTGATGGAGACTGTGACGTCTTTGAAATAGTTGCTGGCATTCTTTAAGAACATACGTTGGCCCATTTTCTCTTCATCGTTGTGCTTGATTATGCTCTCAGAAAAGCAACTGGAAATATACACCTCGAATTTAAGCTGACACCTCGACAAAGCTCCCGATACCCAGCCAAACACATCACTGATGTAAATTTTGCTGACGATATTGCTCTCGTCTCCAATACTTTCAATGAGGCCCAAACTCTCCTACTAAGACTTGAAACAGCTGCAGCAACAATCGGTCTTTATGTAAACTATAAGAAGACAGAATACATGTATACATCACAAACAAATTTTACATGACTCGAGACGCAATACATAAACCAAGCCATAGAAGAAGTGCTTCAGAAATTCAGATGAGAGACAGACATAAGATAGACCATGCTGGAAACAGAGGTCCCGGGCTTGTGACCGGTAGTGGCAATATATATATATATATATGGTCCTTTCAGAACATGGAACCTATAAACCATTTCCCAACTTGTCTTCTCTTCTGCCACATACAAAAGCTTTTTTTCGCTCCGAAGTTTTATCAGTGACAGCAATATTGCGAAAAATTCTCGGAACATGACCAACAATAGTTTCAATCTTTAAGACTTTAATTTTTAAGACTTAATAAACTTGTCAGTCATGAATTAATCCATGGGAGGAAAGTGTACTAAAGTGCAAAATTGTTAATTAGAATTTTTCAGAAGTTCTTAGAATTTTCTAGAATTCTTCAAAACCGGACTTCCGAATTTTTTAGATTTCGTATTCATATTTTGCTTTACCTATCTTTAAAGTAGAAAATAAGTGACTTGTTATAGTTATTTCTCACCCAGTTGTCGTTTATAAACATTGGTGCAAAATTTATTAATTAATTCGAATAGATTTATCCTTAAACCTGAAATTGAAAAATAATTGTATTTAAACAACAATAATATGTAAAAATTGCATGTGCAGGAGCTATTTTCAAAATGCAAAATTTGAAATAGCAAAAATTTAACATAAAAACCCATGGAGTTTAATGAGGCGTAATAGTATACGTCCAGTGAATTACATATTTTGTATGGCCAGAGCAAATATGGGCTGGTTGAACGCTTCCTCGTTATAAATATTTCCAGCATATAGAATTTTCAATTACTGGGTATTTTTGAATCTTACAGACAAAGAAGGGCTTTAGTGTTTTTTTATAATCAAAACAGTGGAGTTTGTATTCCTTGACTTCACCTGAAAAATGTTCCGATCCCTGTATAACTGCCTCCATTTAGTAAAAAAGTCCTAGCAGCCCTACTGTAAGTAGTTTTGATTGTCGTTGTGCATTACTGAATTTATTGCGTATCAGTATCATTGGTATGGGTAGGATTTTTTATACTACAACAACTGGTTTACGTGTAATCAACTGAAGTGATACTAAAAGAAATAACGAAAAAGAGGGAAGGAAGAAACACAAAAAATCCGATAAAAGGGTGATTTTGAAATCATAGCAAAAGTTGCATGGATAAGGAGAGCACAAGAGCAGGAAAAAGTGAAAAGTTTTTGGAGATCATCTGCCTGCTGTGTATTTTGCGCTATTGCATCATTGTCTTTAAGTTCCAGCACACAAAACATACCTGTGAAAACACCAAAACAATAGATGGATGAAAAATGTGTGGAAGTAGGAACAAAAAGAAATGAAGTTGATTTGCTGTGGTTTCAAAATATTTATTTAGTAAACAAACATTCTTCAGCAAACGAGAATAGGAGGCATGCTGGTACTATTGTTTTTTTCGTCCATTGAAACTTGGTCACGTTGTTTATTCTCTTGGACTGTCCAAGAATTTGTAGGTGGCCACTAAGTTGTTGTTGTGGAAATTTATTGTCCGATAATGATAGAAATCGTTTCAGGACATTCAGCGAACACATGCTAATTATTGCAGGATTGTTTTTTCACGAAAGAAAAGAGTATAGTCACTGAAGATATATCTTTTTATGACACAATACTTTACTTGAATTAAAACGGTTTTACCTGATACAAACCTTCTGCTGCAGTTTCTCTATTAGTCACTGAAAAATAAGATAAGCTGAAAATGTTATGTTTTTCTCAAATCAAATATTTTACTTGAATTCTCTGTTTGTTAAGGTTTGTAAATGAGGAATCTCTATTAGTAACTGGTTAACGAAAAAGTAACCCACATAGAGATTTGTATGAGGATGGAGGGTTATTGGAGGATTTACGGTATGTCATCCATAGTCAACTTCAAAACAAAACTTTCGCACTTACCTGTGGAGTTTTACCAGTTCCTGTGTGGTCGAAGTTTTATATTTATGACGGATCACAAAATATTAAGAGTGATTGTGGAGTTAAAAAGGTAATTCCATTATTTGCTGCAAAAGCTCAGCCTGTATGGGCATTGTGGATAAATCAATTCAACTATGAAATTGAATATTACAAAACTGTACATCGTGGCAAAACTGAGGCCAAGTTACTGCATTATCAAACAGTTCATGAGGTCATGCGTCGTAACACCGTGAGAGACTCTGTTATGCCTTGCATAAGGGACTACAGCAAGGAAGGTTTAGGAAATAAAACTCTTTCAAACAAAGTTCTAAAATCTATCAAAGACTATAAAAATCTAGGATCACATATCCGTAACTCGGAGACAGATTTTAAAACCCGGAAGGGAGTGGCATGAATCACTTGCAACAAAATGGAAAACATCTGGAAATTTAATCTTGACCACAAGTTTGGAATTAGAGTTTTTAGTGTCATCGTTAAACCTAATTTTTTCTACGACTCCGAAACCTGTGCCATATCGGCTAGACAACAACATCATCTGGATGGATGTTACACTTGTCTTCTTAGAGGTGTTAAAAATCTTACTTGGAACAATCATCCAACACCTGAGAATATTTACGGAGACAGCCGCAGAATATGAACTTTAGTTCAGAAAAGATGCGTCCAGTTTGCAGGGTATTGTGCCCGATCCTCAGATAAAATGGTATCATCTTTTGTTGTCCAGACGCATCCATCATCGAGAAAAAGATCACGAAACTTAGCCTTCCCACACACTATATACAGATACACATCAATCTTCAAAAAAGATTTTCATTCAACAATGACTGATAGGGTATATTGTAAGGTATGGTGAGCTCTGCCTCGGCCAAGGCCACAAGATGATGATGATAATGGTGATGATAATGTTGATGGTGGTGGTGATGATGATGATGATGATGTAACCTGGCTAATATGCCCTAACGAAATCGACAGACGTGACCATCAAACTTCAGTGAAAATCTTCTGGCATTATTTATTAAACAAAATGGGTCTTATTTGCCACAAACACTCCACTTTTGATTATCCTAATGCCATTTCCCCATTTTTACAGCCATTTCTACTGCCCCAAAGCTACCCAAATTTTGGATGTTAGATAAAACCAAGTAAATTAAATTTAAACTAGAAAACCAATCAAAGATTACAAACCTCTGCCAAGCAGCTACAGTACTTGATGAAAATTGTCGTCCTGTATTCATCTAAATTAGACACATGCTTGTACAATAACCATACTGGCTCCATCGTCATGCTAACTTGCTACATATGTATATATATATATATATATTTATTTATTTATTTAATGTTGTTTATTGAGTTTACGTCTTTTTTATCTTTACTTAACCCATATTCTCCCAAGCATGTCCCCCTAACTTCTTTTATTACCAAAATTAGTGTAAATATCCGCCTTAGGCTAGAATAAATGTGTAAAAAGTTTGATTGCAATCCTTTGATGGGAAAGGTGTCTTTTAGCTATGTCTACTTTTGTAGACATTGGTAGGATCTGTTAGAAAAAGCAAGTGTGAAAACGAAATTGAAAACAACTCATTATGTTTTACATTGATGATCTTTGCATCTTTTCAAGCTATTTAAAATGCTGCAACCATAAAATGAGACAGTCTAGAAGTCAATTCAGCTATTTTTGCATAATTAATTTTTCATGATAGAGCTGAAAGCAAAGCTTGACATGCATGCTCTTCTTGCACTTATAGCACCTATTTCGGCAACTTCGCCGGCAGACAACACACTTTCTTACAGGACCAGACTCTGGATAGTGGCCAGTGTTGTCAGATCGCACTTCAATTGGAACGTCGTGAGAAGGACCAGATCTAGAATCAGCTGATGGTCGTGGGGTGGCCCTCTTTACTATGATAGACACAACGTTGCGTCGAAATGATTTCTGGTCAATCGCAACATTGGATACTAAGCGATATAGATCCATCTCCCTGTGAGCGGTAGTCATGTGAGCCAAGTGGTAAAAGTTTAATACGTTGAACGTCTTTGGCTGGGCAGCCAGCCATTCTATTAGCTCGTAATGTGCCAGTCGCACGAAAACCTTCGTTCTTTAGATGCTTGATGAGATCGTACTAAGTGAAAAAGTTGTCAAAAAATAAATGGTGTTCAGAAGAGTCACTGCAGACTGCTGCAGCAGTTTTGACGACTTGCGTACCTAGTGATTACGTTTTAGAAGAATTTCCAGAGGCACCTTCATAGACGGATACATAGCATGGCATGCACGTACTGCTGGCCATCATCCAACATTTGTATCCGAATCGAATTGGCTTGCCACGAATGAACTGCTTACATGAGTGACGTCCAAAGTAAGGAATCATTGATTCGTCAGTGCTTAGGTCTTCGTGAACGATACCGAAGGACTGAAATTTACTGTTTAGTAAATCATAACTTTTGCCATTTTTCCTGGGCCAAGTGATTGATTGTCGGCAGTATGCAAAACCGATTTTATTTCCTGGAATCTATTTCTGCTCATAGTTTCAGGAAATACATCGCAAACAAGGTCAGCTCCCTTGCTCCAGTAGTCAGCTTCACCCAAGCGGATATTATATCCTGACAAGAAAATCAATCCTACAAAATTCGTCATCTCTTCTTTCGTAATATTGAAAACTTTGTTTCGATCTTGAAATGCTAAAACGTTTGTTTCTCGAAACAGAAGGTCGATTACATCATCAAAAACAAGTTCCCATTCAGACACACATCCCATTTAGACAAATTAGCAAGATGGGGCTTTTCGTTCAGAAGCTTTGCCTGTGCATTCTTTTCTTGGTCGGAAGGAGACACAATGCTGTCAATGTGGGATTTCGTCCATTTAGGAGTAGTTTTCTTGACAACTTTCTTTCGTTTTCTTTTTCCACAAGACTGAATTGAAGACACATTTTCATCTGAATTATCCAAGTTATCATCATCTTCACTAGCACCATACTCGACTAACTCAAGCTGTACCAATTCTCAATACACCAGCGTCCACATCTATTCATACTGGAAAGCCCCTTGAAATTGATATTAATCATAACAATAGTCCTATTAGTCATAACACCATTTACATAACTAAGTGTTAAGTAGTCTAAACTAGAATCGACAGGAAATATCAATATGAGTCTCAATTTTGCAAATCTGAAATATGCTAACACTTCCTACCAATGTCTACAATTGTAGACTTCAAAATTTATTGACATGAACTTTTTGTGTAACGTTCAATAACAAAATAAAAGTATGTTTATTAGATAGAATCACCCTTGTAAAGTGTAAATACAAACTTTAAAACCGTCTTTACTGCCGGCTACCTCGCCGACACAGCAAAGTGCAGAACTTGGTTGGCAGTTCAGATTTTTTTGAAAATTGGCACACTTCTTATATCTTATACTGACACATAGTACCAAACTAAATATCAGTTTATAGCTCATCTTGCCTATCATCTATCCTAAAATAACGAGGGACATAATTTAATGCCAAATATGCTCCAAGTGTCTATAAAACAAGCATTGGATTACAAGTCTACTTTTGTAGACATTGGGAGAATTTGGGTTAATATCATTTTCTCCTAAAACAACGATATATGTATTCTTTTACATTTTTGCAGTCAATTGTTTAAAAAAGGGTTCAAATTTATTAAAATCTAGTTCTTCTTCTCATACTTTTTCTAAAAAAACCCAAAGAAACAACATGTGAAAATAAAGCATCGTACTGCCAGGATTTAGACTGGAGATCCTCAAGGCATTTTGACCAGCTGAGCCACATCACCCTTGGTTCCCAAACATTGTGCTGTCTTTTATGTCCACAAAGATTTGTTTTTTTGTAGTGTTGTTCTACTCAAACTGTGCAATCCTTTACAAACCTAAACAAAATCCAGGCCGTGATTCCCATGAAACCAAAAACTTATTCATTTCTGTCCTGCGCTACTGTCAATATTTCCTGAAAATTTCATCCAAATCTGTCTGTAACTTTCAGAATTATTTTGCACATAATCCGACAAACAAACAAAATGAAAACATAACATTCGGGTTGGTAAAAACAGGCCCCAATTTTAAGTGGGCACTTTCGCCCTCTTATCAAGGCTCTCTGGGACAACAGACAAGCCATTGTCAGTATAAAACAATATGTTAGTGAGAAAACGTGTTTGAAGTAAACAACTGATTAATAATAAAATACTTTTGGGGTCAAAGAAAATGTTTGTATCTTGAGGTCTCGTCGAAGAAGCGGTACGTAAATACACAAGGAAAGGTAACACTGAAAACTTCAACCTCATTTTGGTACGAATCTGGTTGTTTCTTCAGTGGCAGCCTTGCTTTCTTTCCCATTGAAACTCGGTTACTTTTCCATGTTGCTGCTGTTTTCATAAGAAACCGAAAGGTGCGTGGTTGTCACTTTTGTTTGACGATTTCATTTTAAAGACGCAGGCAGGTACTGATTTTTAGAATAATTTTTTGATGTGAATAATTTTGTAACCAACGACATGCCGANAGCATCTTTGGGTAGTGTAAAAAAACCAATGCCAGTTGGATTCATTTTGCTGTCATACGTTCTACTTTTGCAATTTGGCATGCAGCAGTACACTCCCAATCCGCCTTTTTCAATTTGTTTTGGTCTAGAGGCAGACGAACCAGCATAATTTTCTGAAGACTCCATTTTTGTATTAAGCAATCAATTTCTCATAACACAAGAAACGTCATTTTCTCTTTCAAAGCACTTGCTGGCTGTATGTTTTGATTTTTTCGCAAGTTCCGCCTCGTTTTCATGCAGCGAAAAAAAATCTCGGGAAAGGTGTATTTTGTAACCAACGACATGCCGAAGCAGCCTTAGTTGTTCAAGTTCGGATTCACAGAGATATTCATTTGAAAGGGTAACTTTTACAGTGCAACTTTGTACCGGATACTCGAGGTTTTTACAAAATTTGGAGTATACCAGGCTATTTTCAGTTGAATCAAGGTCTTGGATCTCGCGTTATGTGAGCACACCAATCGTCTGCTGCTGACGATATATCTCAAACAACACTGGAAGTAGTACAATTAAAGTAAGAGAAAAAAGTTGGACGAACATTTATCATTATGTAAGGAAGGCTCCCATTTTAGCCGCCGTTGCTTTTTTCGTCATGGCTCTTCACTTGACCCGATCTTGCGCCGTTTTCTATGCCTGTACTTTGGAGAGTCCAGATCCTTCCTTGTTGATGTCCGTGTACGTTGTTCTTGGCCTTCCTCTTTTCCTAGCTCCAGCAACCATACCTATGATCAGTTCTCTTTCCAGAGTATCGCTTCTCAGTGTATGTCCCAAGTTAAAGAGTCTTCGGTTTACTACGATCTGCAGTAGTCGCTTGTGACACTGAATTCTGCGCAAGACGCCCTGGTTCGTTATCATCTCCTTCCGACGTATTCTCAGACCTCTCCTGTAACACCACAGCTCGAAGATAACGAGTGTAGACGCACATTGGAAGGCATAATAACATCGGTTGTCATTTGTCTTGAACCTGGGCCTGATACAAAACGTTCTGTTTACAATGACTGCAACAGGAATAGATTTAACAAGTACACACGTTTCAAATGCATCAAACGAATAAAAAGATATATTTCACCAGTAAAATGATATGAGTAAAATGATATTCAAAGAGATATGTATTGTTTTCTGAGTCAATCTAACAGAAAAGTTTCATTCTCTTGACTCTATAGTAAAGTGGAAATCATAAATAAGCAGCTGACTCGTAACTTGTGGAAAAAGTGACAATACTCTGTTGCTTCTTCACTGAGAAGTTCAGAATAATTTTTAGTTATTTAGTTATTTAGATATTTAGTTATTTAGTTATTTAGTTATTTAGTTATTTAGTTATTTAGTTATTTAGTTATTTAGTTATTTAGTTATTTAGTTATTTAGTTATTTAGTTATTTAGTTATTTAGTTATTTAGTTATTTAGTTATTTAGTTATTTAGTTATTTAGTTATTTAGTTATTTAGTTATTTAGTTATTTAGTTATTTAGTTATTTAGTTATTTAGTTATTTAGTTATTTAGTTATTTAGTTATTTAGTTATTTAGTTATTTAGTTATTTAGTTATTTAGTTATTTAGTTATTTAGTTATTTAGTTATTTAGTTATTTAGTTATTTAGTTATTTAGTTATTTAGTTAATAATAGTTAACCAGATTACATCGTGATCAGTAAATAAAGAATATTACTCTTCTTCCAGCGGGACCCTTGAAAAAATCCCTGAAAAAATCTGGCCACGAAAGGGTAACTAAAGAAAGGCGTAAATTATAATGCTTTTTTTTCTGGCGTAATGTAATAGTATTACACGCTGAGGGAAAGGCTGATCAAATATGGTTGTCAAAGAAAATGTTATGATACAAAATGAAGATCTGTCTAACTCGAAGAATGAATGTTGAGTAGGTACAGCTGCGCAAAATATATCTTAAGCATGTTTCTCTTTATCTGAATATTCAGCTATTCAAACTTTAGGTCAGTGCATTCAATTTTCTACAAGGTGCTGGGTTGAATGTAGTACAATAATTTGGTAAAATTTGGCTAATTATCACATATTGTATGTTGCTTCCAAGTGTGTACAACATATGGTCCCAAATACAAGGGTTATGTAGGGACCCTTATGTGATGTACGTGACTCAGGTAAAACTCTTTAGATATAGACAAATGCACACCATCCAAAAGACATCTACCCACCATACGCAACGAACATCCTATTATCGTCATCAAAATGCTTTTCTAGCATGAAATATTTCTGCTTTAGGGAAGCCGGAAGGCTGGGCTGATGTCTTCACTTTCAAGGTCTAAAATTAGTTGTTTTTAACAGAACAATAAAATCCAAATTAAAAGCCTTGGAAAACTTACACAATGCTATTGTAAGTGGAGAGTGGCACGATATTTTTGTGCAATATGAAGTATAATAAATGTATAATCAAACCGTCAAGGGTTACAATAAAATACGTATTGTACTATATATACTGCATACAAAATACCTGCATATGAACTTAGCTGGGCTGGGCTCAATTCACATCTAGCATAAATTGTAAAATGATATTCACTTTAAGATTTTGTTGCGTTGGAGTATCAATAGTTACTGCCACCCTGTTCTTCCACCTGATCTTAATATCACACCCACTAAGTGGTAAATAGAAGCGTGGGAACTAATGTGTCAGGTAAACTTGGATGTTTTTTTGAAATTTATGCAAGCTTAGACTATCGTACTACTTATGTTTTAGCTTTAAGTGGAGATAAAAATAATGAATAAACTATCTAGCAACTCTAAAACTGACAGTGAAATCTCTCTCCAAAATTCAAAAATGGCTTTAAAAGAAAGCTGAAATGTTCGAAACATAATAAACAGAATAAAATATTGAATATAATAACTAAGATTCTAATAAGGGAATTATTCAAGGTAATTAAAGGAATTATTTATTCTTTCATGGTAGATTAATATACTAACATCTCAAATAAGGAACAATTGACGTACTGCAGTAGACCACCGCATGTAGCATTAAAGAAAACTCCGTAAATATATTACGGATGACGGTGAGTGAATGACTTTTTAATAATTTTTGTAACGCCACTAAAAAGAAAGCAAAGCACGAATCATTGGAGTAAAGCAATAGATGAAAACATTTGACTTGTTTTTTGTGTCACTAAGATATTGCATTTGTTCCCAAACGGGGCATATATCCGACACCTTGTAAGCCCAGGAGATATCCGCATGTAGTATTAAAGAAAACTCCTTAAAGACATTAAGGAAGATGGTGAGTGGATAATTTTTCAATAAATTTATTTAAATTTATTGAAAAATTTATTTAATTAAATTTAAATTTAATTTTCTTTTTATAACGCCAATAAAAAGAAAGCAAAGCACGAATCATTGGAGTAAAGAAAAAGATGAAAACATATGGTTTGTTTATCGTGCTACTGAGAGTTCCCATTTATTCTCACATGGGGCATTTATCCGACGCCTCGTAAGCCCAGGAAATCTTAGTCTGCAACAAAAAACAAAACGCCGTATAGCTATTACGAAAAATGCAGTATTAATAATTTCCCATTAATGTCTACAATGCAACAAAGAGTAAAGAAAAGGTATGTTATCTCACCTTACTATTTTATCAAGTTAAAAAATACCAAACAAATTATTCAGCAAATCAACAAATTGATGGTCATTGAAGTAAAGAGGCAATGTATCATCCTGATGCAAGCTGAGATAAATTTAGAGTCATCTTTTGTAAGACTATTGATACTTTGTCTACGCCAATACACATAGATTCAAGGAGTCAATCTTAGTAGCATATAAACACATGGTTTCAGAATCCATCAACAAAAAGAACAGCCTGTTCAAACAAAAAGCATAAAAGAACAATATTTCAATTAAAGGTGGTTTATCGAGTTCTATTTTTCATTCTTCTTCTTCTTCTTCTTCTTCTTCTTCTTTCGGCGTTTCCCTTTTCTATTTTTCATTATTATACTTCAAAAAAACTTTGAAAACTACATTTTCTTTATTTCCGATAACAACTAGTTACAGTGGACTTCAGATTGTCTGGCGGCTTAAAGTCGCTGTTGCCATTTTTAAAGTTGTAAAGCTGAGTCAAGTGACCTGTAATTTGCCCCCCGGATGTATTATGGAGCAATTTAAGCTCACGGATGGGGTCCATGAAGCTTAAACTATTTCATGTGTTCAATAGTTAAGAATATCTAAAAATACAGCCTTGCTTAAGAATAAACAACGAAGAAAAATAACGCTTGAAAAAAACGAAGGAAACATCTTTTTCTTTTTAAATGGGGTGCCGTAATGCCAAGTTGATTTGTAGTTTTATTTAGATCATCATATTGTTACGAAGTAAGTCTTAACAGAATAAGGAAATTAGTTTGGCAACTCGATTTTAGAATCACATATATAAGGGCAATATAAAGAAACAAATCTGTAAATAAGGAAACCTGCAAATCATAAAATGGATAAACCAGGGATAAATTTTACCAAGAAGAATGTTGCTTTGCAATGTGGGTAAGAACTATTTCATGGCAAAATTCTTCTGGGTTCCATGAGGCAATCGCCTCACCATTTTGTTGAGTAAAAAAGTCACTAGTGTTTTCTTCAAAATCAAGAGCAGATTTCGATGAGTAGAAGTATTTTCTTTCAAAACAAATTATTTTCTTGCTTAAAAATGACTTGAGTTTGATTATCCACTCAGCTTCTTGTGGCCGTCAACAATTTTTGTCAGTTGGATATTGAAAATCTGGTTAGTTGGGTATCTTGAATAAATAATTAACAAAATAGTTGTGACCTCTTGTCAAAATTGTCGCAGATATGAATATATGTTTCAGATAAATTTAATATCTTTGACGTATGCTGTAAAGAAATTTTTACAAAAATTATGCATTTTGTTTGCCTGTGAGAATAATTATCAGTCAGGAAAGTGTCAGCTCCCGAGTCTGCGTTAGAGAGCTAAGGTCGTTCCTAAACATCAAACTCCCTAAGTTAACGTCAAGAAGCGATGGCACACAGAAATATACCCTCCTTAGTTTCTTTGCTCCCAAACTATTAAAAGCCGACTTAAATCCTGAGTTTAGTGAGACTGCATGATACTCATTCGTTGTAACTTATGACAAATGTCTTTGCAAGTAACCTCTACAATATCTACAATAAAATAAAATAAAATATAAAATAAAATATAAAATATAATATAAAATATAAAATATCTCAAGGAGGAAGTCTTTACGCCTCTCCTTGATCTCTTCCTCCAAATATTGCATTATCTTTCCTTCCCAAATATTCCTTGTCTCACGACACGTGTTAAGAAACTTTAGGTTAAAAAATCAAATTTCAGCCACAGGACCCGAATCAATCATATCCTTACATAATAGAAATGTTATCAATAGAATACTTTTCTTTGATAGTTTAACATCTTTATCTGTATTAACTATTGCATCAGCAAGGTAAAATCCGTCATAAATAAATCCATCGAACTTCGGCCGGAAAAAGAATGACAAACTTGTGCAGTGGAAGTGTCGAATTATTTTATAATATTTTATTTAGGGTTAGCTTTCGTTCATTAAGAGTTGGTTTCCAGGAAAAAAGACAGCTATGTCTTTCTTGGAACTTAGTCTTTCGTACGACAGTATTACCCATTAGTTATAACCCAGTTATCTAATGGCTGTAAATACAGAAAACTCTTGCTGTAATGAAGTCTGTTATAAGAAAACAAAAGGGTCAAAAGAAAGTAACTCTAAGGTTCCAAGCCCTTTTAGTAAATTCTATTTTGCAAATATCTGGTATAATAAAATAAATACAAGAAAAAATTGGTTGTAAGAATATTTGTTACAGGCGAAATAAGTATTACTCATATTACAAAACTTCGCTGTTCACAAGGCTAGGAAAACTATCCGGTGCTGATCGGCCCTCTGGGTGAATGGTCAGAGTGACATTCAACCATTGCTCTCATGATAAATATGTTTAATTCGAATCTATATCTGACTTTATCCGCATCCATATTCTGGAGGTCACCATGAAACTTTTGTTTCTGTTTATGAAAATAGACCGACATGATGATTTAATATCACACCTTCGGACCTGGTGGTCGCCTACGTGCTAAAAAAGTATAGCCTATGCTCAAGATAGGGTTACAAAGTAAGCTTTTCACCCTGGCTTCTTAAAGTCATTATTTGACTATATGCTTTTATCCTTAATTCCGGCTCATGTGGGACTCTTCTTTGACCCTTGAATTCGCCTTAAGCATGAAAATGAAAACAAACATTGCCTATATTATCTATAAGATTAAAGAGTGTCCTCACACAAAATTGAAGTTTTCTACTTTGCGTGTTTATATTATTTATGTACTGTAGGTCTCTATCTTTAAAGACGTGCCCATATGATAACCTTTTTAGCCCAAGAGGTCTACCCAGTTATTATCTAAAAAATTTCAAAAAGCATGTTTGCACAGGGTTTTAAAGTAATCTGACACAAAATCCGAGCTTTCCATATTTTTATACCAAAATGGGTACATGTAGCACGTAGCATGTCCAAAAGTAATCTGTCTATTTTCACATAGAGCGTGGCCTTACAAACATACAAATCACGTGAACATATAACATCTTCCCCTACTAAAATCACTAACCTAAGAAGTTTGAAATATATCCTAAACTATGAATTTTTCAGTTTGCTTACGTTGTCTTTTTGGATGTCTTAGTTTTTTCGTCGGGCATTTTTGCCTGACCTTCTTCATTTGACGCTTGGGCGATTCCCTCTGCTCACTTTTGACTTTATTGTCAAACACAACGTTTCTGGAAAGTCTATTTCCGACTTCGTCTTCTGAAAACAATATATTTTACTTTCTTTCAATCACCTTATACAGATTGTCATAATAACACGAGTCAAGCGTAGATTTCTGTTTAGCAGCAAAATGGTGGGACATTTTCCATTTGTCTTGTGTGGTGCGTTTCGGTAGTTTTGTAGCATTTCATTTTCCGCTTTTCTTCAGTCATGACCAGAAAAGTGTGCAGTTTTAATTGTTTTGCGGATGGTCTGCATAAATCGTTCAGCCGCTTCACTGGCTTGCAGATAACCCGGTGTAATTCTGATGTGTTTGATGTCCTGATTCTTGAAATACTGACGTAATTCTTCACTTTGAAATGGCGGGCCATTATCCGATCTTACTTTATACGGATACCCAAATATGGAAAATAAATTCTCCCGACGAATTTTGACTTTAGTTGCATTGGTCACTTTCATGTTCTCAGTAAACGGAAATCCTAAGCTCAAGTCCTCGATCACTAAAAGATATTCTCCTGACGGTAACGGTCCGTACAAATCAATTGCTAATTCGTCCCACGGTTGTTCTGGAAGTTCTGACATTGTAATCGGTATCGGGTTTGACAGTTTACTGTTGGTAGCACACGGGATAAAGTCTTTTACATCGGTATCCATTGACGGCCAATAAATCTTTTCACGCAGAATTTCTTTGTATTTTTCAATTCCTATATGACCTTGGTGTAAGATGTTCATAGCTCTTTTACTTAGTGTCTCTGGGATAACGATTTTGCTAACACGGAACAAAATTCCATCTGCGTTGGAAAATTTATGTTCAATACTAATGTACTGTTTTACTAACACATTATCGTTCCAGCTACCTGTAAATAGTGCATCCTGAACTGCAACTATAATACTATCCTTTCTTATTCCTCTTTGATTTACTGCAGTGTCATTGCTTTTGGTGTCGCGAACATAGTAATGGTATTCACGAACTTAGCAGTTTCATCAAGCTCAATACCATGATTGTAAACTAAGTCTGAGCAGCTTTTTGAAATATAAATCAGCTATATGTTCTTCTCTTTTTTGATATACAACGGAAAAGTCATATACCTGTAACTTCAGCTGTCACCATGCGTTTCTGGTGTTCAGCTTGGCACAGGGCACAAATATATATATATATATATATATATATATATATTGTAATCTATCTACTTCAGCTTTGAAGTGTTTACCGTACAATTAAATGTCAAGTTTTTTGATAGCCCATACAAGACTAAGTGTTTCTTTTACGATGATGCTGTATTTTATTTCTGTCGGTGTTAACGAGCGACTGCTACAGCAAATTGGTTTCATTTGGTCATCTTCATTTTGAATCAAAATCTCTCCAATGGCATAGTTGCTGGCGTTCGTAACTAATTAAACTTCTTTTGTTGGATTGTAGAAAGCTAACATTTGCGTACTTCCTAGCTCTTTCTTTAAGCTCTCGAACGATGTTTTTCTTTCCATTCGAATTTGACGTTTTGTTTTAACAGTTCACGTAGAACGGTCGTTTTCTCCCTAAACGATTCGGTGAAACGAAAGAGGTATTTGCATAAACCAAAGAAACTTCGGAGTTCACTGACGGATGGCGCAGTTGTATTCTGGATAGCTCGAGTTTTCTCCTCACCAGTGTTAATTCCTTTCCTTGAAATCTCAATTCCAAAACATTTAATTTTATCTTGCGAAAAAAACCACGTTTGTTTGTATTCAGCTTTAGTCCAAGCTGTCTTTTTTAACTAATTACTAATCTATTGGGCTTTTCTCGCTTGGGTTTGAATCCCATCCTCATTGCCAGCTGTTATAGCAAAGTATGTACATGCAGCACGTAGCGTGTCTAAAACTAACCTGTCTATTTTTACATGGAGCGTGGCCTTATAAACATACAACTCATGTGACCATATAACACATATTTCCAAGTTAAATGATCTTTTCGGTTGTAGTTGTCACTTTTGAGGAATGAGACAATTTCGCACTCCTTTCCTCTATTGACTTTTCCCCCAACTGGTCCTGTCGAAAAATAACATAACCACTGGTCAGCAAAGAGTTCTAAAGTACCAAGATAACAAATTTTAATTTTCCACTTTGTATAGCGTACCAATTAATTTGGACCACGCACTCACTCCCGTTCGCGCATACATAGATACGCGTAAACACACAAAACTGTCTTCCACCTACTCAGTATGCAGCTTTACCTTAAACGAATATGCTTGTTTCAATAGCCTCTTGGTGTTCAAAATCACACCAAATCTGACATAAAATGCATGCGTAAGATCCACTGCATTGGAGCCTTCAAAAATTCCTGTCTTTTTATCCAATCCAGGATCTTCTTCAATGAAGCTATCCTGTACCTCTACAAAGGGCAGATCATATTTGGGATAGAATACTATTACCATACGCTCTCGAAAGTATAGTCTACAGGTTTGACAAAATTTTTCTATGTAGATCTATTGGTGATAGATTATTCTCTACTCTGCAGCCCTCTCTCACAAACAGAATATTGCCAACTTATTTCTGCTCTGTCGTTATTTCAACAGACACTGCCCTGATTCCTCCTCTTGAAACCTTTTCAACGAAGACCCGATTGGCCAAACCAGTAATAGTGAACCAGTCTTTACTTTCTCTGTGAGCCAAAATGTATAACAAACTTGGTCTTTTTTTACCTAAGAAAGGCAAATGGGACCCTAAAAATCTGTCACCTGCTATCTATCTAAAACCAGCTTAAAGTAGACCGCGTACTATTGATTTCCTTTCACAATCTCTAGCCCCATGAATTTAAGTGGTCCTCGCCCCTTTTTTCGGGTATATTCTGAGCACATACATCCCTCCCCCGACCCACACAAGTAGATACACGCACACAAACAAGTTTATTTGGAGAGAAGCCTGGCTGTGGACAGTCTGGGAAAATTTCAAAGGGAAGTGCACAAAATAACGATTCGACCTTTAATGCAATTGATAATGAAATGGAGGACTTTTAGTTAGGTTTTAGCTGGAGCCTTGAACTTTCTCATTACGGACGTTCACTGTATGTTTACTGCACAAGCTCTTTTTCATGTTTGATAGTTCTGAAGATACATATTAATTTCAACGAATACCATTAAAATGTTTAGTCCTTGTTGCTGGTTTTCTCGATTTTCGAGTGATAATTGGTTTTCGCACGAAATAAAAATGACAACAGGAAAAGACAAGATGGAAATTAGACTTGAGTTAAATAAGTTACTTGCCATTGTAAATAGAACAATATCCTGTATTACAGGCAGAATAACAGACGACCATTAGTATTTGTCCACGGAAATGCCAATAGTTCCAAGCCAAAAGAAAATAAACTGCTGGACATTTTGTCTCATATCGTGAAGCAAAGTTTACTTTCAGGCAAATTGCTTGTCTCACGAGAGCGGAAGTTGGTATTTTGAATGAAATCTCTAAGTCCATACGCCCAACATCTGCATCAACGATAGAGGAATCCTTTCGTGTGTTCCCTGATATTTAATCACTTCAACTAAAGGGAATCCCTATAACACAAAGGTTCACTTTTCTTTAATAAAGCTCGTTTTAGGCAGATACTCTAAACGTTTCAACAACGCCGGCGTTACAAAGAATGATTTTTGGTTTGTTTTTACAAATTTTGTCCGACTTTTGTCTGAAGGTGTCCTGTTGTTCTTTCGATCTTCCCAATATTGTCTTGGATGTTAACCAAATACTGTAATCATTTCAAACCCTGTTGCAATAGTAGGAATAAATAGTCATAACTACCAAAAAAACTGACGAGATAATTTTTCCAGAGAAATATAAAACCGTATGATTTATTCGAGAAGGCTAAAAAATTTGGTCCAGTAAAAAGAGGCTTCTTGTTTTTAATTTAGGCATCAATAAGAGGGTAACTGCGTGATATTTTCCAAAACTTGAATAAAACAATCCAAAACTCCAAATCATACAGAAACAGATCAGAAGCAAGAAATTAAAGTCCAAGAATTTTTAGTCTTAAAAGTTAACAGGGTATAATCCAACAAAGAAGTTTCTTTCTGTACTAGTTTATGGCAAGTATCTTAAATTTGGAGTGACCGAACGCATCCGAAATAACACGTTTATGCAGATTTAAATGTTTTTATCCCTCCTATTATCCGCAGGTTTGATTCCACAGAGAGCTGAAAGGATATCAGTCAGTGTAGATTTTACGCAATCACTAACAAGTCGACGGCACGTGATAGTGATAGTGATAGTGATAGTGATAGTGATAGTGATAGTGATAGCGATGAAAAACGACTTCTTTCAGATTAAAAAATTTTGTGATCAGGCTGGTTCCGAAAGAGAACTTTTCCCCTGATCACCTCTCCATGTTACGTGATACCTCTCTTTTATCTGTTTCATATAAGATATTGTTAAAAACCCTCTGTGCCAGAATTGCCTCATTAATTGAGGACACTTGCATTTTGGCAAACATTTCTCTTGAGGAAACGAGCTAAACAGAAGCTCATATTTACTCTCAAAATAGAGCTGGACAATTTTAAGCAATCTACCACTACTTTAAATGTTGTCTTTATAGGGTTTGCATATGTATTTGGTAGCGTAAGTCATAAATTTTCTTTGAGGCACCCTTCGTTTAATAGCCAACTTATTTATTGCTACTTGATTGAGGATCTTTACCGATATTTATCCTTTCCTGAAATATGTAGTCAAAATTTGAGTTTTTATATTGTGCATGGTGCAAAGACCGGAGATCCACTGAGTGCAGTGATTTTCATTCTGGTGATGGATGGAATTTGTAAACCTATGATTACTTTGATTTTAGTCATCTTAAATATGAAAAACGAGTGCCGTCTTTTCCCTATACCGATTCAAGTATTTGCCGACAACATTGCTGTTGTAGGACGTCAAGTGGATTTATTTCAAAAAATGTCTGTTGCCAGTTAAAGTACGATCCAGAGAGCGGGTCCTGAATTGAAATGTAAAATGTAATATCATTTTGGTCGGAGGTCAAGCAACAACTGGTACAAAAAAAAGTCGATGTCACGTCTTGTGCTTGTGCTCAAGTTCAGTCTTTTGAGCTCCCTGTCATTGACAGCAATTCACTCTACAAGTACTTTAGAAAGTCATTGTCACTTTACGGTAAGGATAAAGCAAAGATAGATGAGAATTGATTACGAAATGTGTCTTGCCACTGTCTCTTAATGTACCTCCATTAAAGAACATGGGTTTTTCGAAAATGCATCAATATATTGGTGCATTAATATTTTGGTGCATCAATATTTTGGTGCATTAATATTTTGGTGCATCAATATTTTGGTGCATCCACATGGATGGTCAGTTTACAAGTACACTCAGTTCTATGTATGTTCCTTATGATTTATGACTACTCAGTTAATTATTTACCTCCCTCGGATGAATGATGGACTCGGTTTTAGGCGCTTTCCTGGTATTTACAAATCAACGAGACTTTCTTTATCTATTCAGATGTTAAATCACCTATTGGAGCAATTTAGAGTAACTGCTAGNTGAAAATGCATCAATATATTGGTGCATTAATATTTTGGTGCATCAATATTTTGGTGCATTAATATTTTGGTGCATCAATATTTTGGTGCATCCACATGGATGGTCAGTTTACAAGTACACTCAGTTCTATGTATGTTCCTTATGATTTATGACTACTCAGTTAATTATTTACCTCCCTCGGATGAATGATGGACTCGGTTTTAGGCGCTTTCCTGGTATTTACAAATCAACGAGACTTTCTTTATCTATTCAGATGTTAAATCACCTATTGGAGCAATTTAGAGTAACTACTAGAACATCACTGAAACTGGATATGAAGAGGCAAAACATGCGCTTAGCTTTGAATAGGCTAACATTTCTTTGGTATTACTTAAATGAGAGTGGCTACCTTAACAGTCAATCATACTTTGATTGGCTTCTGGTTTGATTGGCTAGAAATTCTTAGATACTCCAGAAAACTAGAAGTGAATGCAGCGTTTTGTCACGATACCCTATTTTTTCTACTCTTTCATCCTGAGATTCCTTTTCTACTGACTGGTTGTTTCATTTCCTTGTTCGTCATATTGGGTCTCGCTTTCGGTGTCTTTGCGTGACAGTCTCTTCATGCCTCTGTGGCGTCAGTAATTGTGCCCTGACTGGTGGTTTTTCTTATATTTTCTCAGACACAACTTTCCTGTTTAAATCCAAAGATACGCTATAATCTCACATGTAGTTTTAGTTTTAGTCTATGCAATCAGCTAGCTATAATTCTGTGTTCTCTTTCGCGAGTTCACGTTTGATTGGAACGAAAGCTTTCAAAATCAAGTTGCAGTTGGTTTTTTTGTTGTTACTGCTCGAAGCTATCCTAGTCTGGAATAGACAAAGTCATGGTAAATGTAGTAGAAAACTATTATGACGCAAGTTCTGATCTGCGGAAGTTATTGTTCAAGGTTACCACTGACAGAAATCTCGCAAGATGTCTGTCAACGCAATGAGCGTTCTTCTCCCTTACAAATATCCAAGTCAAAACTTCACATTTTGTTCTCTCCTACTGAAATGTTACCAAAGAACTGGTTTGCTTTTCAGTTGAAACTCGTTTTAGTTTTCTTCCATCAAATGTCAGTTGTCACATCTGGAACAGATCAGATAATCCCACATAAATTTCTTGTCGTCACCACACGGATTGGACAACGCTCATTTTAAACGGATATCCTGAATTAAAAAAATTATTACCCTCGTCGTCACGACAGCATTTCTTCCATAATCACTTTTGAAATTAAAAGACCTCATCTTCGCTCTGACGTCCACAAAAATCGTATGTGTGAATGCGTCTTCGATAACCTTAGAGTTTTGCTCAGTTACAACTTTGCTTCCATTTATACTTTAAACATACATTTGCCGAAACACAAAGGTACTATGGACAGTTTGAGAGTCGTTTGCAGGAGGGTGACTGGGACACGAAGTAACTAGTTCTTTGTTGTGGGAGCCTTGGTTGGATTTTCAAGGACGCCTGGAGGGCTACATTTAGATAAAGACGATATCAAATATGTTTCAGGCTGGCGCTCCATATCTAATTTGATAATATCTGGAGAAACAGGACTAAAACGTTACTTCGAAAGGACTTTGTTGACGGTAGCAGCTTGCCAAGCTAACGAACGCCCTGTATGAACACAGTGTTTTTTGTGCCCTTTTGACAGACCACTGTTATGTAACTATTTGCTTGGGTGTTAGTGCAATACAGACGCTATTGCTGTCTTGGCTCCTTTTTATTTGGCATTTGCTGTTTTCTAAAATATTTGAAAACGGTTGTTCGACAATGAGATCCTACATCTAATTAAGGAACAAGGCGTAGGTTTTAAAAGAAGTATTCAGTGGAGCACCACTTCAAATGTTTTAACTCATCATGTATTCAAAACACCCTTTTTATTTCATAATTAGAAATGGAGTTCCCAACCTCAGTTATGTCATTTCAACCAATTTATGAACTAACTAGTAGATTGTTCTGATTATACTAAAAAATGTAGATAATATCTTTAGACTTTGTTATTGTTCCTTTTAAGAAAAGAACTGAAAAAAGAACATAATCCAATTTGAATCTGAGCAATCAAACAAGGGTTTCAGTTTTAGCACGTAGTTAAATATGGAATAATCTGGCTTTTGGAAATAATTTCCTTAATTTGGAATGTAGCCATGTTTTGTGGTTTAATAATATATTACAAGGCTGACTGAATTGAAATTTGACAGGATGAATTGGATCTGCTCCAAACTGGTATATTTATTTTATTAATTGGAGTGAAAGGAAGTCATTACTACTATTATTGTTGTTTAATTGCTGATACGATTATTTCATAGGCCAACAAGAATTCATAAAGCAGCCAGCTGAGCCTTTTATGAGGTAAGTTTTATCATGTTGTGACTCTGAATATTGAAATTTCATCTTGAACGAAGAGGCACGTGCTGCTTGAAGTGTCTGTGGCCTTTTATTGTGTGAGCCTATATTTTTCCTCCGTCGAACTGTTTGTTTAAAAGGACAAAATAGCATTACTGCAACAAACTACATGGAGTTTTTTGTCATGAAACAGGGTTTATTGCTTGATATATTGGTTACCATGGAAAGACTTCCTTGCCTCCCTATAACAAACTTGACAAAAGTCTTTCCCTGGAGCAATCAGTGTAAATCATGACCAGATACATTAGGAAGTAAGATATGAGTAATATAATGTAATTTGTATATTACTTCTACCTTTTGAAGAGGTATGATCAAAATAATATAAAAGTAATATGAGCAATGCCAATATCTGAGAGCTTGGTTAATGGTAATAGAAATTGGTGCAGAAAGAAGAAAAAATAAGACAAGTGTTGAACCTGGTTTATTGTGCCAGGAGAATTCTCTTGTTGATAGAAGACATCACAAATGGTGAGTCTCAGTGAAACAGCAGTTGCAAGCCTTCAGTTGCTGTGACAAATGTCCTGTAGATTGAAAGTTCCAAACCAAAAAGCTTTAGTTGTAAGTAGGGTCTTAAAACGGCACACCAAGAGTAGGTGTTGCTATTGTTTGTTTTTTAAATGTTGTGCTCCGGATAAAGGACAATCTTTAGCCAGAAATTCAACTGAGTCTATTTAATCTAACAGTATTTTGCGTTTGACAGGAAAAAAATATTGCTGTGCGCCTTTTTATGAGTTAAGACAGAAAAAAGGAAAGGTGTTTATATTGATCGAAATATTAAGTAGGTTTGTATGGATTTTTTAATTCAATGATAGCTGAACCACTATTGGTATGGAAACTAAACAGAGGATACCAGTCCGTAAATTGACACTTTAATTGTCAATGACATCTTGGACTCCAAGGTAAAGTTCATCTCAGTAAAGATAATACGGCCATTAACTCAGAGGAGATTTTGATGCAAAGATTTACATGCTCGCCTGATACAGCATGGTCAGAATGATTTCTGTCTTTCTCACTCGCATGTTGGTTTGTATAATTTTTTAATAAAGCCTTCCCTTTCGCGTTTTTCATATTTTCGGTCTTTCTTGACTTTTCATCATAAGTTAATCAGCACCGTATTGGTGGTAGTCTTTAGCACTTGTGCAAACAGAGTAAACTTTAGAAAACCATTCTAATTGACTCATTATATATCTGCATGGATGAATCTTTGAGCATCATGGGTTACCTGGAAAAGCTGTTGGTTGTCACTTTCAATACACAGATTTTATGTAGCATTCTGCTGGAATTAATATTTGGCAAAAATTTTTGGAGACATCAATCAATGCACGATAAAACTTTTCATAAAACAATTTTCTGTGTGAGATGGCATTGTCCTATTTTGCATTTGATGACATTGTACCTCAAAGTCAATTTACAGTATGTCGTGATATGAATCTGAAGAAGATTTCTGTATATTTTAAAACCCATATTAAGTCCTGCTTTTTCAAAATGCTGAATTATGCTTTCTCTCTGTAAATGCATAAGATATTTAGTGACTCCCATTTTAGCATGACATACCTAGTGAACTCAACATTTATATTTTTTAACAGACTCGATTGAGATGTCTCTCGAAGCAGCATGCAGGAATATTTTCATATAACCGCCTTTGTAGCTGTGAGTTGGCCTAATGTATTCTTGGTGATCTTGTAGATGATGATCAATTTTGGACCGTTGTAGATTAGATTACACATTAAGAATAGTGTTTTTATCTATATTTCAATTTCAGTATGTTTCATTCAATATTAGAGTTTGAGTTGGAAAGAGAACAATTGGGAAGTATAAATTACAATTTCCATTGAAATTTATAACACTGTTTCTTCAATAAGCGCTCTGGGATATTTTGAAAAACTTAAATAGAGTATTATTCTGGGTAGAAAAGCAGCTTTTTTTTAAGGTAGCAAATTAGTTTTTACCAACATTTAAATGAAAAAAAGCCCGACATTGAACACCAAAAAACTACTGCAGTGCTTGGTGATCCATCAGACCATCATTATTTCGACTACTTATGAAATGGTGAAATCCCTACGTCAGCTAACACACTTTTCAGTAGACATACAAAAAATGTATCGGTCAGAAACTGCAAACTTACATGTTATCTGGCACAAGTAAATTAAAAAGAGTTGGCACCAATCTCAAACTTAATCTTCACTTTTGACTATCTAAAGTTTCTATGTACCGACAATAAACGGTTCACATCAAATGAATTTGAGATATACAGTAGGACACATGATAAAGATCATACAGTAGAAGGGTCAAACCTCAGTGGAATCACTGCAAATTGTAAAAATCACTGCAAGTTTTCACCCCGAAGAAATGCCGGAAAGATGTGCTTCAGCAATTTCTTTTCCTGTACAGCGCAATCCATCGCTCAGTTATAGGAGTTATTCCTTAAAAAAGTATGTTTTCAAACACCAGTACAAATGTACCTTCTGTCAAAACAATCATGCAAAATACATTACATCAACAAGCAAACCAACTAGAATGACAACAAAATTCACTAAAAACAAAAGCATACGTAAACCAGAAAGGTCAAGTTGCTGTTGTTGAGATTTTTGTAGGTGATACAGTGCATTAAAAAATATAAACTTTCTACAGAGCATGAGAACGAATTTTGCCTTCTAACAACGTTAGTCAACGAAAGCCTTAAAATTAGACCTCAATAGTAATGTGGATAAATCGTAAAGCAAATCTCGTGTAATAAATGTGCTAGTAACTTGGTCCTGTTAATTACCAAAACAAAAACAAAAAAAAGGAAAAAATAGGGCATTGCAACTATTAAATGACATGTGCAACATAAACACCACATAAACTGGGTCAACAACAGCCATCAACTGAGGAATCAATCGACATCAACGTTGGGCTGGTGGAAGAGCACATCAGTGTAATTTAAAGAGCAAATTGTGATCCTTTAACTCCAAAGGCTAGTTCAAGAAAAGAATCAATACTCCATAAAAGCATCAAGTGACTCTGGAAATCACATGAATACTCTCCAATCTGCTGATTCGTTTGATTTTCAAACTCTTACAGGCATACTTATTATAAAAATACAGCTTTACTATATTTAATCAGCCAATGTAAATGTTACAACTAATACGCTCAGTAGTTTCTTTACTCGTTAATTTTAAGTCATTTAAGCATATTTAAGCAATGCAAAAATTCATTCCATCACATTTTATGACTTAAATATGCCCACAAAAATGCTTAAATGTTACCTTATGCTTACTCAGTTAATAAATTATTTCAAAAGTAAGTATTAAGATAAGTATTAACATAAGTATTCCAAAACCTGGAATATTTTCAGGAATGAACTTGGTCAAAAAGAACGTTGAAAATCACCCTCAATCAGAGTTGTAAATAAATTATGTTTCTGATTATGCTACAGAAACAACTACAAAGGAAACTAATAAACTAAATGATTTAGCTGACAATAATGTTACTTAAAAAGACCCCACAGCTACTCTGCAGTCATTCAGTATGGCAAAATACATCAGACAAAATCGCAACTCTGTGTAAAATGCTTATGATAAATTAATATATTTTATTGCCACTTGGAGAAGGGATGTAGTGTTTAAACACTTAATCTTTAGTTCTGTTCATATCTTACTGTTATTATGTACTTCCCTTCTTGTCTTTCTTTAAAGGTCTATCATCAATATTATTCAAATAGCTTATACTGTTTAGATAGATATTCTCTAATGTGTCATAAGTTGTTTAACAATGGCACCAATGAATTTGTTGTCTTTTTTGTGTATACATTTTAGATCTTAAATGTGATACTTACAACAATCTTATGGGAACTGTCAATTGTCTCATTTTTTCATCCTTTATAATCAGGCCGAATGTGTATAAAACCTTTCTTTTGCTTTAACTCTTCTTTGAAAAATAAAAATCGTCCTTTGATCCTTAGTAAAGCTCCACGCCACCCAGATAGGGCAAATAGTGTTTTACGAATTTCTTTTCTAAGCAATAAAGCAAACGAACCACTTCTATTTGGGAGGAAAATGATAGACGGATACAGGGTTTTATGGTATTCACTAATGGTAGAGTTTTTGTGGGGTTGCGCTGGTTTGGTTCCAAAAAAGTTTGCATCGTGCTTTTTATATAGTATTAATTTGGTAAGCTTGATTGCATAATGGGTTTATATTTTTTTAGCCATTTCAATTTTATTCTCTCTCTTCTGTGCTTTGACGTCACTGATGTGACTCGGGACTTCTCCCTCTGACGATCATGGCTCTCCACCTATCTCGGTCTTAAGCCAGCTTCAAGGCTTCACTGAAATTGAAACTTAACTCTTCTAATTCTTTTGTGATCACACTGACCTAGGTGGTTTTGGGTCTTCCGGGTAGTCTCTTTACTGGTCTCAGAAATTAGTGCTTACCTGGCGGATGTTGATTCAGGCAGGAGCATTAAATGGCCTAGCCATCTGAGTCTCTTTTTCAATTGAGCACTCCACTTTTCACAGGATGTCATTTTATACAGTTCTTTATTTGATATTTTCCTGGGCCATTTGATTCCTAGCAATCTTCTCAGGAGGAATCTTAGGAATACATCAATCTTTCCTTCTTTTTTCTTTGTGAGTGTTCATAATTCACTCTTGTATAGGAATATAGTGGCACCAAAGGTATTCAAGGTTCTTGTTTTGATTTTGAGATCTATTTTGCTCTTAAATATGTGTTCTAATTTGTTGTATACACTGATGGCTAATCCTTTTCTTCTGTCGATGTCTTCTGTGGTGCCAAGACAACTACCCAGGTATTTGCATTTTCTCCAGGTATCATTGTTGGTTTTGTTTTTATTGATGGCATATTTCTCAGTTTTTCCCTTGTTTACATTTAGATTTCTCTTCTTTATCTTGTCTGGTGTTTCTCTTTCTACATTGTTTATAATATGATTTGAGTTTGACACCGATCCAATGTCATCAGCATACTGCTGGTCAATGGTAACATATACATCATTGGGTATGGCATAGTTGTGTTCCTTGTGAATGTCTTTGATGCGTTCTTCTTCAGTGGCTTTGGCGAAGGTATGCAAACGCTCTTCTTCTTGTGGGATTCTCTCTGGCTTTAGGGCTTGGGCAAAGTAGAGGGTGAACATCATCGGGGACATGAAGTCTCCCTGAGGAACTCCGACATTGGTGATGAACTTGCCACTGATGACTGTCTGACATCTTATTTTTAATTTGACTTCTTTAATCATCAGGCTGATGATGTGTAGTTCGCCTGGATCTAGGATTTCTTTGAGGTCTTCTATGAGTGTGTTTCTGCTGACCGTATCGAAAGCCTTGGACATGTCTAGCATTAGTATATAAGTGGTATAATCTTTGGATGTCAGGGCTTTCTCTGGAAGGCACTTGAAGATGAAGACGTGTTCTGTAGTGGATCTTCCATTTTGGTATGCAGCTTGTGTGATGGGAGTTTTCTGGTGGAATTTGGTTTATGTGCTGCGAATCCTACATATGGCTAGGGTGGCTACCATGATGTTTTTCTTTGGCTATGATATTTAGAGTTTTTCATGGTTTTATACATCCTTCTAGAGTCACCTTTCCTATTTTTTATTTCTTGTATGTATTCTTTGACTTAATTTTCCTGGTTCTTCTTTTTTTTTCATTTTATTTCTTTCATCACATTGTTTCTTTCTTTCATCAATTCTTTTCTTTTTCTGTTGTTGGTTGTGGCATTTATATTTATCCTAATGGCTTTCGGCTTTTCTGATAGCTCTCCTACATTGTCTATTTTGTTTCTTTGGTTCGCCTTTTTAAAGCCTAGTACCTCCTCTGCTGCTTCTAAACAGGATTGCTTGATGTTATTCCAGATTTCCAGTTTTTCCTTGTTTGCCTCTTTTTTACTTTCTTTATTCTTTAAATAGAATTTTGCATTGCAAGTGTTGCTTCGATAAAAATCTTATTATTATTCTGACATTTAGTCCTCACGTCTTCGTCAAAGTGATATTAGAATTAAGTGTAAGTTTGTTTTGTAACTTTTATGGTTTTATGTAAAAATTCTTGTGATTTTTTGTGTTTATTTTTTTTGTTTTGTTAAATTCTTGTGATTTTGTTGTCTTTTTTTTGTTTTGTTTCATTTTATTTTTTATTTTTATTAATTTCTAGGAACATGTCAATGAAAAAACAAACTGGAATAGCTTCGTTCTTTGAACCTCGTAATGTGAATAATTCGAATTACGAGGTTGGAAGAAATACAGCTAGAAATGAAGTTACTTCTAAAGATACTGTTGCTGACCTAATTTCCATTGAAAATGCAAATGCTTCCACCCCATCAGTTAATGAGAAGCCGTTTCAGCCAGAAAAGACCTTTAAGTTTCCTGACACGTTGTACCAAAAACAAAAGCGCTCCTTTCAACACCAATGGTTTGACAAGTACCCATGGTTAGACTGTAACATTGAAACTGATTCAGTCATATGTCATGTCTGCAAGCGGGAGAATGCAAAGTCAAACCTGTTTTTACAAAGATGTAAGGAGGACGCTTTCCTTAAATCGGGCTTCAAAAACCGGAAGAAAGCAATAGAGAAGTTCGATAAGCACCAAGAATCAAATTGTCACAAATCAGCGATTACATTTGAAGTGACAATCCCGCAGTGTGGTGACGTAGCAGAAATAACCAACGAAAATGAAAAAAAGCGTAGAGATCTTAATAAGCGCATTTTTCTCACCATCCTTGAAAATTTACAGTTCGCAGCGCGTCAAGGATTGGCTTAGCGAGGAGATGATGACGAGGAATCCAATTTCATCCAGCTGCTTCAATTGAGATCAAAGTCTTTTCCTGAGCTCAAAGACTGGCTTATGAAGAAAACAGAAAAATTTACAAGCCATGATATTCAAAATGAAATACTAAATTTAATGTCAGACCAAGTAGTTCGAAATTTGTTAGAATCAGCAAGAAGTAATATGTATTCAATTATGTGTGACGAGTACACCGAGATTGCCAATAAAGAACAGCTGACGTTTTGTATGCGCTGGGTAAATCTTGAAGTATTTGAAAAGTTCCTGGGGTTTTATGAAATTCCGAATATATGCAGTAACACTATTGTCTGTGTTATAAAGGACATCCTTCAAAGATATAACCTGAGTTTGGACATGTGTCGTGGTCAGTGTTATGATGGTGCCAGCAATATAATCGGGAAATCATCTGGCGTTGCAGCTCAGCTACTGCACATCCAAACCTAAAGCTCACTATACTCACTGCCATGCCCATTCGCTATCTCTTTCAGTGAAAGATGTTACTAAAAACATGAAGATTCTGAGGGACACTATCGGTTGCGCTGAAAAGATAATAATTTAAATCAAATATTCTCCTAAACGGGAGAATCTTTTAGGAAATCTGAAAGAGCAAGTTGATTGTAAGAATAATGATGAATTTCAGGCCTGCAATATTTTTAAGTTATCAGAAACCCGCTGGACAGTTCGAGCAATTTGTTTTATGAGAATATTAGATAATTATGCTGCTTTGTGGGACGTTTGGAAGTATTGTCTCGACAACGATAAAATGAAAACGGAGTTAAAGTCTCGCATTATCGAAGTAAAGAAACAAATGGAATCCTTTGATTTCTTTTTTGGACTAAATCTAGGACATCGGATACTTTCTCACACAGATAATCTATCGAAAACGTTGCAGGCAGAAAAGATGTCAGCATGCAGTAGTAAAAGAATAGCAGAATTAACAATTCAAGTGTTGCAAAAAATCAGGCATGAGCAGTCATTTACTTCATCTTACGATACTATTACGAAAAAGTCAACCGAGCTTCGTGGCTTATGAAAATATCGAATCTCTGTTGCTAATAGCGGTTAAATGTGAGGATACATCCGAAGAATTTTCATACGTGAGGAAAGTTTATGACAAAGAAGTAGATGAAGCACAGTTTGGTATTGAAACTAATGTTCTTCGTGTCATGTTGAGTGCAGAGGAGACAAATTGTTTTGATGACTTTTTGAGTCAGATCAAGAAACTTCCTCGACCACAGTTTTCACTTCTCCCAAACACGATTCATATTTGCAAGCTGCTAATAGTTAATCCAACCACTGCCTCAACAGCAGAACGATCATNTTTCTTATTTTAACTTTGCTTTAATCAGTCTATGATCTGTGTTGGTACTGATGCCACTGTATGATCTGGAGTCTAAAACCAGCATTCGGTGGCTGCTCTTGACAATGATGTAGTCAATCTGACTTCTGTATGGATTTCTTCTGCCTTCTTTTAATCCTGGGCTTTCCCATGTGGTTCTATGTACCATTTTGTGTTGATACATAGTGTTGGTGAGAATGAGTTTGTTGTTTGCACAGGTTTCTATGAGGGCTTCACCGTTTTCGTTCATCATCCCTTTACCAAATTTGCCTACTACTTCTGGGTATAGTTCATGACCTGTTTTTACATTGTAATCACCTCCAACAACAACAAAACTGTTGCTTTTCTCATTACTAATAATGCCATCTAGAACTTCATAGAACTCTTCTCTTTTCTGGGGGCGTTTGTTGCTAACTTTAAGGGTGGGTGCATACGAGCAGATCACGACAAGGTCTTTTTCTTTTACTTTGGTTCTCATAGTACATATTCGATCATTTATTCTGTTGACACTAGGTGCGACATGATTAGTCACTACAATACTGACACCATGGTATGAATTGTTTTCTGCTGCTGTATAGTATATTTCATAGTTGTTACCGTTATCATCTTTGATTGTCTTGCATCCTGTGCCCTTTAGGTGAGTCTCTTGAACTGTCAGAATGTAGAGGTCATATTTTGTCATGTCATTTGCCAGATCTTTCTGTTGATAATCCTCTTGAATTCCTTTCACATTTAGTGTACCGATGTTCAGCATTCTATTTTCTATCATGTTGATGATATTTATTTACCACTCCTGTGATTACCGGAAAGATTAGAATATAGACCAGATGAAAGAATCACTTTTGTCAATTTTATTAAATTGACAAATCCAACAATTATGGTAAGCGCACTTACCTCAAAATAAAGAGGCATCGATCTTATCTTGTTCAGATGATGGGGCAAGTTGTAAAATGGGATGGCCTCTTGGGGACCAAAAAGCGGTGGGAAAACTGGCGATCCCAACACTATTTTAATGTTGCCGTATTATTCTGGCTAGGAGACCCCTTTTAAGAACAGTCAATTGTAAAAGCAAACATTTATATTTGTTTGCGGCGAATTGTGTAATTATAAAGAAATATTTGTATCAGGAACCATTTTTTACCACGATGCAAGTAGACCAAACAATGTTAGCGAGAGCTGAGGTTGATATTGATCGTCAGGACTAAATGGAAAGAGACTAGTGTACTGTACTGCAGTAAGACTACACTGCACTGAACAGCAAAGGATGATCGCAGAATACGATTCCAAACAGTGGAACAAAAGGGGATCCCAAATACGGTGAGTGAAATTCAAAAATAATCTTATCACCCAGAATAAAAGAACTACAGTCATAACAGCAGATAGGGGTATCTATCAAATATTTGCTTAACATGATATGTAACCGAGGACAAGGTAAAAAAACGTTTTCTGGAGTCCATAATTTAGAATAATAATACGACACTTTACACTAACAATACCTACCTAATACTTACAAGTAATCATTTAATTATTTACAATTTATAGGATGGTCAGGTCAAATTATTACAGGGGTTGCAGGACTTCAATTAATGCATTTTTTAAAGAAAATAACATTAGGACTTAGGAAAATTTGCAATTTTCTTGATTTCCCAAAGGATAAAAGCTATAGAAAACCAAAGGTTATGAATTTTGAAGTAATTCTTGAAATTTCTTACTATTGCTTTAGTAGGACAAAGAAGTGCAAAAATAAAACAAACCCTACTATTATGATTTGAATTTTGACTTTGACAACTTTTGACCTTATTGCTGTAAGTGCAGTTTGAGTGGACCTTGGTTCTGCTGGTATTTTTTTATACCACTTCCTTTTCTGAGCAGGACACGAGGAAGCAAGTACAAATAATACCTTACACAGTTAAATGCTTTTGTTAAATAAAATTGCAATGTAATTACTGCAAAAGACAAGAGTTCAAGTAGAGACTTTGAGCCTTGATTCCTTTCTGATGCTATCATTTTGGAAGTTCCAGTATCATTCCAGAATATGAATGGTTTAATGTGAATTCACAAGATAGTGTTTTCTTAGCTTCCTCACCACTGACTTGAGATAATTTCAGTGTATTTTTAAAGACTCCAATTGATACAATGACTTGTTTAATTTCCTAATAGTTTTCTTGGTGACTTGTTGATAGGGTAATTGTGATCAACCTTTCCTTATGATGGCTTGGCCAGATCTTTTAGATCAAAACTGCAATTATTGCTTACTTTCAAAGTAACAGCAGCCTTCAAAGTATCAGCAAGTGGCTTTCTCTTCTTATATATCCAGTGCACAAAGTAAAACATACAAAAAGATTTATATTTGTCAAAGATTACTTATGACTTACAGAGTCATATAATATCTTACTTGTATGTATGTGTTAAATAATGGATATAATTCATGTTGTTACTCTTTGATGAAGGTAAAACAATTCTGGACAAAAAAAAAAGAATTTGAGATATTACCAAGGAGTATTAACATTTTAGTTTTGTCTTCAGTGTAGTAGTAATTGGCTGTGATAATGGCACCACTTTGCCCCCTTTGTCATTACAGGCAGTGTTTTATTTTGACCTAATTTAGGAATACATTTTTGAATGAATTGTATGCTCTGAAGACAGTCTATGTTAAAAAGGCAGCTTGTGTGACATTAAATTTGGTATGCAAAGAGAAGTGAATTCTATTTTTAATTCACACTTCACGTTGACAAACAAATGTGAAATAAACATATTAAGAAATAGATAGTAATCACACCCATTAAACTATTAACACCCCCTGTCTAAGCATTCTGTTAAAAATTGCTTACTTTACAGCATAACTACCATGAGACCTATGGGGACTAATATCATATGTTGAGCTGGAATTTGCCAAATGTGGAAGAAGGCAATGCTGATGATGAACAACCCCTCCAGTCTGAATTTTGCCCAAGATGCAAAACTCTCTTCTTAATTACACTCACCTAAAATTTGGTCCTCTGGATTTAAAGAAAATTAAATTAAGGTTAATTGTTGGCAGTTTAGGGATAGATATTAACTGTTAGTCCTTTTCACAATAGTTTAGCTTCTTGTTAATGATGATATTGGACTAAAAAATTTATGTTTTACCAAAAGATTGTTTGACCTTATTTACCCTACTACTTTAGGTGTAGTGGAAAGTTCTAGAGCCTCATTGGAACAGCATCTTCACATAGCACAACGTTTTGACCAGTTTTGATTATATCTCCTCCAAAACAAGTGGTCAGAGCAAATCCTGCTGTGGATTGACAGGCATCATTCAAGCCTGTATAATTCAGGAACCCATGACTTTCTCCTCTCAGGATCTGATGTAAACCTGGAAAGATAAGAAAAATACATTTCAAAAATTGGCAAAGGGTTGAAACTGCATAGGACCCATTGATGAAAAAAACAAGAAATGGAGGTAGAACGTGTAAAGTGGACAATTAAACATGAATAATATATGTAGTACTCTGGGCATAATTTGGTTGGGTTTGAACTAATACCCCCCCCTAAAGTGAAGTTAAGTTAATTATCAGGTAATTTAATAAGGACCCATATGAAGTAAGGTCTGAGATAACAGTATACATTTGTTTTGCAGTGAAGTAAATAGCTTTTGCATGATTGCATTAATGGTGTAAACAAGAACTATGAAATTCAAAAAGTTGTCTTTTACTGCATTTGTAGTGATTGTTTTGAGAAGTGATTTTCATTTCTTATCTTTGTGACACATGGGCCATATTTGACTCCTTAACAAGCAATGTAGCAACACACCCATTCTTTTGCAGAAGTAAGTCATAAAAAATTGAAGGCAACAATATTAGGGTAAACTGTGGTTTAGATATGTTTAGTTTGGTGCATTATTTTTATTATTATTATTGTTGTTACTATAATTATGAAAAAACATGCTTTACAACATTTGTGTACTTCAGTCCTTTGAATATGCCAGGATCAAGCTATGACCCTGAGGCTAAGTCATGGATAGAGCTCTTCTTAGTAAATGTGCAGTTCCAAAAAGTGCCATTTCCTGTAGTTCTTTAATTCCAATATTACCTGATATTTGTTTAACACACTGATTTATTCCTTTTCTAATAACCCCAAGAGCTCCTATTACAACTGGAATGATAGTCGTTTTAGTGTTCTGCATTTTGCTGATTGCTATTTTGAGATCTTTGTATTTTGCAATCTTCTCAATTTCTTTTGCTGCAACAATTCTTTCTGATAGAAAGGCCATATCAGTTAAAGTACATAAACTCTTTGATTAATCTTTGATTATGATATCTGGCCTGTTTGCATTGATTTCTTTAGTTGTGTTAATAGGGATATCCCACAATACTGTAGCATTATTTCCTTCAGCAACTTTGGTTGGTTTATGTTCATACCATTTGTTACTGGCTTAAATCGGGTAGTATTTACAAAAATTCCAGTGAATATAAGTGAGTACCTTATCATGTCTTTCTAAATATTCCTTTTTTGCTAGGACAGGATAGCCAGATATAATGTGCTCCAGACTTTCATCAAATTCATAGCACAATCTATATTTCAGGTCAGTTCCGTTTTTGATAATTTTGTGCAGATAGTATCATGCTGCTAAACTTTGATCTTGTGCCACTCTCAGCAAAACTTCTGTCTCTACTTTCAATCCTCAGCTTTGCTACCATTTATGTGTCAACTCTTTGTCAAGATCTTCTCTGTCAATTATTATAATAATTATTATTATTATTATTATCTCGGATTAACTAACAGTACAATTTCCATCCTATATATCAAATTACAAGATACCAATGATAATCATAAAGTCAGCCATTATCATCCAATCCTGGTCATGGTAGCTTTTGAGTATGAAGTAATAATCCGACCATTTTACTACCCTAAGCAGCCCTGGATGGCTTGAGCTACCAATTCTTGTTAGCTTCACATAAGACACCTCAAGTCAATAGTCCCGATAACACTTTTGTAATTATTATTGATTCACTTTAAGTACTGTCGTTTGGATTTCTCTCAATAAAGATTTTTTGAATGTCCGTTTTCAGTTCTTTCATTCCTCTACTGAGACATCCAACAACTATTGGAACCACTTTTACATTATAGTCTTCTCATATTTCACGTATCTCAAAACATAATTGTTCGTTTTCTTAATCTTTTCTTCTCGTTTAGTTTGTCTGTTCACTTCGTTTGGGCATGCCATATCGACCAGCAAAATTGTTTTCTTCTCTCCATCTTCTAAGGTAAGACGTGGTCTCCATATGTTGCCGTTCGTTCTCATTCGGTGTTCCCAACCCCGATACAGCTTCTTGTCTTCATTCTCTAACACTTTACCTTATTCCCATCCCTCGGTGTACCATTTCGTTCCTTTTGGAAGTAACTCTTTCTCCATTGCGCATTTGACTGCCAAAATTTTGACTGCATTGTTGTGTCGTTTCACGTATTCTGTTCCTGCAAGCTTCTTACATCCAAACAGGAGATGCTATATCACCCCTCGCTGTTCTCCACACAACCTGCATTCATCGGTATCACCGAGCCTTCTTATCTTCTACCACGCTCTTGATTTGTTTTTCTTGGATCTGTGTTGCTCTTTAACCATACATAATCTTCCTTTTTATATCTCAATGTAATCTCACTCTGCAATGGTTTCTCTATTTAACTTCTTTCACATTTTCTTTTTTGGCCCTGGATCTGCTTATTCAGCTTTTTCAACGCCCCTTTCTCCAATCATCAGATCTTTCTTGGTAAATTGTTACGTGTCCTTCATCAAATGTTGCATCTACAGACTCCCTTCTCACTACTGCTTTCGGATCTCTCTTTAATAAGGAATGCTCTTTATTCATTTCATGTTTCCACGCTACCCTAATCCAATTGTCAGTCGATGTAGTCATATAACATGCTACTCTTGTTTTAGTCTCATCATACACGTCTTTGAAACTTTAAGTCCTCTTCCACCATCACATCTTTTGCGTATAATCTCTTATCATTTGTTTGTCTTCCATGGAAACCTTCTTTCTGGCACTTTAATCCGTCTGTACACTCTGATAATCCAGTCATGTCTGACCATGTTGTACGCCTTTTGATAGTCATAAAATACCACTGTTACATTTCTTTGGTAACCGCTTACTTCATCCATAATGGCATTACCCAGTTGATCGACTGTACCTAAGAATTCTGAACATGTTCCAAGCTGACTCCTGTCCCAGACGCTATTCCTATCTGCGTGTTCACTGGCATAGTAGTTCCCTACTATGCCAGTGAATATTTTGTAACAAGTGATAAGACATGTAATGGGCCTGTAATTTCTCTCGTTACTTAAATCTTTCGACTTCGACAACAGTACTGTCTTTCCCTGTGTTATCCATCTAGGTATGTCATCAGGCTGTTCAAATCATTGGTTGAAACATCTCACCATGGATTACCATGCACCTTAAAGCTTTTTCCACCAGAAATTTTGAATGCCTTTAATCTCTGGAGCAGACCAATTCTTTCTTTTTCTGACCGCCTCAAAAAGTTTCTCCTCGTCAATTATCAAGGCTTGTACATCCGTGAGCTCTTCTCTTATTTTGTTTGCTATTGTTTCCATCCATTCCCAGTTTGGAGTTGGAGTTTCATCCTCCTATATACCAGCCCCAAATTTTCCAAACTTCTCTATTTCAGGTACCTTGCCTTTTGTTTGCTTCAGTGCCTGAGGTACCTTCAGTGAAGAATGTGAACTGGAAAAAAGTTAAAGAAGAGCTTGTGAATGTTAATGGTGTAATTCATAATATCGATATTATTAGTAGTACATAGAAACTCTTGGCTAGTTTCTTAGTGACTGAGAGATTAGGTGTAAAAAAGGAAAGGCGATGGAGTGAAAAAAGAAAAGGAACCATTCTGGAAAAGGAGAGTTAAAAAGAGCATCGCAGAGTGGCGTTAGCACCTACGTATCTTAACAGAAGTGAAAAATAAAAAGCATACCCTCACTACCAAAGAAAAACTCCTCATGAATAGGAAATATCAACTAGATAAAAAGGGTATATCAATGTTATTAGCTTTCTAAAAGTTAAAATTTACAATGGAAGCTTACTAATTCGTAACTATGTCGATAAAAAGACACAACTCAATCAGAATAAGTTATTTCGTGAACATTCATCACGTTTCTTCAAGAAGTTAGACGGGAAGAATAATGAAACAAACTTTCATCCGGAAAAGGAATAGTATTTGGGGAATACCCTCCACACACAACAAAAATGCAGAGTGGATGAATAGAGTAAAGAAAGAATTAGAACTGAAAGAAAGGCAAGAAAATGTTAATATTGAAGTTAGTGACCTAAAAAAGTATGTGAAAAGGATCTCCAACTGGAAAGCGCCTGGTTCCAATGGGATACAGAAATTTTGGTGTAAAAGACTAGACAATTTGCATGATCGACTTGAAAAACACCTTGACAACTGTCTCCAAACAGGTGAAATACCCACTTGGATGACGAAAGAGAACACAGTTCTTATATTGAAAGATCAACCTAAAGGCCCCATAGCTTCAAATTACCGGCCGTTTGCCTGTTTGCCAATTCTTTGGAAAATTTTGACTGGAATACTGAGTGACAAAGTCTATAGGCATCTTTTGGAAAACGACCTGCTGCCTGACGAACAGAAAGGGTGTCGACGGGATTCTCGTGGAACTAAAGACCAGTTATTAATAGACAAAGCCATAATTAGAAACTGTAAAAGAGCAAAAAGGAACTTGGATATGGCGTACATAGATTACAAAAAAGCGTACGATATGGTACCCCATTTGTGGCTTATTGAAACACTCAAAATGGTAGGAATAGCAAGTAACATCAGAGAGACACTCGAGAAAAGTATAGGTAACTGGAAGACTGAATTCCTGCTAATGGAGAGCCATTAGGCGAGGTTGAGATCAAGAGAGGTATTTTTTAGGGTGACTCGCTATCACCCCTTCTTTTTGTAATCGTATTAATCCCGTTGTCTTTGGTTTTACGAGATACCAAACTAGGTTATGCCTTTTCTAAGTCAGATGGTACTGTTAACTACCTTCTATTTATGGATGGCTTAAAATTTTATGCTAAATCTGAAAGAGAATTAAACTCTCTCGTCCATACGTTAAGGATAGTCTCTGACGATACTGGAATGAAGTTTGGATATGATAAATGTAAAACAGTTTTCCTTAATGAGGGTAAAATTGGAAAGGCAAGTGTTATCGAAATGCCGGA
>RDPX01000250.1:749671-762596 GCA_003991215.1 Morbakka virulenta
AAGGCCTTGCACAACATACAGAGGGAAGAAAAGAACCATTAGTTATGAATGGAACATTCTAGAACAGTACCATTCTGGAGATGGTTCTTTGTCTTTGCTCCCTTCACTGTCATCTCCAGAGACCTCAGCTTCACCTTTTATTTCTTTCGATATTTGCATCCAAAAAGCTGCACTGCTTACCTTGCTTCGCCACTTTTAAGTGATGTGATTTTAATGTTTGTTCCCAACATGACAGGTTAAATATGGCTGCACTGACGTCACGTTTATATTTTGGGAAACAATAGCATTTGCAATTTTTATTTAGAGATCAGTGGGTGGCCAAAACATAAACAGATGCACAAAAGCATACATCACAGCGTGCTTGAACTATTATGTTTATTTCAGGAGGCTTTTTCACACTGGTTGTTGTTTTATTGTATGTCTCAGGAATGTCAAGCCCTTTAAATATCTGCGTGTACCATCCACTTTAAATGGCTGGCAAATCCATAAACAATCTGCTTGAAATCCATATTATTATTTTTGTTGTTCTTTTCACTTGAAAACGGACATGCAGCTGTGGAACGTGTCCTTGGGAGGAGGATGTGTGGGAATTTATTGTTTTGGCTGTCAGATTCCATTTTTCGAAATTTTTATGAATGTTTAAGTAGCAGAGAAACAAATTTGTTTTCTAATTTTGATAATCAGACTCCAACTGTTTAAGAAGAGAACAACATTGAAAAAAAAGTTAAATCTGTTTTAACCGAGAACAAAGACCGTGTACAGTTGGATATCATAATTAAGGTAAAAATTTCATTTAATTAGGGTAAAAAAATTCATCACAGAGGAATTAGTAAAAGTTTTGAGGCGAGGGTCAATATATATTTCAGGGAGTGGGTATTAATTTTTTAAAGCAAGGGGTTACCCCCTTTTGAACCCTCTGAACTTCCTGAAAAGATTTTGAGAAATAATTTCCAGGCAGGGATTTGACCATATTTTATTTTAATAATGTGGCTGAGAAGGACAATGGTTTTACCAAGAGAAGGCATCTCTCCTCGTACGAGAGATGCCTTCCTCCGAATGAAATTGGTCCGCACAAGGTCTGCAGGAAAGCTATGAAGGTCCAAAGACCCTAATGGTGATAAAAGGGAAGACAGAAAGAAATTTCTAACTTTTCTGCATCTAACCAGCCATGACTTTCCATGAGAGGGGAGTCATGGATGGCACCAAGACTGTTAGGGTGAGGGGATGTGTGACCACTAAGTTGATAGTATTTGGGGAATTTATAGACTTCACCACTCAATTATGGTTGTGGGGTAAAAATTTGGGTGTTAGCCGAGGTCACACTCCTACCGTGGAGTTTTGAAGTGTATGCCTAATTTCCTAGTTATTCAAATGTTCTTTTTTTCTTTTTCCTCCTTGTGAATCGGTGATTCCTTATTCCAATCTTGGACGATAGTATTATTATCTCAATTAAAGAGTTATTTGCGATTATTACAACTAATGAAAAATAGAACGGCTGGTTATTTAATTTACATGAATTTAGTGTGGATATTTTTTCAAAGAGATGTTTTTTCGAGAAAGGGGTTTATTTGAAATCATGGAAAAGGAAATCTCAGAAAAGGTGTTTTAACTCCGAGGTTTGAAAAGTATTATTAACATAAAAAGACATTGGTTAAAAAGTGAATATTAGCAATGCTCGTGATCATGCTTTAAAGGTCCAGATGATAAACATTCGGCACGTACGAAAAATTGGAACATCAATTAGAATCTCAACTTTGACTATCTTCGATATTCGAACAAGGAACAAGTTCAATGATAATTCGACGGATGTTTTACAAAGTTATACCTGCGAGAGAAAATTAATAAAACTTTTCTTAATTATAATTCAAACAAGGAAGTGGTGGGTGGGTGGGTGGATGGGGTGGGGGTGATATTGACGGCTATGGAAACAATAAAATGGCATGTGATAATACTGTTAGTCACTGGATCAGTAGTTTCTGTCAAGATAAGCTCAGTATTGAAAAGTTTTGGTTCTTCACCTGGAAACATATAAGCGTCTGAGATACCATTTATCATTCCGTAGGATAGTAAAGATTTGCTGTTTTGGCTGTTTGGCGGGCCCAAAGGTTTAGGGGTAGGGGTAATGGGTATCATATATGAACAAATTATGGGTTCCATACGTACCAAGATATGAACTGAGATAACAGTATGAATTACTTAAAAAATAACTGTATGTATTTCTTTTAGCATGGGGAAACAGCTTTGTCAGAAATTCTTTACAGAAAGACTCCAACATAAAAGAGCTACAGTACCAAGTTAAAAGTTGTTAACAAATGTAATTAAATACAACTATCATTTTTGAATTAAGGATTTGTTTTTGCCTTTTGTACAGCTTCTGTGTATTCTGTGTATTCTATAAATTAAAAGGGTGCCTGAAAGTAAATTCTACAGAGCATCTTCTTTTGAATCAAGTATATTATTTTTGTGCAAAACAGAGGAATTTATCTGAACAGGAGCTTGGATAAAGCAGCTAAGGCGAAAGACCATCGAAATTCACATTTTAACAGGAAAAAGTAAATCAGTAGTAAAACTTGCAAATTGTTGTTAATGCCCTATTCAAGCGTTCAAGCCAGTAATCCCCTTTCAACTCATTCATCTCCAATACCTCACTGGGTAACAAATCGTTTTTGATGTTATCGTCGTAGCATTTTCCGTTCAACATCCATTGTCCATTCTTGTTTGACGGATGAGGTGCTATCCATCTTGCAACCAAAACACCTCCGTGTTCCAGTTTTGATTCGCGTTTTCATGGAGTTAACACCTTAATCTCTTTATATGTTGGCCCCTTAAAGGTAGCCAACCATGCTCATTTGCTTTATTAATATTTTAAGGACGTCCTTTTCAGGGGAGGAAAAACTGAAAGTGGAACTGATGGTATAAAACATGGAGACTAAATCAATGTTAGAGTAGACAAGACTAACAAAGTGATAAGTATTAGATTCTCAGGTGAAACACAAAATCTGTCAATCACAGACGTTTTTAGCTTAAACAACAGCATAAGAGAAGAGCTAGACAGTTTTTTCTCCTAAAAAGACTGGAAAAGTTAACAAACACTGTGGAAAAATATTCTGATCAGACGTTTTCTGAGTGCGAAAATATTACCATGTCTTGCGGTTTGGAAATAAACTGCACATAGGTTCTCTAATGTAAGGACAAACGAAGGAACAGAGAGATTACTAGTCGTCGCAGAAAGATACCTTATCAGAAACTGACATTAGTTGTCACTTGATAGAAATCAGTTTTATTAACAGCCAGCTGAATCAGTTCCACAAGAGTTATGTCCAGATAATTTGCAATGTTTCTAGTAAACGACACGCTATATCTTCCTCTATCTTTCTTCCCTGCTACTTTTCCAGTAATCACAAAATACTCCAGTTCTTGCCTAGGTAAGATGGGGCAAAAAAGATTGCGTTTTAAAAAGTTGACGTTTGACTCTAGTGTACTTCAGGTGACGATCGATTTGTGCTATTCTTAATGCTTCCTCGTTACTGATTTTCTTTGTCCAAGGAATTATTATCATTCGTCGTAAAAACCACATTCCGGTAGCTTCTGATCTTTTCTTAATGTTTTCACTTATGGTCCATAACTTTCTCCAGGCGGAAGACAGATCTAGCTCTGTCTTCTTCTTTACATGTACGTTATGCATTATAACTTCATGTTCCTCACTAAACCTCTCCACCTCACTCTGTCACTACATATTCTTTCAACGTCATGGATCATTCCTTGTAAACTATTGCAGTCGATGTCATCACTGTTTCCTGAGAGTAGACTTTTGATATAACTTAACCAAGTTTCTTTTGGTCGTCCTGGTGGTCGCTTGCAAGGAGTAAGGAAGGCTTCCAGAGATCTTCTTGCAGGGGTCCATTTATCTAGACGCAGAAGGTGACCTAGCCAATTTAACGCTCTCTTTTTGATCAAAGCACTTCAGGGTTGTTGTCTTGTTTTTTCATACAGTTTTTCATTGCTTATCACTTTTGGCCATCTGACCTTCAGAATTCGACGCAGCTCTGTCAGTTATTTTGAACTCTATTCTAACCGCATCTAAACTCTGCAATAAACGCTACCCTGGAGCCGCATCACAGTAAATAATGGAGCTAATACCCTATTAATGCCTTTAATGCCTAAACTCAACTAAGGAAATATTTTTATTGAAAAATACTATGCATGTGTTTTCTTGTTTTATCCATCGATTTTAAGGAAGAAAGGTCTACATACTTGCCATCACACTGAGTTCTAAACTTAAAAACAACTACACTAAAACACGTGGCAAACAAGACGTCCTTTGCTGACATTTTTCATGGTAAACTTGGATTTCAAATTTAGAGTAAACTAGGCCTATTTTTGTAGCTTAATGTAAGTAAACACCTTGGGTACTCTTTTAATCAGGATAACTGAAGCTAGGTAATTCATGTCGCATAACTTTATACAATACATCGTTAGTAAGAATGCTGCTATAAAAATCACCTCAACCTAATACATTTTGCCTTCATCATTTATACTTTGAGCCAATATCCATAGTGAAAGGACCAAACTTTTTCTGAGTCCAATTTTATCCTGTGTAAAACTAAATGACGCCCGCACCAAGTATTGTCGAGTAAAGGTTCCCTTGCTTGGTGGCAATAATAGAGATTACTGCATTTATCAAAATGAGATTACTGCAGAGAAAGAGCTTTATTCTGCATTATAGCATGCTCTCTCTGAATTATTTAGAATAACAGATACTTGGAATTGTTTGTGTCGTCATTGTTTGCCGATTGTTCCAATCAGCAAGCTTCAAAGTAAGCTGTAGGCAACATCAAACTTTGGGGAAAATGCAAGTAAGTATTGATAGCTGTCAAGTTAATGTGCACGTCGAACTTCATATGGAAACTATGGGTTCATTAACGTACCGCATACACAGCTTCAGTCGTAACAATCGAAACAAGTAAAGCACATAGGATATCATCATAATTGACCTGTTTTAATTCAACATGATCCTTTTACGACATTAGCACGACCTTTGTCTTTAATAATCCTAAAGGAAGGTATTCACATATAGATAAAAATGGACTGTAAGGCAACTACTAATTGTAGGTTTTCAAACTATATTTCTATATTTTTGTGTCCTATCGTTTTGTTCAAGAGCATTTGTTAGCTGGGTGTAAAAAGCAAAGACCCTTTTAAGATTGACTGAGGTGCCGATTTTTTAAGTTGTTACGAAGAGACTGGTAACATTCACATTGACGTCAGTTGATTCCAATGCTTTTGCGTGTGATCAACAAAAAAAACTAAATATGCAAGACATTGTCATTGAGCCACAAAAGGAAGACATCATCAACGGTTTTGATATCACCTCGAATACCCGTAATTTGGCATATCAATACGTGTTGATAAGATTGAATTTCACCACAACGACAAAATGGATTGTCCCTTGGACCAATTCATGGGATTGGCGTATCGTCCATATTCAGATCGTAATCGATTTAGGAGCACCCATTGTTCACGCTTCAGGTCATGACCTGGAGTTGATTGCAATGAACTGTTGGCAGAAGATAATTGAAGGTAAATCCAAAATTAAAGGTAACAAATGGCACCAAAGAGCATTAACAACATTTCTTTCATAACCTCGTATCACAAAAATTGACCTGATTGGACAAAATGAGTATGAATATTGGATTTTGCTTATTAAACTACTCCAGAATCAGTTATCACATGCTTGACCTTCAAAACGTCGGAGGTCAGAGTAATGAATTCAGAAAAAGCCATTAGATTCTCACCTTCTCACCGGACTCCAGAGTAGGCGGTTGCCTGTCAGCGAGGAAGCGTCAGGGATGACCATCTGCCACGGTCGAGGTAGAGCTCAGTCGCGTTGACCTCTTGCCAGGTGGTGCCCTTCTCTGCAAGGTATTCAAACAGGTACTGGTGCCAGCGTTTTTGTGGCCGGCCACTTGGTCTAGTGCCTTCAACTGCGTAATTGAAGGCTAGAGACGAGTGGTGGTCTGAGGGTCTCCTCTTGATATGTCCGTACCATTGTATTTGAGTGTTCTTGATTTTCACGTCAATAGGCAATATGCTGATGTTCTTGCATAGGTCGACATTTCTTTTTCTGTCCCATTTGGTCACTCCGCTGATCATCCTGACAACCTTCATATCCGCTGCTACAATTCTTCTCATGTTGTTCTTGTTGATTGTCCATGTTTCACAACCATATAGCAGGATAGGCCTGAGGATTCCTGAATGAATGATCTGTTTTGCTTTTGTAGGAACTTCTTTGTCTTTGAGGAGGCGGTACAGCAGACCAACATTCTGCGAAAACTTCTTTATCCTTTCGTTGATCTCCACATCTATAAGTCCCGTCTCTGAAATTGTGCTGCCTAGGTACTTGAAGGTAGATGATTGCTTGATGGTGACATCGTTCAATGAAATGTTTGTTGTTATCTTCCGCTTGCTGAGAACCACAATCTCTGTCTTTGACAAATTGAGTTTTAAACCATGTCGCTGGAAGCTATCAGCCCACAGTTCCAGGTGTTCTCTCAAATCCCTTTCACTTCTGTCCAGTTGCGCAATATCATCCGCATATGCCAGGACACTAGTCGTCGATTGGCCGTCAGCGACCTCTTTAACAACTAGGTCTAGGTACATTATGAAAAGCAAAGGTGATAAGATGCTTCCTTGGCGGACTCCAGAATTTGTCTCAAACCAGATGTTGTCTCCTACTCCTGTTGACACTGAGCTGATACTGGTGCTGTAAGTGCTGATGATTGCTCTCCTCAGGTGGTAGGGGATGTGGTAATCTTCCAACATTTTCCACAGACTCGCTCTAGGTACACGGTCAAACGCTTTCTCCAGGTCTAGGAAGGCCATGAAGAGGGGTTGGTCATATTCCCAGTGCTTATCCATTATCCTTTTCAGTGTGAAGATCATGTCCGTTGTACTTCTTCCAGGACGAAAACCATGCTGCCATGGCCCCAGTTTATCCTCAGCAATCGCTCGTAGCCGCTTTTCTAGAATGGTTTCATATAACTTTGCAATGTGGTTTAGCAAGAAAATATCTCGGTAGTTTTGACACGCTTGGTGATCGCCCTTGTTCTTATAGATTGGGCAAATAATTGCTTTACCCCACTCCGCTGGTGTCCTTCCCTCCTTGTAGGCCTTGTCAAATAGCTCTGTTACCCTAGTAGCTAAGATAGGCTCTGACAGCTTGTATATCTCATTTGGTATCATGTCAGTTCCAGGTGCTTTGCCAGGCTTTGAGTGTTTGATTGCATATTGCACTTCTTCAATGGTGATGCTCGCTTGAGAAATGTCGACCAACTCTCTTTCGTCTGGCTCTGGTAGGTGGTACTCCCCCGCTTCATCAGGGCTGTTGAGCAGACCTGAGAAATATTCCTTCCATGTCTCATTTATCTCTTCTGGGTTCGTGAGGATCTCGCCATTGGTTAAGTCCTTGATGTTGTAGGCCTTTTCAGATGTTCCTTTCCTGTAGTTTTTAGCCATATGGAAGATTAACTTTTTGTTCTTGAGAAGGTCTTCTTCCAAATCAATGCAAATCTGCGTCCATTTCCTTTCTTTTGCCTCCTTCTTGGCTGCTTTCGCCCGATTTCTTTTCGCTTTATACTCCCTTCTGGTCTCTGGTGTTCTCTTCTTCATCCATACTCTAAAAGCAGTGGTCTTGTCTCGCACAGCCTTCTTCACATTTTCATCCCACCATGGTGTTTTCTTCTTTTTGCTTGTGCTACAATGTTTGAAGCCAAAGGAATCCTTTACAGCATCATGTATGTCATTCCTCAAAGCTTCCCACATTTCATTCAGGTCTTCTTCCTGTTCAGATCTCTCTTCTTCCACTCTGTTTAGAGATCCACAAAACTTCAACAAAGTCTCATCATTTACATTTTCAATGTTGATCTTCTTAACCTTTTTACTGGGCCTTGTTTTCTGCACAAGAAACTTAGTTTTCATCATCACTAATCGGTGGTCGGAGTCTAACGCTACAGAGGGAATTGCCTTGACATCCTTAACAATTCGGAGACTCGAGCCAAGAAAAAGATCAATCATTGTTTTCCTGTTGTAATCCCCTAGTTCATTATTCCATCCATACCACGTGTACTTATGGCTTTCCTGGTGTTTGAAGAAGGTGTTGAGCACTTTCATGTTGTTCCGGGAACAGAGATCCAAAATACTGTCTCCCTGTTCATTTCGATCACCAATACTAAAGTGGCCGATGGTCTGCTCATATCCCTCCCTGTCGCGGCCAATGTGGCCATTGAAGTCACCCATCAGAAACACTTCCTCGTCGCTCCCGCTTCTATCGATCACAGATTGTAGTGTCTCAAAAAATTCATCCCTTTCTGGCTTTGGTCTCCCTTGCTGCGGTGCATAGACTTGTATTATGCATAGTTTCTGTGTCTTCATCTTCATACTAACTTTAACAATCCTGTTGCTTACGCTTTCATAGGAACTCACAAAAGGTCCAACTTTGTCACTCACTATCACTGCCACACCATGTTGTCCGCTGGCCTCGCTGCTGCTGAAGCAGATGTAGTTGTTATGTAACACTGTCCTTGCGGAGATCTTATCCCTTGTTTCTGAAAGTCCCATTAGATCTATTTTTCTGTCTTGCATCATCTCCACAACTTCTTCGGTTTTGTCTTTCATAGTACTAATGTTTAGAATGCCGAATCGTAATCCGTTTTGACGTTCAAGGGTCTTAGTCCGTTTGGTCCATCCGGTTTTCGTCCTTTGAGTATTTCTAGCGGTTTGTTGTAAGCAACCAGTGGCTTGCTGGGCCTATCCTGGCGCTACCAGAGCCTGTTGTTAGCCAGCATAGCTGTTGCCCGGTCCCTACGGCAGGGACGTCACAGGTTGGATTTCATTTGTGACCATTTGATTACCATTTGATTACCCATCATATCTACCCCCCTGTCGTTGGGAACAAAGGCTCTAATATCTGTAGATTGTTGTGGAAGGAAATTCTGATGGATCTCAGGGGGTAGCATGGCTACTGATACTTTGGTCACTCGCTTGTCAGCCATTTTAGAACTACTTTTCACGTGTATCGTCCTCTATATTAGCAACTACTCTCTGAATTGGAACATGTTACTCTAAAATATGGTTACGTAAATACCAGAGGAACCTGGAATCTTCAAATTTTCACCAAGACACTAACTATTCTTCGAATATAGTTTTGAAAAATTATTTTGCTTTATATAATCGTGTAAGCAGTGTTTTTTCTCTCTTCCTTAATAGAGAATTTATTGACCAAGCTCACTTATTTACACATCGAGAAGACACCTGTACTGATTGTAAAAAATTGGGGATTGCTCTTTACATATATTTTGCTTGTAAAATAAGGTAATGGCACTTTTTGTCACGTTTTTTTATAGCTAGTATCTGTTACTTCTTTCTTCAATGGATAGTGATTATATTTCTTACAACTTGTACCGTTTACTTGTACCTTCGTAAATGTATTTTGTTTATAATTTTTAGTTTCCTTCACACCGTTCTTTGTACCTCTGCACATATATTTTTTATGATAAATCAGGAAGCAACATTATTTCTTTCCGATGTTTTTTTTCACAGCGAATATATGAAACTTTCGCCCTCCATGGTATAAGATTTTGACAACACTTTGCAGTTTTTTCCACGACCCTTGTCTGTAATGCATATTTTAAAATGCGTATTCTTGCTGGAGCACTTATTCTAAAATAAGTGTTTTGGCACTTTTTAATTCAGAAGAACATCCCAAGGTCCAAAATTTTCTTAAACTGACATTTCATGTATAAGTTGTTTTTTTCAAAAATCCTATATTAAAACCATGGTTGTACACCCGAGTGATAATGTCAAGCATGGAGGCAAAGAAATCTTTAATAAACTAGAATTAAATCTATATTAAACAACGTACCATAGGAACATACTGACATTTGCAGGTGTTTATAGGGAGATCCCTTCGATTCCAAAATCATGAAGAAGAAAAGGAACCTCTGAAGCGAACAATTCTGCCCAATGTCAAAGCCATCAGTAGACACCTAAGATAAACTCACCAAAACAACACCATATCTATTGTTCCTTCTTCAAACATCTACTTTAAGGACCTTACTGTCAAAACCAAAGTACCCAGCCCTACTTGAAGGGAAGAGTATTTTATTTTACAGATTACATTGTAACGGCTGACTTTCCTCCTATATTGGTGACTCAAGGTGTCCCTTGGGTCAAAGGGAAAATGACCACAAGAAAGCTATTCGGAAAGGTGTCTCACTAACGGTCGTGAAATGGAGGAACACTGCTGAACACAAGATCGCACCTTTGACAGGGGAAATAGATTATAGATAAGGATACCAATGCAAAAAGCAGAAAAATAAAAGAAACTATCCATTCTCTACAGCACACTGGTATCATCAATATTATGCCTTACACTCTTTCATAAATATGGAACACAACTAACAGAAGTCAGGTATGGTGCAACTCTTAAAAGCAACTCTACCTCAGACATCACTTAGATAAGAACTGTTGACGTATTAAAGAACTGTACCTAATCACTTTATCAGCTTGTCGTTATGAGAATTATCTCTCAAGTATAGGTCAGTAAAAAGGCTTACGGCACATGACATGATCACAGCTGTATCTATGATTTTTACTGAGGCCATAAAGTCAATAATTTTTAAGTCCATTACTTATATCAGTTTGGGATAAACAGGCAAGGCTAAAGTATTCTTCGAAAATACAAGGGGATGTCGATTAAGGGCTTTTCCTTTAAAACAAATTATGAAGAGAAATTCACTTTTCTTACTATTATTTTGTCGAGTTGGTATAACGTTACTATGACTTCTCAGCTCTTTGCATGCCCTAAGCTCAGTGACACCCAATTACCTTCTTTTTCTGTAAACCAGGATAACTTTTTTATGCCATACACCGTAAAACCTAAGTTGAAATTCCATGCATTCTCAAAACTCCCAAAGCATTTTGACATGGGCTTAAAATACAAATATTTTTTTAAATAAAATTGGAAAATACAATGAAGTATTGTATGAAAAATTGTACAGTACTCTACCTCAAAAACTGTCCCTCCCAATAGCGGTAACCTCCCATTAACGAACACTTTACTGTCCCCGTAACTTTTTTCTTGTAATTTGCATCATGTAATCCCTCCAAATAGCGGCTCCCCCAAACCCGATTAACGAACACCAAATCTTTCCCCAATCTGATCGTTCCCCCCAAATAACGGCTCTTTATTGATTGTTGTGAATTCACTCCCTTCCTGGCAAAGGACCGGAAGCTGGCAAAGGACCGGAAGAAGTGGGGAGCCCTGGTGCATGCTGTGTTGCGCGACGAGCCCCTGCGATCGCAGCGGACAAGGAATAGGTGAGGTGAGTTGGTGTGTCAAGTCAGTACATAATGCCCAATGAGATGTCATCTGTGACGCAATTTGTTCTTCATGATGTATGAAGCTCATTCAATTCACATGTACATGTAATTTTGCTCCTAACGATGCGTGAAGCTATGCGAATAATGGGAGTGAGATTTGTAGCCTTTGTAGTGGGTGGTTTGCATTTTCAACCTTATTCCCGGACACTCTTCCTTTATCAACATTTAACTTTTGGTCTGCTGCACGAACATCAACAACAAAGATTATTTCAAGTGTAAATGTTTAATAAAAATATAGTGTAATACGAAAAATATCAACAACAAAGATTATTTTTAATGTAATTTTTAACAAAAATGTAGCTTGTGGGAATCGGGAGAAGGAAGAGCATCTCAAAAACGATTCCAGGTGAATTGCCCCCCGGAGAATTGTTCCCTGGAAGATTGACCCATGGAAGATCGCCAACCAGAATCACGTTTACTTCTGTCATCGCTTTTTCTAAGAGAATTGAAAACGGTATAATCCGTAGAATAGTATAAATTTGATCAACTTGGAATTTCACGAAGTGTAAGTTGTTATGTTATGAATGAGAATTATCATTTTTCATATTATCATTTGAAGGCCCTGCTTAAAAAAACCATCTCAGACCTCTTAAGTAATCCAACTACAAAATGTGAACCAAAATAATATCCGATTGATCTTATTTAGAATTTCTGTATTTTTTCTTAATTCACATTCCTACCTAGCCCCTGTAATTCAGATCCAAGCCCTCCTCCCAAACGAGACTGTGTATAATTGCACCGTTAGTCACGCATTGGAAATGCAGTACATTATCAGCCACGAATGTAGCAAAATTACCATGATTTATAAAGAATTTTTCCGCATTATTCCGCATTATTCCGCATTAGTATGTGTCGAAATGTAGAGGGGGGGGGGCATAATGCGGAATAATGAGGATTCAATTGGTCCTTCTGACCCTATAATTGCGCATTAAGGCGCGGCGCCTATATCTAGATATTTAAAATTTCTGCATTTTTATGTCTGGTAAATAGGGCCGCATACAGGCGCCTGGCGCCTCTAATTTTTGGCTAAATATCACTCTATGAAAGTTTGAGTGTCAGGAAACCAGAAAACAAAGGAGGAAAGGAACTGGAGGTACCTTCTTCAGTGACTGTCAAGGTGTCAGAGCATATTTCATCCATACTACAGCCTATTATTAACGACTTATGTAAAAGAGTTATTTAAAAAATATATATGCTTTATGAAAATCGCCTTATTTATATTATTTCTCACTGTCAATATAAGAAATCTAATATTTGAAAAACAGGGGTGGATAGAGGCGCCATGGCGCTTTTAAACGAGCGGCGCTATATGCGAGATTACAGGGTACTTCTTCTAAAGATTCGTTTTTCTAAATAGTTTGATGCAATATACCTGTGATTTATAACTAAACACATTAAAATATGTGCAAAATGTATAGTTTTGCGAATTTGCGACGGAGCAACAGGTTTGGGCGCACATGCCCCCAAACCTGTTGCTCCGTCGCCG
>RDPX01000250.1:777081-809285 GCA_003991215.1 Morbakka virulenta
TACTTCTCCTATCGTCAGCCTACTGAAATGTCTAGGTACGGATTTTTTTATATCTTGGTAGTGCAGACCTATCGAGTTGTTTCGAGGAGTGGCGCCATACCTATGTTGTATTTGTTTTGTTTGTTGTATTTCTTTCTTTTGTGCTGGAAGCCATATTTCTGTATGAGTCTAGGATATATTGTTGATGTGATTGCTGTGATGTAGGGAATGGACTGTTTCTTTTATTTTCCTTGTTGGTATGTTGAGTTCCTTGTCTAAAATCCTTTTTTCCCAGTCAAAGGTGTGATCTGTGTGTCCAGCAGTGTTCGGCTATTTCATGATTCTTGGTGTCACCTTTTTGAACAGCTTTCTTGTATTCTCTTTGCCTTTGGCCCAAGGAACGCTTTGATTCGCCGTTGTAGGAGGCAGCACAGTTCTTACATTGTAGTCTGTACACTACGTTTTTCCTCTCTTCAAGTAGGACTGGGTCCTTTGGTTTGGACAGAATCTTCCTTAGGTTGGATGTAGTGAAGAAGGGGCATTAATGTTGTGTTGTCGGAGAGTTCGTTTTAGGTGCTCACTGGTGTTTTTCACGTAAGGCATACAAATACGTTTCAGAAGTTTTTTATCTTCAGTATTAGCTCCAGTGGTTCTGTGTAAGACTCTCTGGACATCCTTAGCATGGTATCTATTGGATAAGAGAAGCTTCTGAAGGTGTCTTTCTTCTTTTCTAAGGCATAGAGTTCTGCAGAATAGTGGACTAGTTTTCTCGTGACTTTTGTTATTAACAAATATCCACTAGGTTTTCTAGCTTTTTATCATTGCTAGCCGTTAAAATAGTATCGTCTGCAGATTGCTAGGTTAATTTTTGTAAAAGATTAACACTAAAAATACCTCTTTTACTATTAATCACTTGCTGTTAATTATTCATTAAACATGTTGTCAAGTCCCATTGATGCTGTTTGGTCAAAGTAAATATTTTCATATAGACTTTTATTTATATATCTCAATTCAAACCACCTTCATTTCAATCCAAAGCTATTTCTCTGGCTTTCGACTGGACCAAGATGCCAGGATAAGAAAACTAGAGTTATGTTATCTTTAACCAATTCTAAAAAACAAAGAGAGAGTAAGAAAAGCCCGCCACTTATTTTGACTGGCTGTCTAAAACAATGTAAGGCTATACACAAATACTCTTTGTATACAAATAGGTGACGAGTGTTGAATATGAATTGCCTCCAACGCTCCCAAATGGAAGGCCGACCTAGCTCTGCTAATTACTTTTAGGTGTCTTATCTCAAAATTTTCACTTCATACACGTTAGCAATACATGCTGTGCTGTAGCTGAATCACAGTTACAAATTTTTCATATACTTATTTTCTTCAATTATTCTTTTGGGTGAAATGGACTGACATGGGCATTTTCCATGTAAATTCTAGGTATGTGCTGCTTTATTCTGTAGACCAATCTTAAGGACGTACATACCACATACCTGGCCACACAGGCGCATACTCACTTTTTAACAATAATACTTAAATTTGTAACAGGCAATACATCCTCTGCAGATAAAGGAAGAACTTTCATGTTCAACAAAAATTTCTTGTGAAAAAGGTGGTGGCTTCTGAGCTACTGCCTATTTCAGAAAATGTTTTTGTTCAATTTATGAATCCAGCGACTAAATCGGTAGAATTTAGCTTTGAAAATGTTTTGTACCAACAAGTCGACGATGTCACCATGGGCTCGCCAATGGGTCCAGCTGTGGCATATTTTATGTAGGCCATAATGAAAAACATTCTTTAAGTGTTACTTCCTGTAATGGCCCTTGTATTGGTGGGTTCAATGGTAGCTCCTCTCTGTTATTCTATTTGTTTAATTTAATAGTGTTTCCATGTTTGTATGCCCCAATCACCAAAACTCTTTCTCGATGCATTTCCCTAGACATTCAGAGTGTCTCTTTCATTCCTTCAATTAATCAGCTACCATTAAGTAATTCTCTCCTCTCGTTTCCTTTTTTCCGCTTCTTTTTCTCAAGAATCGTCTTACAATTTTTCACTTTGCAAAGACTTTCCCCTTACTGTGATGTAGTCGATCACTGTCTTGTTTGCACCTCTTTGGAAAGATAAAGTCTGAAAATCACTCTGCAAAAAGAATCTATTTCTCAGTACCATGTCACAAACTCGAGAAAGATCTAGGATTTTCTTTCACCTTACATTGATGTTGCCTCTTGATTTACCCCCCACCCCTTCCTCTGCTATGCTTCAAATGCCTGCCTTTCCCCCAGACCTACAACACCTGCAACAATCATTTTTTTTTTTGCTCTCACGCTATCAGCTGCTGATCCTAGTTGTGTCAAGTGCAGTTCCTGTTCCTCCTTGTCACAGCCCTAATAATACATTCACTGTGAGGTCACAAGTTTTACGCCGATGATCCGATCTGACTTCCTGTTTGTTGTAACACCCTCACGCACGTTAAACTGCACCCGGCAGCAGGACCCTAGTTCGGGAGTTCTGGGGTTTTGAGGAGAATGTCACTACCTCTTAACTGCTGTTGTGCTGGGTCACCCTTGGGCAAGATGTAGCACCCAAATGCCTCCCTCACTGGGTTACGGTGTCCCAAGAGCACTGTTCCTTGTGGCTGGTGACAATAAATACTGACCAGAGAAAGATAGCTTTTTGCTCCCACTGCCTTGTGGGTGGACTTGGCTGACCAAAGGCTGATGGTGGCTAGCAACCAGAGAAGCCGGAAGAACCCTGTACAGGTCAACGGCAGCTAGCTAGAGCTGGTGTTCTCAAGAAACACATCCGGCAGAAGGCAAAGGCAAACCACTGCTGTATCATGCCTAGTAAAATCATGGTCAAATCTGTTTATGAAAGAAAATCTAACGACGTGAATGGGGTCTCCTCTATATCCAGTGGAGACACCTCGTCCGGTAGGGATGGTCATATGCAACAGGTGACCCCAGACCGTAATCAAACTACTGTTTGCAAAAAACGACATCTAAAAATAGGAACATGGAATGTGAGAACATTGTATGAAAAAGGAAAGCTACAAAATGTAAAGCAAGAAATGGATCGACTGAAAGTAAACATTTTGGGAATAAGTGAAATGAGATGGTCAGGAGCAGGAAAAATGGTTAGTGATGAGACAACTGTAATCTACTCATGTGGAGAAAAACATCAGCATGGTGTTGGAATAGTGCTGGACAAAGACAGGGCAAAGAGTGTGATCGGATTCTGGGCTATTTCTGAAAGAGTATTGTTAGTCAAGCTAAAGGGGCAGCCTTTTAATTTATCTATCATTCAGGTATATGCTCCAACATCAGAGCATACAGATGAGGAGGTTGAGACTTTTTATGAGGAAATAGAAAAAGCAAAAAAGCAGTGTAAGTCACAGGAGATAGTGTTGATTATGGGTGACTTGAATGCCAAAGTGGGAAAAGGAAGAGAAAGAAATACAGTTGGACCACATGGGCTTGGTGAAAGAAATGAAAGAGGTGAAAGGTGGATCCAATGGTGTCAGGAAAATAGTCAGGTCATTATGAACACTTGGTTTCAACACCATCGAAGACGACTGTATACATGGATAAGTCCAGGAGACAGAGCAAGAAATCAAATTGATTACATAACAATCAACCAGAGGTTCAGAAATGCAGTTCAGCAGGTGAAATGTTACCCAGGAGCAGATTGTGGCAGCGATCATGCGTTGTTAATGTGCCACCTGAAGATTAAGTTGAGGAAACTGAAAAAATCCAAAATAACACCAAAGTTGGAGGTATCCCTTTTAAGTAGGAATAGGGTATTAAAACAGCAGTTTAAAGTGGAGGTTCAAAATCGTTACAACGCTTTGAAAGATGAAGGTGAAACACTCGATGAATGGACTATTTTTCGGGATGCCATAGTACAAGGAGCTGAAAGTGTCATTCCTAAAATCAAGAAAAGGGCAAAACAAAAGTGGATGACTGATGAAATACTCGAATTGATGGATAAGAGAAGGGCTGCAAAGCAGAAAATTGATAAGTACAAAGAACTGAATAACAACATCAGAAAGAAATGTAATGAGGAAAAGGAAAACTGGCTTAATAGCAAGTGTAAGAAAATTGAAGAACTGAAAAATAAAGATGCAAGGAACATATATCACGAAATTAAGGAGATAACTGGAAAGAAAAACTGTACTTCTAGTGGATGCATAAGAGCCAAAGATGGCAGTATTATTCTGGAAAAAGAAAAGATCCTTGGCAGGTGGACAGAATATATAGAGGAATTATTTGAAGATGAAAGAGGAGAGAAGACAGTGATAAGAAAAGAAAAGGAAGGCCCAACTATAATGAAAGCAGAAGTTCAGTTTGCTATTCAAAAAATGAGGAAAGGAAGAGCAGCAGGACCTGACAACATTGTCATAGAATTGGTGAAAGAGCTAGACGAGTTTGGAGTAGAAAAAATAACTGATATTGCAAACAAAATATACAACACAGGGTACATTCCAGCTGACCTCAGCAAATCAGTGTTTATAGCTTTGCCAAAACGACCTGGTGCAACTGAATGCGAACTACACCGGACCATCAGCCTAATGAGCCACATGATGAAACTGATCCTGAAAATTCTGTTGAACAGAATGAAGATCAAAATAAGGCACGAGATCTCACAAGAGCAAAATGCATATATAGAGGGAAAAGGTACCAGAAATGCTATTTTTATCATAAGAATGATGGCTGAAAGAGCAGTGGAAGTCCAGAAGGATTTGTATTTGTGCTTTATTGATTACAGCAAAGCATTTGATAAAGTGAGGCACCATGAATTGTTTAAAATGTTGAAGGACTTAGAAATTGATGGAAAAGATTTGCAATTAATTCAGAACTTATACTGGGAACAGATGGCAGCTATCAGGGTTGATGGAGAAATGAGCAAGTGGTCTTCAATCAAACGAGGAGTAAGACAAGGATGTGTTCTATCACCGGATCTGTTCAATCTGTATAGTGAAATCATCTTAAGAGGTATCAAGAACATGCCTGGAGTGAAAATCGGAGGTGTAAACATAAATAACTTAAGATATGCTGATGACACTGTATTGATAGCTGAAAGTGAAGTGGATTTGCAGAACATCTTAAATAAAGTAGTGTTAGAAAGTGAAAAGAAAGGACTCCAGATTAACATCAAGAAAACAGAATGTATGGTGATATCAAAGAAAAGTGTATCCCCAAAGTGTACTTTAACTATCAATGGAGAATTTGTAAAGAATGTTAAAAAGTTTACTTATCTTGGTAGTTTGATAACATCAGATGGAAGATGTGTGAACGAAATAAAGAAACGAATCACTTTGGCGAAGGATGCTTTTAGTAAAATGAGTTTAGTTTTCAAGAACAGGCAGCTGCAAGTAAAAACTAAGATTCGAGTCCTAGAATGTTATGTGTGGTCTGTTTTGCTTTATGGGTGTGATGCTTGGACCATCAATGAAAGCATGAAGAAACGAATAGAAGCAGTGGAAATGTGGTTCCTGAGAAGAATTCTTAGAATATCTTGGACTGACAAAGTGAACAATGAAGTGGTATTAGAGAGAGCAGGAATGAAAAGAAAGTTGATGAAGGTAATTAGAAAAAGACAACTGCAGTTTCTGGGTCATGCAATTAGATGTGAAGGAATGGAAAACTTTGTGTTAACAGGGAAGATTGAAGGAAAGAAAAGTAGAGGAAGACAGAGACTGAAATTCATTACCAGCTTGAACAAGGATCTCCAGTTCAAGAGGAGTGACTGTGAAATTTTAGCACTGACAAAAGAGAGAAATAGATGGAATACTATGATCTCCAACGTCCTGAAAGGATAAGGAACTCAGAAGAAGAAGAAGAACGTATTAACCACATAATGATGTAGAGACACGGAAGTTATTCACAGTTATTCACTTAATAGGAATGTTGTTTTTCTCATTTGTATACGCATAAGCTTTCTACGCCTATTTGTAAAGACCTGATTGGTCAGATTCGTTTTGATGCTCGATCTTGATTGGATATTTGTAATACGTAGTTTCTCGATGATTCACATGTATCGTGTCGTTTTGTAGAAGTTTTGTAGATTTTCAAGTTTTGAGGATGAAATAGAAGGAAAATTATTTGATGTCTTTTTCTCGGAGAAATTCTGTAAATTTCGATCCAGAACCAGCGAAGTTGAAAGATTTATTCTCACACTGTTGATTTAAATAATCTTATCCTGTCACTCTTCCGTCAAGCATTTGGCCACGCTGTTCCTTGGCCCCATCCTTGCATAAAAGATCTTGATACCGTTGCCGATGTTTCTTGCTTTCCCACCAGTCCATCTGGTCTCTTGTACACTTGGTATGCCAATGTTTTCTTGCGTCAGGATATACGCTCTCTCTCTCTCAGGTTTTCGCTGTTTTCGCTGCCCATCGTTTACAGTGTGGAGTGTTCTATCAAAGTGTGGTTGCAATAGATACTCTGACAAAAAAAATGTGGCATGGGTTTTATTGGCCGGAGGCTCTTTCTATCACAGAACTCTTTGGGTTTTCTCGGGTTTGGGACCAGCTGAGTCAGTGAACTGGCTTACACCCTTCCCAGGTGCCATTTTTCTTAAGCTTAATATGATCAAGTAAATCGGTTCATGATATTTCTTGTTTTTGTCATTTTTGTAAAGCCCCCAGATGGTTAGTCTTTGGTTTACAATATCATAGGATGCAGATAGATCCACTAACACTGCACCACAGAGAAGTTCTTTTTGAAAGTAGTTTTAAATTTGTTGAGTGAGATTTAAAGGTTTACTGGTCTGTGAACTCGCAGATCGGAAACTGGCTTGTTCATCGGAAAGACTATTTTATGATTGGTGCATTTTTTGTTTGGATCAAGCGCTCATTAAAATTGTAAGATGATACAGATGAGTGATTGGTCTGTCGCTCTCAGGTTTTGAAAGATGTTTATTAATCTTCAGAATGCCTATTACAAATTATTTCTTGACATTAGTGGCATGGTGTTTGCATGTAAAACAGCTGTTTAACACATTTCAGTGCCAGCTGTGTGGAGTTACATTCAATGTGTTTGATATGTAGTATTACACTTGTCAACATAATTTATAGTGTCGCCAAGGTAAAGACTGTTTTCAAGTAATTTTTGGGTGCTGATTACAAAAATCATATTCACTTTCTTTGGTTAGCTCTAGTTTTTCTGTTCTGTGAGATGCCTTAAATGGGAAAATTTCTGTAAACTGCCTCTTTTTGTGTGCAAACACGTTGAGCTTTCTGGCAAATTTGAATATCATGCACACTTGCCGAAGGTCATACCCAGGTCATGGCCAGGGGTCACAGAAATGTTTTATCTGAGGCTTTTTTTAGAAGTGTTAATTTGTGGCTATTTTGTGTTTGACATGGTCATTAAGTGTAAACGTGGACTTGGCACCAGAACTCTCGTTTGCACATTTTCTTGTGATGTCTGCATATTCTCGGGTGGACAAGGAAAATTTTTAATTATCATTCAATAATAAAACAATTACTTGCACCGATCAATTTTATCTTTTAATGTTTTGATGAGGGAGAGCTGATTCAGATCAGATGAATTCATTCATGGCGCCTGTGTTTTGGTGCTGAATTCGAAGGGTAATTAAGACGATTCGTGTTATTTTATACTTGTAAAGTTGTTTTCACGTTAGTGGTCTAATGTCAGAACGCATTAAGAAGGACATTGTTAGAATGTTCAAGGACACATTTGGATTGAGAATAACAATTAAAACCAACCTTATAGTCGTTGATTTCCAAGACGTAAAGCGCAGTTTCCATTCGTGAACAATGTGCAGGCGATCGGAAAAAAAATACGCTCTGACGTCATTAAAGAGCTGAAAATATCTCAAGCCAGCTGTTCGCCCAGCGAAAAAAAGACCATCGTGAAAATTTTCAACTTTCTTTGGCGCATTTTTTTTCGCTCATGAAAGAAGCCAATCAGATTTCTTGAATTTTGCATAGTTGGCAAAAAAACCATAATGGCCAGACCATGGACTCCTAAATAATAACATGTTATTATTTAGGAGTCCATGTGGCCAGATGTACAAAACAAAAATCAACAAGAAAACATGGAGCAGCACATAGTTATATTTCACATTGAACCTGGTCAATTTCAACCAAATTTTCCATACTCCTCGTTTTACTTTATGCCACAACAACACGAGTTTTCACTACACTCACCACTAACATTTAGCCCGTCATTCTAAAGTTTCTGAAAAAATGTTGCAAATTTTCCTTTTTCTTCTCTTTCCATAAAAATCTGCCTCACCCCAAAACGCTTCTCTTTATTCTTCTCGATTTCTGTATTTTTCGATGAAGAATCATTAAAATAATAATTTTTCTTTTAAGAAGCAACAACTTGTTGATGTATGCCATGTTAATTTTTTTCCGCGCGCAAAATAGAATGGAAATAACCGCCGTTTTTAATCGCTCGGACAAAATTTACTCAGCAATTTTTTTCCGCTCCGTTCGCCTGCATATTGTTCACGAATGGAAGCCCGCCTTTAGCCTTGACCTCACAACTGGTACATTCCAACCCTACTCGAAGCCCAACAGCGAAACCATTTACGTCAACATTCATTCTCACCACCCCCCAAATGTAATCAAACGTATTCCAAGCATGATATCAGAACAAATCAATATTTGACCGTGCAGCACCGTTTCACAACAATGTATTACGTAGTAGTAGCCATAAGGACAGCATTGATTACAACAAAAAACAAGGAGAATAATTTGGTTCAACCCACCTTTTAGCCTGGACGTGAAAACAAATGTCGCCAAAGGATTTCTTAAACTTGTCGATAAATACTTCCCCAAAAAGCACAGATTGCACAAACTGTTTAATAGAAACAATTTGAAGGTCAGTTACAGCTGTCTACCAAATGTATCCAGCATCATAAGGTCACACAACAAGAAAATACTAACAGAGGAAACAAACAAGAAAATCGATCCGTGTAATTGTCGCAACAAGGATTCTTGCCCGTTGAATGAAAGTGTCGTGACAAGCACGTCATCCACCAATGTACCATCAAATCATCAGAAAACGACGAAGGTGTGAACTTCATTGGATTAACCGAAAAAACGTTCAAAGAAAGATGGTATTTACACAAAAATTCCTTTCAATGTGAACATGAAGCTAATTCAACAGAACTTTCGAAATATGTCTGGAATTTTTAAAAAAGGAACATAACACCAATTTTGAAGTGGAAAGTGATCGACCATGCCCATCCGTATGTTAATGGCAGCAAAAGGTGCAACCTCTGTCTAACAGAGAAATTCCAAATAATCACGTCCAAATTGAAGCTATTAAACAAAAGATCCGAACTAATCTCTACATGTCGACACGTCAATAAACACCTTTTAAAAAATTACAAATCCGTCCCTCATTGAGAATTTTAATGACTTTTTAATTACTTTATCAATTTTACACAAGTGCAAAGATTTTCAGCAGTTTTTTTGTGTAAATCTGATGAATGCGTAAGCCAGGAACTCAGAGTTATGTACTTTCATCAGAAATATTGAAATATAATTTTAACTTACACTTGTTAGATAAATGACAACAAAGGTTTACAAAAATCATTCTGATTGCTTTTATTTGTGGTAAATGAAAAACTGCACAAAAAAAGAAAGTCTCTTTCAGACTTGGTGCCAAAAGCGTATTACGGATATTTCGGAATACGCGTTTCCCTAATTCTATGATGTAATCTAAGCCTCGCTTTCAAAACGAGACCCGTATGGACAGCTATTAAAGATTGTGGCAGTAGCTCCTTAAAAAAGTAAACAAACTACTTCATTGCGAGTTGTATTTAAGAAGTTAGAAATATTACAAACCTTTTAGAAGAAAACATATTATTTATTTCCTAAACTACTGTTAAATCAAGAACATGCTTAATATTAATTCGAGGTTTTTTCCACCAGAAGTGAAAACAGGAGGACGATCAATGTACTGCTGTGTACCTGAATGTGGAAGTTCTTTTTATAATAGTAAGAAGGAAAAAACAAATATTGCACTATTTTCTTTTCCTAATAAAGATACCAAACCAGATCTTCATAAAGCTTGGAGTAAAGAAATATTAAAATATAGAAGGAAAGGAGGTGCTGATAAATTTGAAATCAANTTTTGAACATTTATATCCGAAAGAGATCCACTAAAATTGACAGTTGCCTCAGGTTTTTTAATAATTATAAGAGTTTCGAGTTCTATCTCCGCTTCCTCCATTTTTGTTTACATTTTTGTCCATACGGGTCTCGTTTTGAAGTCGAGGCTAACATTACATCATGGAATTAGGGAAACGCCTATAAAGCTAGCAGACCACAACAAACAATCGGCTTCTCGTCTTGTTTGCAAAGCACGTGGAGAACGTCTGAAACAATCGAGAAGTGGAACCAGACAGTCAATGGAATTTGAGATGCCAGTGGTTTGCAGGGAGTCCACAAATCGTGTTGGCCAATGTCATGTGTGTTCTGTAAATGTGACAGGGGTCAAGAAAAAGAAGCGCAAATCTTTGAGCTACACAAGTTTTTCTTCAGCAACTTTGCCAGTAGCTCATAGCTAATATTCCTATCCCAGAATTTAATGAGTTGCCTGATCTCTCCATTGATGAACATTCAGACAACGAGCAACATGATCACAAAGAACTTAGTGATGTTGATGATGGTGACGAAGATTTCTCATGCTTTTCCACGCCAGTACTATTTGACCAGCCGAATCTAGAGGACTTGATAAAGGATCTTAGTTTATACAAGATATCTTAAGAAATATTGACATCAAGACTGAAAGATCGAAATCTTTTGCAGCATGGTACTAAAATCACTTTTTATAGAGCACGTGATAAAGAGTTTGCACCATTTTCTGATGACCAACCTTACTTTTTTTTCTGGTGTAACGATGAAATTTGGTGTTACAGAGCACTCTGTTACTAATCGGAAGTTATTTATTCACAGTTGAAAAAGAAGCATGAAATATGTTCTTCTGTACATCTCTGATGTTTATGAATCAATACCTGTTGGTCGTTCTGTGGAGCCGTGGCTTAATGGATAGTGCAACTGCACAGTAACCAAGAGTTCCGGGTTCGATTCCCCGAGCTGTCGAGGAGAATTTGGAACTTTACAAAGAAAAAAGCCATTGGTTGGCGTCAGGAAGGGCATCCGGCCAAGAAATTCCTCACTGCCAATTCCAAAGTCCCTCTGAAGGGCACCGTCTGAGCCCCAATTGCTGGGGAAAAATGACGTTAAAACTAAAAAAAAAACAAACAAAAAACAAAAACAAACCTATTGGTCGTTCTGCAACCCTTAAAGAAAAATATGATGCAATAGAAAGTGTATTGCAGCATATCATATATAACGATCACCATAGAGTGGTATGGGTAGATTTAAAGATGATGAACTTCTTGCTCAGACCACAAAGTGGCTACATCAAATACCCATGCTTTCTTTGTTACTGGAATAACAGATATAAAACAAGTGGACTGAAAAGGACTTGCCAGTAAGAGAATGACGTAAGGTTGGGTAAAAGAATGTTGTTGCTGAGCAATTAGTGTAACGTGATAAAATAGTATTTCCTGCTCTGCATATAAATTTCGGGCGCATGAAACAATCTGTTAAAGCACTGCACAAATGTGGTGATTATCCTCAGTATACTCGTCAGAGTTTTCCAAGTCTGAGTAATAAAAGTTAAAAGTTGGTATATTTAATAGAAGCCATATTTGACGATTGATGAGGGATCAAAATCTTTGTAGCCCTATGAATGGAGTGGAATTAGCTGCATGGTTATCATTTGTAGAGGGTGCTAAGAACTTTCTACTCTAGAGCAAACAACTACAAAGACATTTTAAATAACATTCTTAGAAAATTTAAGGATTCTCGGTATCAATATGCATAAACATTGACCTTCACAGACAAGGTAGTTTCGTAAAATAAACCACTTATTAGACTTGACTTGTGAATTTTTATATTTTATAGTATTGGAAATAAGGGAATAGACATAATCTGGGTACAGAATTGTCATATCGCAATTAGAGTTACGTTTACTTGTATTGACAGCTTTTCACCGATATTGGACTGGATCAAGATGCTAATATGAAAATACACAATGCAAGTGGGGCCTCTAACAACGCTTGCCAAAAAGTTTAATACATGTATGTTTCTTTGGAGGTTTGACTGCTGGTGTGATACGAGCGTAAGGCGTATATCCTCAAGATGGACCGGAAGAATAAAACATGTGCCTAGTATTCACAGAGAAAATTTCGGCGTTAATCGACTTCATTCGGAAGTACAGTGGAAGGGTATTCGCCAAATTCTTAATTATGATTCGACTACATCGTGGCATCTCTTGCTGAAATAGAAATACAGTGAGAATTTCTAAACCAAAAAGTTGAAATGAATTGACAAAGCTAGGTCTTTCTTACACTACAAAGCATTAGACGCATTTAATATTAAAATTTCATTACCTACGTTTTGTGGACAGAAAATGTCCGTGTATGCTTTTCAATGTTTTAGACAGTCACAAAAAATTGGTTGGTTGTATTTAATCTACTTTGAATTCCTCAGACAATCACAAAAAGTGGTAGCTGGGACCTCTTTGATTTCAGCTTTCACAAAAAAACCCCAACAACTTGATAGGTGTTTTTTCATTCTGGAATCTTTTTCCTGTCAAATGTGAACGTAAAGGATGGAAATAGGGGGGGGGGGGGCTGAAAATTGAATTAGGAAAATAGGAAGAGTCAGCTTTGAGACCCCACGTTTTATAACGATATTGCATGTCGCGTTTTTGCGGAAGAAATACAATGAATCTTGCTATTTTGAGACAATGTATTGTGACTTTGATAAAAGCATGCAAAATCTGAAGTAGAACCTTGACGACTGGAGAGGGATGTTTGATTAAAATTAGGCCAATAAAACGCATTGAAACATAGCAAGGTCACTAGTAAGAAACAAAAAAAACATCAATATTTTCTTCGAACAGGAATCCTGATAGTCTAATCACCTTGGCATCACTAGACTCAACTAAATACACCACATCTATTTTCAGTATAAAGTGTTTTGTTTTACGAAGCTATCTTGTCTGTGAAGTTCAACATTTTTGTAATTTGTTGTTCTATTGTTTAAGAATCTGTAATTTTTATCATTAGCTGGTTTATGTTATAAAATTCTAGAATATAAATCCTGCTTATTTTTTAATCTTTTCTTTAAATAATCTTTAATTCTTTGGATAAAATCCTCCTGTTTGCTAAGGAAGTTCCAGTTTTTCAGCTTTTCTGAACTTAATCTACATTTATTCACCACTCCTTAAGCCACTGACTCTAACCCTCTGCCTCAAAAGTCGGATTGCTTTCCAACTGCTCTTAGTAAAACTGTGAAGTTTTAAGGATTTCTTGCGTAACATTGTCTTCAGGGTGAAGATGCGAGTACAGAAAAAAGAATTCTCCTCCGCTAAGTCAGCTAAACAGTTCCGATAATATACTATAATTAAATGTTTAAAAATATTTAAGTCTGGATATCAAACTGCTGATAGTAAAACCATGAATCTCGGATTAGTGGATTATTTCGAGTAGCCATTTAATTTCAATAATCTGTCTAGAATAGAAATCTCGACCTTTGAAACTTTACATACCCATTGGAGTGCTGGGAACAAAACCAATATCTTATATATAAATGTATATGTAATAGATATAATATTATATGTATAATCCTCTTTGCGTTTGTTCTTTTCTTTGACTGTTACGTTATAGAACCAGAAAGTTTTGCTAGAGTCCCCTCATTTATTATTTTTGTAGTATAAAGTAGTATCATGCCCAGCTGTTTAATGTGCAGCAAAACTGTTAATATAAACTTGTGGACTTTTTTTTTTTTACAACAACTGTAACTTTGCGTTGTTTCACGTAGAATGCTTTTATTGAAGGCATATTCTTCAGTGAATATTTTAGTATATGCACTGAAGGGAGAAGATGTTCAAGTTTTAAAATGCTAGAATTGCCACTTTGGAAAAAGGAAAATACTTAAACTCTAACCACTAGTATCATTTGTATAGAAAGTTCAGATATTCTCTTTAGCGAAAAGGATGACTACATCTTCTATATATTATGTTTTGTTGTATATGAATAGATTTGTACTTGTCTGCTCATTTTAGCTAATTTCATCTTTGTTATGTAGCATTCCGGTTTTGTCACAGTAATACTTGTACCATCACCAATTATTTATTTTAAGATAAATCAGTTCAAAATAATAGACCGAGCTCGGTCTACCTTTCATTTAGCGACATTAAAGGCAATTCATATTCAATTTTGTCTTTTCAAACAAAAGGAATTTGTTTATAGTTCAGAAGTGTTTTGAGGAGCCAATCACCAAAAGTGACCGGCTTACGTCAGGCTATCAGACAGAAAGGTGGCTCGCTTCCTTCAGCCTATTTATACATCAAATTGGCGGGCTTTCTCGATCGTCTCTTTGTTTTCAGTATTGAATGAACACACTTGCTTTCAGCTCCCTTATGCTGGCGCCTTTGGTCCAGTCGAGTGCTAGCGAAATAGCGATTGACCAAAATGAATGCTATTTTAATAGCGATTTATTTGTTTCTTTTACCTGATACAGACCAACCACGTCGAAACATCTTGTTCTGCTATTTGGTTTTAAATGACTTAATAGATCAAAAGTGAGGTAGTCCCAGTCTTATTTTTTGGAGGTTTTTTCACTGTTACTTATGATCTCAAGGAGTTTGTTTTTATTTTATTTGTTACTCCTATGTTATTAGATGATACCTGGAGGATTTGAACACAGGGTATTCTGTGCAAAAAGCAGGAAAGCAAGTTACTTGGCATTAAGATGTACATACTTATACATATATCCCTATAAAATTATTTTATGCATACTTACATATATTAACTTTTGTATGGCTGACCAAAACCCAAGAGATCTAAGAAATTGAAACAAAAGCAGACAAAGATAGCAGTTTCCAATGTTCAGTGTATGGTCGTAAAAAAGGTCAATAATGCGTTTGGTATCCCATAATTGAGCCCAGAAAATCACATATTAGTATTAAAATTCATTCATTGATACCACCAAGAGATTCCAACAACGTCTCTTTTAGCAGTATAAACAATTTAAGAAAATATAAGGATAGAGTACATACATACATACATACATAAGTTCTTAACCCAACAGCCCTTACGAGACTCTAGGGCACTGACTTTACATACAAGTCAGTTTAACAAACTAAAACTTTCTCTTCGTGCATTCCCGTAGAAATGTCTGTAACGACTTTCCCTTTTTTACTTCTTGTACTATCACATTTTCTAACACTGACTTATCACGGTTGCCTCTTCTCGTATATTTCTCGTCGACGAACACGACCTTTTTTGTCAAGGTATCGTTAGATGCTCGTGCAATATGTGCAACCCATTTTCTGTTCTGGTTTTTTTATATACTCTGTCACTAAAACTGATTTTGTGATGTTCAATATCTCCTCATTGGTGTAGTTCCAAGCCCATTTTATTCTCTCCATGTCATTCTCACTTTTCGCTAACTCGATTTCCTTTTTTGAAGACATCCTTACCATTCCGCCACGAATATCTCAAAAATATAATATGTGCTCTTTGATTCTTGGCATACTACTGTGTTTGGGTCAGTGTCAAGATCTCACACCAGTAACACAACTTACTTCGGATAAATGTATCGTAAAATTTTATTCTGAACTCAAGTTTTAGATGATAGTTGCAGAGCATTTTCTTGAGCTCAGAGAACTTACTGTTTGCAAAAACAATTCTCCTATCCAGTTCTATTTCTGGTGTACCTGGTTCATTACATGTGATAAGGGGTCCAAGATATACGAATTCAGTAACATTTGCGATGGGGTTTTCGTCAATGATGATCAGCTGTTTTGGATATTCTTCGTTCTAACCTTTGAAATTCAGGATCATAGTCTTGGCCTTTTCTGTACTAATGACAAGAACAAATCTCTTTGAAAGATCATTTGATACATTTGCAGCCAACTGTAACTTTTTTAGTGTATCTGTTATGAGTGCTAGATCATAAGCATAACCTAGCCATGCATACATCTCACAGCCTCTGTATGGAATTTGATCATTTTTCTTCCATGCTTGATCGTTGATGCGAAATTTGAAACATACACCGTGTTGAAGTTCTTCTACACTTTGGTTGTAATTACGCATTATGTAATCCAAGAATAAATTAAATAAACACGGTGACTCGGCGCCACCTTGCCTCACATCAAATTTCAAAATAATCAGTTTCACCTTTTAACAGACTCTGTTTTCTTATATAGTTATTTCATTATTTTAAGACATCGGTGTAATATCTAATGGATCAATTCTGTCAAATATTGAATAGAACATTCATTCTCGAAAACACCAACCATAAGCTGATGTCAAGTCTATACAAAGTGTATACACTTCTTTATTTAACTGGGATGATATATTTTGTATTGATTTCACGGAGAAAATTGCACCAGGACAACCGAAGTACTGCTGAAATCTGTTTTGGTTTGGAAGTAATTGTTTATTGTACCAGGGTCTCAACCTTTCAAGGATGGTTGTCATTGCTAATTTTAGGAAAGTCTTTCTAATACTCAACCCTCTTGTTCTTGTATAAGGTGGTGATCGTTGTCTTCCACCACAACTCTGGTTTTGTTCTCTTCCCAAACTTCGCGATACATTGACTCAATAGCTGTTATATGAGTCATTTTTCAGCTGCCTTGATAAATTCTGCAGGTATATCAGTTGAAGTCTTCTTGTTCTTCACCTTCATAACCTTTTTCTTTATTTCATTGCATCTCGGTGGATTAATTGTTAGTATATGTACATTAATCTCTTTAAATTCGTCTTCGCCTGCTATGACGCTCTCTGTCAGACGTTTGATAAATTCGGGTGGGTTTGGTATTTCGATTGGTAGTTTGCTGGAAGGATCTGGATGAGTGAAAAGTATTTAAAAATAGTTTTGAAATCCTGGACATGTCTTTTGAGCAGGCTTCTTATTTGTTCAAGATGTTTTGCTCAGTCGATACAGCTTTGTTTTTTGCTTCATGAGCTTCCTCGAGTTAACTGCTTCACATTTGTCGGTTTTGTATTTGGTAAAATCGTTTGCTAATCTTTTTTGTAATGACTTTGAACTCCTCTGGTAGAGTGTGTCTATCAATATTGTCACGATTGTTTCTCAATTTCACAAGTTCTTCATCATTCGCCTATAGTTTAGTTTAGTATACTCGCGAATGTCTTTATAGTGTCTCTTCAAAAATGTTAACGCCTTTTTTCCAGTCATTTACTCCTGTTGACTTACATTCTGGCATAATTCATCAACCTTGTGTACAAAATCAGATCTCACATACTCTTCCCTCAAATCATTAATATACTTTTTTCGGTTTCGCTTTTTTCTTAACGAATCGGTTATACTTAATTCTCCTTGGTGTTCTTTGTTTACAGGCAAGGAGTCTATGGTCACTGTTGTTGAATATATATGAACGTCTTACCCTGCATTCAGTTATGTACTGGTTTATCCATTTACCATTGGAGATGTAGTCAATAGTCTTTGAGGTGTTTGAGTACATTGTGTTCTTATGCACCTTTTTATGTTGGAACTAAGTGTTTGAGAGGCAAAGTTCATTTGATGTCAGGAAATCTACAAACCTTTCACCAGTGTTGTTTTCATTCGTACTAATGCAATCACTGCCCTCTGCAAAACGAGCACAATATTCTACCGTGGCATTCATGTCTCCACAAATCACTAACTGCCTTTTCTCTTCCAACTTACAGCATTAATTCAGGTCCTTATAAAGTTGTTCTTTTTGATTCTCAGTTCCTTCTTCTGTGGGTGCATAGGCTGATATAATGCGGATCTTCATCCCGCAACACGTACAGTCAATCCACATCATAAGTGGTGATATATTTCCGATGTCTTCTATGCTGATCCATTTATTTGACTATTCCAACTCCATCACGTCTCTTACACATGTCCTGTACACCAAACATTCCACAAACGTTTCATCTTTTTTTATCTAGTGTAATTGGTATAGTTATTCAATCATTTCCTAGGCGCCTAACCTCTTGGAAGCAACAGATGTCGAAATTTGCATGTTATTTGATGCAAACATTAAAACAAAAGCAGATTGTCGGATGCTATTAAAACATTGATGGTACCAACTTTCCATTGGTAGTATTGCTTTGAAGTAACATTGCAGTTCCTACTTTGTGGTTTTGTTTGTCGAGAGTGAATTTTCAGTGCTCCTTCTACGATGAAATGGTGAGGTGACTGAGCAGATGTTTCCTTACCAGTAGTCAACTTTTCGACCCCAGCCAGTTGTGCCACTGGGGGACGCGCCCCTTGGTAACCCGCACGACGGACGATGCGGTATGAAGTAAATTCAGGTCGCATTTCCATTTTAGTCTGAGTCTGAGCATTGGTTTTATTTTGAAATTTTCCTTCTCCTAAATAGGTTGCCTGCCAAGCTAAGGAGTCCTATCTGCCCTGATATTGGTTTAATAGCTATTTAACCCATAGCTGGCTACCTAAAGAGGCACTATCACTCCGGAACAGGGTAAACCTGGGAGCAATGGTAATTAAGGGGTCACTCCACTCTCTTCCAAAACCCTGGAACTCCGGAACCAGAGCCCTACCACCGGTTGTAGTTTAACTTCATACCCAGGACATGAGACAGAATAAACCCCGCCGGATGTCAACCCGATAATCCAAGGTCTCGGGAGTTGATTGAGAGTCTTCTTAGAGAAAATACTTCCTTTATTGCAACAAACTTGACCGAAAAAGACTTGTAAAGAAATAGTTATATGACAGCACAACTGGACTATTTGTTTATGCAACATAAAAAAACGCTCTTTGTAATACTAAAATCAACATCATTACAAACGTTACTTTCTTTTACCATCCCATCTCCAATTACTTCCATTATTCATCTTAAAAGTAAAAGGTCTAAACAACCACTTTTTTGTCCATTCTAAGTAAATCTCGTTGATTTCATAACTTAATAACAAAATTTCAACTCTGGCTTTAAACTTGACATTAGCTCTTTGTCAACTAAAAATGTAAATTATTTATCCAGTCTATTTTCAACTTAACATAAGTTTCTGTTTCAGTTGTAACTTCAAGCCTTGTACCCAACGTTCTATTCTTAAAATGTTCTCCTTTTTGATACGAGTGTAAATTCAAAATAATCCATTTTCCTTGTGCACTTTTGTTCTTGTGGAAAGTTATCTTAGATTATTCATTTTAACAGAAGGGAGGAAACTCTCAAACTTGAACCTACTGCAGGTGTTAAAAGATAAGTACCCTTTCAAATTTTCAACACTGCCTAGATTTTCTTGAGTAAAAATGGTCAGGATCTCATATCCTTTTAAAAGAAATGAAACACAGTTTGTGCCAACTTCCAGAAAGAAAGATTGTCAAATCCCATTTACCAATCTCAAAGGTTCTTCCGCTTGTTGCAACATCCATAAACGTCAGCTTTTGTGGGGCTTGTAATTATTGCTTCACATCTTAAAAACTTGCATGACATAAACAGAACTCTTTGCTAATATTTTTATTTCTAACTTGTCGCATTTTTTCAAGTAATAGTAACGGATAAAAAGCGTAGGGATTTTCTTAAGTTCGACCTTTTCGATTATATCAAGAATTATGCCTAAGCTGAGTTCAACAGAACCTTAAATATAGATGAGCAGCTCTTCACAAGTATTCCCGTAAGTGGCAAATTCTATACCCGCCTGGAGATTGCTTTTGCCTGAATCGCCTACAGACTCCATTGCTTTGTCATATTCTTATTCATATTCAGGATCTAATATCTTCTTACTTCTGGCAGAGGAAGATGGGCAGCGGGGCAATAGTGATAGCTCATGTTATCTACGGAAACACTGCCTGATATTAACAGGTAACTCTGTTACCTTACTGCCGTCGATTTTATGTGTATTTTCTTAAGCTTAACATTTCCCATCGTTACTTTCTATATCCATCGGACAACCTTAACGTTTTTATTTACAATTTATTGGAATTAAAAGATAAAGTTCAAGGAATTTTCCTTACATGCCTATCAGGGTAAATTAGGTTAGCCTCAAGGACAACTTTAGATTACATGGTAAAAATAGGAACCAAAAGACTGAAGTACAACCCTCAGATACCGCCACTGACGGCCAACACGCTAACCACTGCAATATCCGCCCCATTGCTGTGTTTAAATAACTAAAAATAAATGACAACTTTTAAATACCCTTAAAGTATATCAAGAAATAAGAAAAGAAATCCACTAGCATAAGTTAATGAGCTTCTTACATGAAGTAATCTGACAAGTCTCCCTCGAGTAACGGTATCTCGTCCTTATTTATTAGACAATCCAAAAACAATGACGTTTCTGCTTCAAGTTCGTCAATAGTTAAACGATATTGCGAGTTTATTTTATCCCATGATTTAGGAAACTCATTGTTCTCTTTAGTAAAACTAGAAACATGATGCGCAGCGGTTTTCGTTAATTCTGACATTTTCCGCTGATGTCCTTTGAAGTTCGTCAAAGCAACATCACTGTCTCTTTTCCAATGGATAACCTCGGTCACTTCTCTAACCTTGGATGAAAGACGATCATCTTCCTTTGTTTTTTTCAAACATACTTTGCTCTTTGCATTATAGTCTACAGACCATACTATTTCCATGTCTCTCGTTGAAGTCACTTGGTGATATCCTTGGGCATCTAAATCGATATATGCATCTGGTGATAAATATTTTTGGTACAATTTATCTGCAGTAAGCTTTTGCTGTCCCACCTTTTTATCGTGTTCAGTCACTGATTGCGACTGTGTCAAACATTCTTTTATTTCCTCTACTGCCAAAGGACGTTTAACTTCTTCTCTGTTACATTCTTCAGTTAATAATGTTTTTGCTTCTCTATTAAAAATATGTTCTAAAACACATATTCTATATAATTCAGGTATGTAAACATATCGACAAAGTCTATTTTGTGTAGTAGTGCCCAGAGCTCTGTTAGCTGGATTGCTATGTTGCTGCAAATTACTGTAATTCAATTTGCCATTTCGTACGACTTCATTCCTAAGAAATCCCTTCTCTATTTTGTTAACTTGCTGTAACAAGTCACATTTTCTTGGAGACTCGTTCATATTTCGACCATCATTTTGGTTTGGCTTTTGCGACGTGTGAACGTCTTCATCGACGTTCCCTTTTTCAGCTCTACAGTTTTCAGGGCTTTTAGGTCCTTTGTTTAAGGTCAAAACCAATTCTCTTTCGGCTTTTTGTTGCACTTCTATGAAAAAAAATAGCAAGACAATGTATTAATGTCATATGAAAAGAAATTAAATGTAGCAGAAGGGAAGCTGACAAAATTTCATCCTGAAAGCTTCAGAGTATACTTAAAATATTAAACCCTGTGGAAAAACAGCTAGGACAATAGGAGAGCAAAAGTTTTGGCAATGTGAATTTTTTAATTGGCTACTGAATTACAGAAAAAAAATTTCGCCTACAGCTTAGATGTTGCTGTAAAATGGTAACAAAGCTAGCAATATTCAGCCTACGAGATATTACTGAAACTACTTACATTCTAAATACAATTATTTTTTCTTAGGTTACATCCCAATTTTGACTTTGTATAGTTTATCAACACGTCTGGATAACAAAAAATGATGGAAAAAATGACCAAGAGGCTGGAAAGATCTTATTGTAACTAAACTGAATTAATTGAGAATTTTTAAGGAGTAATATTAGGGTTTATTCAACAAGTTTTTAAGATAGGTAGAAATTGCTGGAAAATTGTACGAGAATTGAAGACTTGAAATGTGGCGTCCATCTTGTTTTGGCCTGCTGTCAAATGCTTGCATTGGTTGATTAATTTCAATCTTAAATTAGTCTGTCTGGGTGTTTATGTCACGAGAGGAGATCTCTTTATAGTGGCCCAAACAAGACCAATTATATTGCGCAATTTCATTGTCAATACTCTGAATTGACAATTAAATTGACCATGTATGTGTGGCATTGATGACTTCCACAATTGTATTGAGTGGATCAATTTCTGCTTGATAGATTATTCCGCAAGTCTATTTGACTGGACAATTATAGCACTCAGCATCCATGCGCAGAAAGTTTTTAAGACCACTTGGCTCATCGTGGCACAGTTCAAGTAGAAATTTGGTGTGTCCAAACGTTGAACGCCGCAGAAACCATTCTTTTGAGCATTTTGCACGTTTTCTTTTTGGAACATCGGCGGTTTTCTCTTCTACAGCAAAAGCAACGGCCACGGCGATTGCTGGGTCAAAATCCTTCATCCTTTCTCAGCGGATTGCAAGATAAAATTGAGCCTGGTTTGTGCAAATTAAAGTGTCAATTATATAGACTTGTGTGTGGACAACTTTAAATCGTCAATCACACCGTGTAACCAGACATGCGCAATTTAATTGATCGTGTATGGGCCGTTTAAAAGAAAATACATACTTCACCCATCGTCAAAGTAACGATGGAAGAAGTATTCCTAGAAACGTAGCTCAGAAAAGCCTTACGATTAATAACATATTAGGGCTCTAATATCCATAAAATTATTTTATTATAAATTTTGAAAAAAGTCATTTTAAAACCAACTGATAAACAAAGTAAGTTTTCTTTATTCTATGATTTTTAACAAAATTTTATTCTGCTTCTTCATTTGTTTCTCCCATTAGGAGTCGTAGCATCTTATTGTTACAATTCTTTCTCCACCATGTCTTCCTTTACAAATCGAACCATCTTCTCTTGAGTCTTCTCTGTCGTCTCCTGGAAACTCCCAAGTTTAGCAACCGTTTCCCATTATGCTCTTCCTACTTCGTTTGGATATGCTAGTACTCCCTTTCTCCCCCCCCCCCTCTCTCTCTCTCTCTCTCTCTCTCTCTCTCTCTCTCTCTCTCTCTCTCTCTTTAGGTGCTGTAGCATCTTATTGTTACAATGTTTTCTCCACCATGTATACTTTTACACATAGAACCACCTCTTCTTGAGTCTTCACTCTCTTCTCCTGTAAACTCCCAAGTTTAGCACCCGTTTCCCACTCTGCTCTTTCTACTTCGTTTGTATATTCTAGTACTCTCTTTCTCCCCCCCCCCTCTCTCTCTCTCTCTCTCTCTCTCTCTCTCTCTCTCTCTCTCTCTCTCTCTCTCAGAGTGCCATATCCTCTGAGGACGTTGGCGATCATGGTCTTCCATTGACGTCTGTTTCTAGCCATTTGAATTAACATACCTGCAGTGATTCTCGAATTTAGGCTATCGTTTATATACCTTTAAATATTTTCTACAAACGATATCCTTTGTCTTCCTCTAGCTCTTTTGCCCTCTATTTTTCCTAACAAAGTTGTATTTTCTAAGCTTGACTTCCGTATCACGTGTCCTACAATCTTAACTGCATTTCTGTAATAAAACTAATTAAACGTCGGCTTGAGTGTGCCATTCTTAAAACTTCCTCATTACTTTTCCTGTCAGTCCATGGAATTTTTAACATTCGACGGAAGAACCACATTTCAGCAGCTTCAATCCGTTTCTTCATAGTTTCATTTATAACCCAACATTCACTGCCGTATGTTAACACTGGTACTATATAGCTATTAATAATTCTTTTTCTTACTTCAATTCTTAGACTTCTATTTGTGAGTATGTTTCGGAGTCTCCCGAAAACATCTTTTGCCATGCCAATTCTTCGCTTTACATCTTCATCACATCTACCATCAGATGTGATTATACTACCCAAGTAGTTTAAAATTTTCACCTCCTCAATTGGTTTGTTATTTATCTTTAAGGAGCATACGTTTCCTGCTAAATCTTTAGAAAGAACCATGCATTTCGTCTTATTGTGATTTGAGGTAAGTCCTCTCTGTTCACTTGCTTTAATCACTTTATTAAGTATACTAGTACTATAAACCTATCATCTTTAAGCTTTTTGGTTATGTTGCCTCCACCGGTAATATTTTCAACAAAATATGGAGAGGAATATCCTAAAAAAATTTTTTGTTTTGATAGTAATCCCTGTTCGGCTATAGACTGCTGATCCGCTCTAGCGACCCCTAAATGGATATAGCTTGGAGACAAAAAAGAAGAAGATAGTAACCCCTTTTCACAAATAAGAAAAATGAACTTTATCCAGTTAACTATAGACCCATGCCACTTTAATCGATATGAGAAAATACATGATGATAACAACTTGCCAAGTATTAAAATGCAGGTAAACTGCAGAATATTGACATAAGAAAACCACTAAACTAGCACCGAAAAAAATCAGAGGGCTGGCTGAAGTGTTTTAGGGGAATTGCGAAAAAATAAAGCAGATAGCTCGTCAATGTCTTAAGCCTAAAGTCAGCACTATATAAATCCAAGTTAGAAAACGTCGCATGCTTCATAAAACAAGACACTCATCTGCCCTTTAAACAGCTAGATTCAATGTGGTGAACCTAAGATTGTGGGGAGAACCTCTAGAAAGGAGACAGGGGTCGTTGACAGGTCAATGCATTTTACATAGATTAGATACACATAAATATCCCTACTTGTATGCATGATGTATTTAGGGAAAACCTGAAGATTTTTAATATATAAAGATGCTTTTCTTACCTATATAATTTGGATAAGCTTATTTGAATCTTTTTTATTCCCCAAACACTTCCGAAACCATTATTTACCAAGAAAAACGACCCAGAGAATTGTTTACCAGAAAAATAATGATTTCTTGGTAAAAAATAAATTCCTTTAACAAATGATCAGTTACAGTTACTGAATAGTGGTGATAATAATAATAACAACAACTGGTTTTTAACAATGTGCTCTGATACTTCAGGGCAGTAAGTGTTTACTTGCAACTATGAATTCGGGATGAAAATATTTATGTGTATGAAAGATTCTTATAGCTTTTTACAGGAAAAAGAAAGATGCTAACCAATAATTCCTTTCGGTTCTTTATTTATTGTGAAATAATGATTGGAAACTCATTATTTAATTACTTAGTCAGACTATTTTTATTGTACAGAAGACAAAAATAATGAAATATAGAAAAGAGAAAACTTACTTACAATAAAATGTGACATCTATTCTAGAAATATTGTAGCATGTTTTTAAAGTCAATTTAGCATCTTAGATATTTTACATATTTTTGAATATTTTTTTTTACATTTTAATTGCCAGTAATTCTACACTATTTTGATATTTAGTCTTTCCAAACTTACAGTATTGCTATTAATAGTATTTCAAGCAATTCCAATCGTCGAACTTTGGTCTCATTGTGTTTTGGATCTCAAATTCTGGTCACAAGTTTGTTACTTACCGTAATTATTCGATTAAGCGCACAGTGCGCTTAAATAATTCTGGGGATTCTAAAGGGCGCGCTTATTCAGGGGGTGCTCGTACTTGAGGGAATGCGCTTAATGGAAAAGTCGGTCAACTTTTAATGCACTAAATGTCAAAAATATTTTTTTCAGTACAAACAGCAAGAAGTCAACTTACAAAGCAAAAAATGTCTAAAATATCAACGTTGACATTCATCAAATTCAAAAGGGAAATTGAAAAATACAAAGTTATACAAAATTGTGATTTACGCCTAATATTATAATATGATGTATAACATAACATCATATGTTTTGTTATATAACAAATAACATGTAACATCATGATGTTTTTAACATCATTTTATGATGTTAAAAACATAATAAGATATACTCACTAAAATATGTTTTTAGTGCTTTTATTCTTGACCTTCAATTTTTTACTTTGAAAAAAGGGTGTGTTTGTTGAAAAGGAAATCTGCCAAAGACGGTGCGCTTATTCAAGGGGTGCGGTCTTATCGCATAATTACGGTATTATCTTTCTAATTCATTCTGTAATTCTAGATCTTACTTTTCTTTCTGTTTTCCTTTCGAAATCTGTATTCCTTCTACCCTTGTTCCAAGATCCAGAATCGGGTTATTTTTATTTTACAGATCACAGTAATAAAGAAATATAGAAAAGAAAAACTTATTTTAAAAAGATATGAAATCTATTTTAGGAAAAAGCATACCTCTATAGTCAACTTAGCATCTTGTATATATATATATATATATATATATATATATTCTCAAGCTACAGACAGTACTGTTTCGCCCTTTGTGGGTTCATCAGTGCAGCACAGAGTTTCTGAGACATAACTCTCAGGCCATGTTGCCGGAGCAAGCACAGCTTACTGAGCACTCTGACATCCTGTCAGAGTGCTCAAACTACGCATGCGCAGTGAGCTCCGCATTACGCAAACGACAGTTATATATATATATATAATATATATATATAATATATATATATAATATATATATATATATATAATATATATATATATATATATATAATATATATATATATATAACTTATTTATTGATTTTATATATTTTATTTTAATATTTTGATTGTTATCATCCTAGGATCATTTGGATAGGTGCAACAATGCCTGAAATCATACTTGTTATATCTAAGGTATGATGAAAAAAAGACATCAAAATTCACATCAATAAAATGCAAGCCAACTGTTAAGATGAAAAAATCTAATTTTAATTGTAAAACCTAAATTGTAAATTTTATTTAAAAATTATAAATATTTGGCATTATAGGCAAAAATTGAATAATTATTTACAGTAAATTGATTGCTTTAGTTACCACATGACTGTAAGAACCTCATTTTTTTTTATCTAATGGATTTTATTTAAAAAATTCAAAAATTTCAAACTTGTTTTCCTTGTTGGAAAACCGATTATTATTTTTCAGTTTGACATAGTAATAAAAAAGAATTATATTAAATCTTAGCTACTTAGTTACTTTATTGTTTATTTGCTTTTTTAATCATTTGTTTATTATTTACTTATTATTTAATTATTTATTTGCTTATTTAATTATTTGTTTATTATTTAATTGTTATTTAATTATTTATTTATGATTCAATTATTATTTGATTATTTATTTGCTTATTTATTTATTTATTAGTTAACTATTATTTAAATTTTTATTTGCTTTTTTAATTATTTGTTTATTATTTAATTATTATTAAATTATTTATTTATTATTTAATTATTTTTATTTAATGAAATAGTTAGGGTAAAGTTTATTGTCACTAAATTTACATTAAAAGGAAGGATTAGATATAAGTTGGATTTTTTAGTTTCGACATTATTGTGTTTAAACTTAATTTCTTTAATATAGAATAAGAATTACTGTATCTTATTTTTAATTATTTTATTGCAATCTTGTTTTCTTGAAGAAAACTGATTATTTCAAAGTCCATTTTATACATTACTAATTTTACGTAAAAATTAAGGAGTTTTTTACACATTTTTTCATAATTTTATTCATTTAATTTTTTTTATGATAATAATATTGGTAAGTATATAGTAATCAGGATTGGAGAGCAACCAAGTATTGTATATACATGAAACAAAAAATTTATAAAAATTATTTTTAAAAAAATTTATTTAAAGAGTTTATAAAAAAGTTATATTTTAATATACAATGTTTTTATGTGCTGTATTTAAAAAAAAAATAAAACATAACAGTAAATATGATGATATAATACAGATTAAATCCAGGGAGCGAATTAGCGATTTTCACTTCGCAAAATGTGAAATTATTATAAATTTCTGCGAAATTTTATCCCAAAAAACCAACATAAATCTCACTTTTTTTTCCTTGCTTAAAATTTTATAGCTTTCTCAGTTTATTTTGGTGAAGTTGTTTTGTTTTCCTTAATTTGAACTCAGGATTAAGCTTTAATTTTTATATATTTTTCCTATCGATGTCTTGGAATTAAAATTTAAGTTTGAAGTAGACTTTAACAAAGAGTGTCAAATAACGAGGCATAAAATCTATAAAATAAAAATTGGCAATTGCTACTAATTATCAACACGAATCATGACTTTTAATGCACTTTTTCAAAATATAGGTAATTTTTTCAGCACTTAAACCAGATTAAACCAGTGGTATAAAATAAAATAACATTAGATCATGTTGGCTTCAAATACAATTATGTACAGTGTCCAACGAAACAAAAGATAAATACATATTTTACCAAGCATTTTGTGAAATTTTTTAATGTTGAACAAACAGCTCACTTTTTTAAATGTATGCAGAAGCGATTATAAAAATTCTTAGTTGCATAATCAGTATTTGGAGTAAATTTTCTCTACACAAAATTTAATGTCTGGTAAATATATTTCAATGTAAAAAAATAAAACATTAAAAGTGTAAAACAAGTAATAATATTTTTAACCTCGTAGAATGTAAAATTATCACCTGATGTGGACAATTTCTTGTTTTGAAGGAGGGGTTCATTGATTTTGCTAATCGTGAAAGGAGTTTTCGACTTTATTGCTTTGTCTGCACAGCAATTTCATGACTAAGATAAATGGTTAGTCAACTTAAGAGTCCCAGTTAAGACTTAATGAAGGGTGGGTATAATGTTTGCAAGGTAGAAATTAGGGCAGCAAGGAGGCCTTAGATCTTATCCATATTTGCAAGTGCTGTCGTACATCAAAATCGGTATTTTGTCCATTTTGCTATACATTTCTACAGTTCACCCCAGTACACCCACACTACTTCCCTAGTATTTTTTTTCAAGTATATCTCAATTTTAAGGCTTCCTATTACACAATAATTTTGGGAAATATCGATACAAACTACTCTCATTTTGTTCAATTATGGCCAAGAAACAACCCCTGGATTTCAATGAAAATGATATATTTTGCCCTCATTAATGTCAAAATCTCTTAACACCATTTTTTTGCTACCAGCTTTTGCAGTATCTGGTTGTGTAAAAAACCTGGTACCACACACTGGCTTTTCGCTGCTTCCAATCGCAGATTAACCATGGAAAGAGCTTACTTTGTCTAAATATTCTCGAGAGTTTTTATGCTGTTTCAAGGCCCACCCCAAGAAATGTCAGAAAGTATTGCAAACTTACTCATTGGTATAATGAAAAGTATTATTACTGAATTTATTGCTACCACGTTTGGCTGAGAATCGGTGAAACAAATATAGCCGATATATTTCAGCTTTTTCCCTATTTTATCCTTACAATAACTACTCAATTTTAGAATATAAATGCTTACATTTCGATTTTGGAGATTGGTACATATCGTTTCTAAGAAATGCAAGTCAAATTGATTTCTGTGTGTGGTGGATTCATTTATGAAAGTGCTGTATAAGAAATAAATTCTGAGAAATAAACTTTCTTATTGCTATTGTGTCAGCTTTTATTAGTACTTCCTTCGTAAAACTTTGAAAGAGAACTTAAGTAAATTCTGATTGCTAGTTAATTCAAAGAGCAAAGATGAAGAATAAGATTGAAATGGTTACCTGGGCCACAAGAATTTTTTGAGTGTGATTTCCTTTTCAATTCCTATAAAATCTTCTACAGAACATATGTTAACAAAAACTATGACTCACAAGCTATACATTACCTTGGTTATCTGGTTGCAGCCTGTCTGCGACTTTAGTTACCTTGGCAAGAGGTGAACTTGTCAACGATTTATTTTCTAGAGATCTTTCACATTCTTTAGGAGAAGTATGTATGTTTCTTGTACTTAACTTCACCTTTTTGGCCCAGCAACCTTTGGATAGAGAAAAATTCCCATCAATTGCTTTTTTCTCTGTAGATGAGCAGTAGAAACATTGATGACTTTTTTGTTCCTGTTCATGATTAAATGACTCTCTTTTTCTACTCCTAGTTTTCATTGTTCAATTAACTTGTCAATAACACCAGGCGTTGATTCGACTCGACCGATCTGCAATATATATATTGATCAACTGACTGCAAAAGGATGATCAAATCTGAGACACGTGCTGTTCAGCCTAAATTCGAATTTACTTCTACTTGTCAAAGTAAATTGAACTCTGTTAAAAATAAATTCTGTAAAAAATTAAAGATCTTAGCGCAGAAGCTCAGCACGAAAGTCAGATCAAAATACTAGTTTAATAACACTGTAAGGGTCAATTGTACAATGTGCCATCAACAACTCAAGATTTTGAGAATTTACTTATATTAATTGTTTTTTTCCATCGCTTATCTTTGACGTCATCAGTGCAATATGGAACAATTGTTTGTCTCCTAAAGGGAAAAGCCAATTTTCGAACGCCGGTCTTTTTAAAACATTTAATTTAGGTTTATTACTTTTGATTTGAAGTATGAAAAACAAAGTAATGTACTTTGAAACATTCAATCTATTTTATAGTTATAGTTTATTTAGAAATAGCACTGAAAAGCTTCATTCTCTTGTTACTATTTTTATAAAAATATGACAATTAACAAAGTTACATCTTCACTGTTAAAGACTTCCTGAACCGCTTCTGTATGAAAGGAGTAGTTGGAGCGTTCTCACTAATAGTAGTGTAACAGTAATGTAAAATTAAAAAGCTCTGGCGTTTTTATTTTTATATAAACTGAAAGCTTTTCTAGGTATTAAACTACGAAAGGGTAAATGTCATTAAAATTTTTATTGTTATCATTTGTCTTACAAGGATGGTTTTTGCTGAAAACCCTTCTGTTATTTAGAATCTCACCTTTTACACCTTTTTGCAAGAAGGGGCATAGTTTATAAAGTTGTGGTCTTATTTTGCCGGTTTATGTAGACAAAACGTTATATTTTTTAAGTAATGGATGTGGCTTCCAACTCCTTGTAAGGGCAAAGCAGCTAGGGGGTAACATGGATGACATTTCAAAGGTCCTTCAAACCCACAGCCAAGCTTCTTGAACCTTAAATTTGCAAAACTTACAATATTTACTTAACTATATTCAACGGAGTATATTACATAGTATAATGAGTTAAAAATATTCTCTGTCAGAGTTGTACGAGATGACGGTGAGAAAAGCACAGGACTGGAGAAGATTGGAAAAAGGGATGATCAGTTATTACCCTGAAAACTAAAAAAGCCATAAACTGTATCATTCCACTGACTATGAATTTTCAAATGCTGTATGATGATATAACGACCTTTTTCCTTTCTCAAAAACTTTCCACTTTTAATAAAGTGGGTTTTGTTTCAAATGATCAGGCATTGATGCAAAATAAGGCAAAGGTCACAGAATACAAAGTAAAATATTTTTTATAGAGTGGAATTTGACTGACAGCTAAAATTCTAATCGATTAGAACACGAACAACAACCTTGAATTTGTGAAAATAGAAAAATTTTGAGATCATGGATCATGGATATGTTAGTGGATGACAAAAAAAGATTTCTTTTCAATCATTTCTGTGATCGACCAACACCGTGAACTCTCATAAAAAAAACCTCAGGAAACACCATGTGCACCACCAGTGTAGTTAAACACAGACAAACTATTCAAAATGTTCGTTGCCATACTTTTTAAAATCAGATCTGAAGTTAGCTTTTCACAGCAGCAGTTATTCTGTTAATTTTTATGAAACGTGATTTAATAGAAGTTCATATGGTCTGCATGAATTTGTTGTGACGTAATTATTACCCAGTTTTGTTGTTGTATGTCTTCAAAAGAGGATTTCACAGAATCCATGGCGCCACAATGACGTCACTGCGATTAAGATTATTACAGCGACGATCAGAAAAAAAAATAGAAAAAAAAATTAACTTGTGGAAATGTTAATCATTGAAACACTTGTTGGGAATTTCATCTCATTTGAAGGCTTGCTGGAGTTTTGGAGTACACATGCTCTCCTACTGAAAATCAAATGCAAAATGAATGTCATATCAAGTAATAAATGAAAACCCCTCTTCAGCTAATTAAATATTTAACTCCTTTTAGATCTCGTCCAAAGAAAGAGAAAACCAAGGTAAAGAGATGTTGCTAGGTGGGATGTGGATAAAGGTGGGTGGGGGGGGGCTTGAGAGTAGGATATTATACAAATACAAAGGGAAACGACTGAGTTTTACTGATGCCAAAGCCTAGAAGATTAAAAAGGATGACAAAAAATGTATTATGATGAGAACACGGGTTATATCATTGCTTGATACAGTTTAAATTAAGTCCTCGAAATATTTTAAACTCCAACTTAGAACCTAACAAGAACATAACAAAAACGATATTTTTCTATCTTGTTTAACACTGTATTTCACCATCTTTTTTATTTATTCTTTGTTCTTTGACGTCTTGGTAATTTTAGTAATATTAAATGTCAGTTTGCTTTACAACCACACTATCTTTTCCCACTAAGTATTCTCTTTTAATGGTCTGCTTTTATGTATATATATATTATATTATATATATTATATATAATATATATTATATATTATGTAT
>RDPX01000250.1:860064-875989 GCA_003991215.1 Morbakka virulenta
TGATGTCTTTTGTATGAAGCTAATCTTGACATTTATTTCCAGATTTTCCACATAAGACTTAAACCCTTCCTATATACTGCCTAACACCCCAACAACTATTGGAGTTACTCTAACCTTTTTAATTTTCTACATTCTCTCAACTTCCCTTTGCAAGTTTTGGTATTTTTCAGTTTTTTCTTGTTCTTCATTATACACTCTGCCTTCAGCTGGGACCGCAACATGAACAATAGTACATGAATTATCTGGTTTATTATAAATAATGTCTGGTCTGCGTGCTTCAATGACAATATCACACTGTGTCGAAGTCCCATAGCAGCTTAACAAATTCGTTCTCAATCACTCATTCTGGATTATGCTGGTACAATTTTTCAGCTTTTTCACTGAGTTTCCAGCGTATTATTCTTGTAATACTATCATGTCTTCTTTTATCTTCCCAATGGGCAAGTTTTTTACACCCACAAACAATGTTATGGAACGCTCTTTCTCCACACATTCTACACAATGGGTTGTCTGAAATATCGTCAATCTTTTGCTTTGTGTCAGTTTGTTGATGCTTGTTCTTGTTCAGCACACATTCATGCTTCAGTTTCTACTTTCAGATCGCTTTGACTTAGAAAGTCCAAGGTTTTTTTTGTTTACTTCATTAGGCATACCTCTCACAGACTACTATATACATTCTTTTGTCTCCTCACTTTCTTTTGGTCTCAAAATTTTCTCTTAAACTCTTTTTGGAACATTTTCTTCTGCCTCAGTTGTTCCAGCTACACTCATACCTTCTATCAACGTTTCCACAGAAATTCCTTGAAGTACATCATCAGATTGTTTTCTTCTAATCTGATAAAAACAACTATGCTCATCAGCCCCCTACCTGACTCCCTTCCCCTCAAATACAATTTGTCAACATCATACCTTGGGTCCAGTGCCCATTTTAGTGTACAAGCTTTCCTTGTTTTCCTATCCATAGCCTTAAGTTCACTTTCTTTTCATTCAAGAATACCAGCTCCATATCTCAGTACTGTTAAAAAATATTATCAATTATTGAAGTCTTTTCTGTGTCTGAAAACCTAGTAGGTTTGATGATTTGTAGCTGATAAAAGTGGTAACATAGAATTCACAAATCTCATTTATATAGCTATCATTCTCATGTTTACGAAGATCATAAGTGAAAGTACTAGTTATTATTTTTGACTTCCTTTCCCTTTTAATCTTATCTGGAGTTTTGTTTTAGGTATTCCAAGAATTTATTTTCAGATTTTCTTGGATGCCTTTATAACACAACCCTTAAATTGAGACTATTTTTGTTCACTAAGTTGGTAACATCATAAAAATGTTTGTTTAAATGCTTCCTTGGAAAGTATGGTATTTCATTTGAACTAAAAACCCCATACTTACTTTTCCTACTGGTTCCTATCAATCCTCCATAGGGTTGATAACCTACAGAAAAACTTGGATCATATATATGTTTCCTTTTCTTTGGTTTCTATACCCCACTTACTGTGATAATATCAAATTTAAAGTTTAAACTATTTAGTAACAATTCCGATTCTTCTAGTTTTTGAAACGAAGTGAAACGAAATTGTTCTGTTAAATAGTACGAAACTGAAAGCTTTGCTCGTTATGTTCTGTTTATTAAGGTTTACTTTTGGTAGTTCATTATATTCAGTTGTTTTTTATTTTTTCGAGGAGGCGTGGCTTAATGGTTAATGCAACTGCACCGGAACCAAGAGTTCCGGATTCGATTCCCCGAGCGGGCTACCTTGGAAATTCAAAAGAAAAAGCCATTGGTTGGCGTCAGGAAGGGCATCCGGCCAAGAAATTCCTCACTGCCAAATACAAGTACCTCTGAAGGGCATCGTCTGAGCCCCAGTTACGTGTAGAAAATGACGTTAAAACAACAACAACATGATATTCAGTTTTGAACTAATGTTTGTATTTACTCTACATTTACATTCATTGTTGAAATTGAAAGTAAGGTGATCAAATTCAAAATCATCAAGTTCAAGGAAAGGAAATTGGTTTTTCTAACACCTCATTTAGTTCCAATTTATAGTTAGTTTATTTAGATAATTTATCTGAGATTTTGTTCAATTTACACATTTGTTATGCCAAAGAGATAAACAAGTCATTCAAAGAATTGACTAAATTTTTGCCTTAACCATTTTTATCACAATGACAACATACACAATTGAATTCTGTCAGTTTTGTTATTGATTCACATTTTGGTTTGGTGCAATATTTGCAAAAAAGGTAAGGTAATCTATTCGCCCGTTTAGTCATAAAAAAATTAACACAAAGAACTTTAAGGTCATTTATTATCACATTAATAAAAATTGGTTGAAACGTATTTACATTTTGCATTTATTTGATCTTTTTGATAAGATCTTCTTCACAGTTGATTCTAATAACTTGAAATCCTTTATTTTTGTCTCATGAAAATAATGGTCTTTTTGTCCTTACATACTGAAGTTTGATCTCTATTTCAATAATTCTTTAGTTTTTGCAGTTGAACTTCCAATGATGAAAATATTTTCTTCGTCTCTTGATTTGTCTCTTACACATCAAAAATCTTCAGCTCTTCTGCACCTACGAATTTTCCTTTAATCTTAAAAGTTATTTCATTCCTTTCTCTTCTTGAACATATAAATAATTCTTGGTTTTTCTTTAGCTGCGAGTCTATCGCTGTCTTTAATATCATTTGGTGTCAGTGGTACATCCATAGCTTTTGTTAAACCTAAAACCAACTGTTTAGTACTTTTTTCTTTCATTTGATGAAAGCCTTTTATCTCTACCATTTCTCTTCCGCCTTACTATACAAGATCGTTTACTTCTCTTGATTCTTCAGTAAGAATTTTGTCAATACTCTATATTTCCTTGTTTAGGGTAATATTCTTCGGTTTTTAACTTCCATTTTCTTTCATTAGGTTGACTACAGTGCTTTTAATGTTTTAAAATGGTTTTGATACAGTATTTTCTTGAATAGAAGCCGAGGCTTCTATTTATTTTTCAAGAAAAAAATTGCGGCTTCTATTCAAAGGCGGCTTCTATTCAATCAGAGCACATATTAAGGAGTCAAGAAAACTACCCCTTTCTCACAAATTTTGATTTCAGTTGTGAATATGGCAGAGAAAAGAAAAAGTTTCGACTTAAAATTCAAAGAACTTGTGGTTAAATATGCTCAAGAAAATAGTAACAGAGAAGCTGGTAGAAGGTTCTCTATTGATGAAAGCATGGTTCGACGTTGGAGAAAGAAATCATTGGATATCAGCGATCAATCTTCCTCTTCCTCTCAAAGTAAAATGAGAAGATTATCTGGTGCTGGACGAAAGCCCGTTCTTGGGAACCTTGAAAAGGCACTATTNCTGTCTTATTTCTTTTTTGCTAGACTTACTACTACTACTATTATTATCATTACTGTATGCATTTTCATAAAGTTTGCTATTTGATTCAATTCTTCATCGAGTCACTCCCAATGACCTGGGGCAAACAAAGATTTTAAGAGACGTTTTTACAAACAATAAATACTAAATAACACAAGATACGCACATATAAGAATAGAAAACACGATCGTCAAAATTAGCAAAACGATGAATTCAGTACAAAATCAGTATAGAAATATATGTTAAAATAGTATTAAAAATTTTAATTTAAACGTTCGTATAAAAAGAAAGTATAAAATTGGCTAGAGAAAAACAGATAAAAAATTATTTCAGAATTTTCAAATTGAAAGGGTTTTACGTAAGATATGAGCTGTACTAGTTATAACAATTTTTCGAATTTCTTGAATCTGTGGTTCTGAAGGAATTTTGTCTAAATATTTTTGTGGGCCTTTTTTGATCATCCCTAATGCACCTACTATCACGGGGATTGTTGTGGTTTTGAGTTTCCACATTCTTTGAATTACCATTTCCAAGTCCTTATACTTGCAAAGTTTGTCAAACTCTTTCATGGCAATGTTTCTGTCAGTTGGTATACTCATATCTATCAAGGTGCATGTTTTTGACTTTCGATCTTTAATTACTATGTTGCGTCTGTTGGCTTGGATAGTCCTATCTGTGTTAATCGGGAAATCCCAAAGAATTGTAATGTCCTCTGAGTTGATGACTGGTGAAAGTTTATGTTCATACCAGTTTGGAGGTACGGGTGTCTGATAGTACTGACGTATTTCCCAATGAATATATTGTCCTACACGGTCATGCCGTTTCACGTACTCACTTGGGGCAGGTACAGGGCATCCGGAGACGAGATGATCCATAGCCTCAATGGATTGGTCACAGAATCGACACTTGGGGTCTGCACCATTGTGTAATATGTTTGCCTGGTAGTTTCTCGTGAAAAAGCTTTGGTCTTGAGCTGCGATTATGAATCCTTCAGTCTCTGCCTTCAGACTTGAACTTAGGAGCCACTGATGGGTAGCATTTTGGTCAACATCAGCGTTGCTACTTCGAAGAACATACTGACTGTGTAAAGCTTTCTGGCTCCACTTATCAGAAAGCTTTTGGTTTGCGATCTTTTTAGCCTTCTGTTTGACAGTTATTATTATTATTATTATTATTATCTTAAATGGCTTTAAGCGCTAGTTGATTAAACTGCCGTTATATATAGAACTGATTGGGTAGCCATAGCAGGTAACTAATGACAACCAGTATTCTTTCTCTTTATGTCTCTAGCACTTTCCTTAATACCCAAAAAATCACAAACACTGATGTCTTTTGTATGAAGCTAATCTTGACATTTATTTGCAGATTTTCCACATAAGACTTAAACCCTTCCTATATACTGCCTAACACCCCAACAACTATTGGAGTTACTCTAACCTTTTAAATTTTCTACATTCTCCCAACTTCCCTTTGCAAGTTTTGGTATTTTTCAGTTTTTTCTTGTTCTTCATTATACACTCTGCAGTCAGCTGGGACCGCAACATGAACAATAGTACATGAATTATCTGGTTTATTATAAATAATGTCTGGTCTGCGTGCTTCAATGACAATATCACACTGTGTCGAAGTCCCATAGCAGCTTAACAAATTCGTTCTCAATCACTCATTCTGGATTATGCTGGTACAATTTTTCAGCTTTTTCAAAGAGATACTTTTCACTGAGTTTCCAGCGTATTATTCTTGTAATACTATCATGTCTTCTCTTATCTTCCCAATGGGCAAGTTTTTTACACCCACAAACAATGTGATGGATCGCTCTTTCTCCACACATTCTACACAATGGGTTGTCTGAAATATCGTCAATCTTTTGCTTTGTGTCAGTTTGTTGATGCTTGTTCTTGTTCAGCACACATTCATGCTTCAGTTTCTACTTTCAGATCGCTTTGACTTAGAAAGTCCAAGGTTTTTTTTGTTTACTTCATTAGGCATACCTCTCACAGACTACTATATACATTCTTTTGTCTCCTCACTTTCTTTTGGTCTCAAAATTTTCTCTTAAACTCTTTTTGGAACATTTTCTTCTGCCTCAGTTGTTCCAGCTACACTCATACCTTCTATCAACGTTTCCACAGAAATTCCTTGAAGTACATCATCAGATTGTTTTCTTCTAATCTGATAAAAACAACTATGCTCATCAGCCCCCTACCTGACTCCCTTCCCCTCAAATACAATTTGTCAACATCATACCTTGGGTCCAGTGCCCATTTTAGTGTACAAGCTTTCCTTGTTTTCCTATCCATAGCCTTAAGTTCACTTTCTTTTCATTCAAGAATACCAGCTCCATATCTCAGTACTGTTAAAAAATATTATCAATTATTGAAGTCTTTTCTGTGTCTGAAAACCTAGTAGGTTTGATGATTTGTAGCTGATAAAAGTGGTAACATAGAATTCACAAATCTCATTTATATAGCTATCATTCTCATGTTTACGAAGATCATAAGTGAAAGTACTAGTTATTATTTTTGACTTCCTTTCCCTTTTAATCTTATCTGGAGTTTTGTTTTAGGTATTCCAAGAATTTATTTTCAGATTTTCTTGGATGCCTTTATAACACAACCCTTAAATTGAGACTATTTTTGTTCACTAAGTTGGTAACATCATAAAAATGTTTGTTTAAATGCTTCCTTGGAAAGTATGGTATTTCATTTGAACTAAAAACCCCATACTTACTTTTCCTACTGGTTCCCATCAATCCTCCTTAGGGTTGATAACCTACAGAAAAACTTGGATCATATATATGTTTCCTTTTCTTTGGTTTCTATACCCCACTTACTGTGATAATATCAAATTTAAAGTTTAAACTATTTAGTAACAGTTCCGATTCTTCTAGTTTTTGAAACGAAGTGAAACGAAATTGTTCTGTTAAATAGTACGAAACTGAAAGCTTTGCTCGTTATGTTCTGTTTATTAAGGTTTACTTTTGGTAGTTCATTATATTCAGTTGTTTTTTATTTTTTCGAGGAGGCGTGGCTTAATGGTTAATGCAACTGCACCGGAACCAAGAGTTCCGGATTCGATTCCCCGAGCAAGCTACCTTGGAAATTCAAAAGAAAAAGCCATTGGTTGGCGTCAGGAAGGGCATCCGGCCAAGAAATTCCTCACTGCCAAATACAAGTACCTCTGAAGGGCATCGTCTGAGCCCCAGTTACGTGTAGAAAATGACGTTAAAACAACAACAACATGATATTCAGTTTTGAACTAATGTTTGTATTTACTCTACATTTACATTCATTGTTGAAATTGAAAGTAAGGTGATCAAATTCAAAATCATCAAGTTCAAGGAAAGGAAATTGGTTTTTCTAACACCTCATTTAGTTCCAATTTATAGTTAGTTTATTTAGATAATTTATCTGAGATTTTGTTCAATTTACACATTTGTTATGCCAAAGAGATAAACAAGTCATTCAAAGAATTGACTAAATTTTTGCCTTAACCATTTTTATCACAATGACAACATACACAATTGAATTCTGTCAGTTTTGTTATTGATTCACATTTTGGTTTGGTGCAATATTTGCAAAAAAGGTAAGGTAATCTATTCGCCCGTTTAGTCATAAAAAAATTAACACAAAGAACTTTAAGGTCATTTATTATCACATTAATAAAAATTGGTTGAAACGTATTTACATTTTGCATTTATTTGATGTTTTGATAAGATCTTCTTCACAGTTGATTCTAATAACTTGAAATCCTTTATTTTTGTCTCATGAAAATAATGGTCTTTTTGTCCTTACATACTGAAGTTTGATCTCTATTTCAATAATTCTTTAGTTTTTGCAGTTGAACTTCCAATGATGAAAATATTTTCTTCGTCTCTTGATTTGTCTCTTACACATCAAAAATCTTCAGCTCTTCTGCACCTACGAATTTTCCTTTAATCTTAAAAGTTATTTCATTCCTTTCTCTTCTTGAACATATAAATAATTCTTGGTTTTTCTTTAGCTGCGAGTCTATCGCTGTCTTTAATATCATTTGGTGTCAGTGGTACATCCATAGCTTTTGTTAAACCTAAAACCAACTGTTTAGTACTTTTTTCTTTCATTTGATGAAAGCCTTTTATCTCTACCATTTCTCTTCCGCCTTACTATACAAGATCGTTTACTTCTCTTGATTCTTCAGTAAGAATTTTGTCAATACTCTATATTTCCTTGTTTAGGGTAATATTCTTCGGTTTTTAACTTCCATTTTCTTTCATTAGGTTGACTACAGTGCTTTTAATGTTTTAAAATGGTTTTGATACAGTATTTTCTTGAATAGAAGCCGAGGCTTCTATTTATTTTTCAAGAAAAAAATTGCGGCTTCTATTCAAAGGCGGCTTCTATTCAATCAGAGCACATATTAAGGAGTCAAGAAAACTACCCCTTTCTCACAAATTTTGATTTCAGTTGTGAATATGGCAGAGAAAAGAAAAAGTTTCGACTTAAAATTCAAAGAACTTGTGGTTAAATATGCTCAAGAAAATAGTAACAGAGAAGCTGGTAGAAGGTTCTCTATTGATGAAAGCATGGTTCGACGTTGGAGAAAGAAATCATTGGATATCAGCGATCAATCTTCCTCTTCCTCTCAAAGTAAAATGAGAAGATTATCTGGTGCTGGACGAAAGCCCGTTCTTGGGAACCTTGAAGAGGAACTATTGGAGAGAATTATCGATGAGCGTGAGAAGCATCACCATGTCCCATGTAAATTGATAACTGTTTGGGCACAGCAACTTGCTACTGAACACAACTTGCACGATTTTCAAGCGAGTCGAGGTTGGTTGTTTAATTTCATGCGACGAAACGGTCTCTCCATTAGACGAAGAACAACTACTGGACAAACCATGCCAAAGGATGGTTTAGCAAAAATTGCGAACTTTGTAAAATTTTGTGAAAAGCAGAGAAATGCATTTGGTTTCTCTCCTGGAAATATTGCCAACATGGACGAGACACCAATATGGGCTGACATGCCAAGTGAAACCACTGTCGATAAATGTGGTTTAAAGACCGTTCCAATTAAATCAACTGGACATGGAAAACAGCGAATAACTGTATGTTTAGCAGTCAAAGCAGATGGCTCCAAAATGAAACCGTTCGTTGTTATACCAGGAAAAAAACTCAAAAGTGAAGTTGCTACAATCAAAGGTGCAATTGTAAAATGTTCAAGAAATGGCTGGATGAACGATGAATTGACTGAAGATTGGATCTCTCAAGTGTGGGGAAATTTAGCTTTCAACAAGAGGTTTCTTGTATGGGACTCTTTTAAGTGTCACATAAGTGAAAAAATTAAACAGTCGTTGAAAAAAACGAATACAGTAATGGGTGTAATTCCAGGAGGATGCACGAAGTTTCTCCAACCTTTAGATGTTTGTATTAACAAGCCCTTCAAAGTGATTTTCCGAGAGTTGTATGATGAATGGTACCGAAAAGGAGACTTCGAGTACACGAAAGGTGGGGTTGTAAAGCCACCAAACTTTGTTCTACAAATTCAGTGGGTCGTCGATGCTTGGAAGAAAATCGATCCTGAAATTGTAAAGAAATCTTTCGAAACATGTGGAATTACAACCAGTGATGTAAACAAAATTCACTGCTTGAAAGAAGGCTAGCCAACCGAAGAGGCCCGAGTTTTGTTAGGAACATCGGACGGGAACCTCGAATTTGAACCAATTTCAACTCTAGACGATGACGTAAATTTGGAAGTGGAGAATTTAAGATGTAACTGATTTAACGAAGGTGAAATAGAAATCTTGTCTTAAAAATACGTCGTTGTTATTCCATTCCCGGCTTTAATTTTATGCTTTCAAAAAAATAAATGCGGCTTCTAATTAAGGGCGGCTTCTATTAAGGGCGGCTTCTATTCAAGAAAATACGGTATGAATCTTGGACTTTGTAGTTCTTATAACCCAAGGTTTATTATGTACTTTCCCCTTCAATTCATTACGTTCCTCTTCCATTATTGCTCTAAAGCTTTCCACAAGCTCACCAATGTTCACCATTAATATCAGTTCTGCTTTTTTCAAGCATACATTTATTACCCATGATGCTTCGGTCTAAGCCTAGACCTAGCCACCAGTCTGTTACTCCTTTGATAAAACCATCGCTTCAACTGGAATTTATTATTTAACAAACAAGTAAAGAGATGAAATATCATCATCTGTTGTATTTGTTAACACAAATAGCATATCGATATCAGATGCAGAGGCCCTACTGTCTTAGTTATCTCCAGTTTCTTATGAGTTGCTTTTGTTTGTAAGAAAATTCCTGGTTCTTTTCTTCGACCAAGCCTAGTTAATGAGGCAAAAATACGACTTTCCTTATTAACTTGAAGAAGGAACACAATTGCTATCTGATTCAGAGAAATAGATTCGAATGTTGATGCATTGAGCTGGTGCCATCTTGGTTCACCTTGGTTCAATTGAAGATTGTCAAAGGTCCTTTCTGCAGTCAACCCATGCCATAACAAGATTGATATGTCTCGTTTTACAGTCTTTTGGCACTATCGTATTAATAAGTAGCCGGTCTTTGTGTCCCTCTAATTCCTCTCTTGCAATATCTTTTTGTTCCATTGAAAAATATTTTTTAATCCCTTATACTACAGTTATTTACTGCAGTAATACATGTTATCAGTTTTCAAATCATTGGTAGACAGTTACAGGTTATCTCATACATTTTATTTTTATTTTTGTTAATAATTCCAACTCTAGTTTCGACAACCATCCATTTTTCCTTTCGTATCTAGCTTGGTTACATAGTCTTCGTTCTGTGACATAAAACAGCCTATAGATCTTCATTCTCTTTGCATTCTGTTCTTCTTCATTAAATGCCTTACTTCTATGCACATATTCCACAACAATTTAATTGACTTCCATAGACCGGTTTGTTTTTGCAGTAGCATAATGACGACTATACCCACGCTGCATTGTCATGGGGTCGATACGACTGTCTTAACTCCATTTCTCCAGCACTTCAAGATTTCATATTTTAACTATCTGTACACTCCTATTTTATCTTTCTCTTTTCGCTCTATTCTGGTGTCAAAAGGACACGCCATGTCTGAGTATAGGGTCTTTTTTACTATTGCAATGTGTAGTCGTCTCATCAGTCTGAATAAAAAAATCTCACAATATCTTTACTTTGTCGTTCTCCAAGATAGTCAACTCGTTAGTGATAACGTGTTCATAGCTTTTTTCTGATCAAGAGAGTTCATATTGTTTGCATAAGCTCCAGTGCAGCATGGCAGTCACCTTATCATGTCAACATTTCTAATACTCTTTTTGGGCCAACCTTTTACATTTGGACACTATATGCGCAATTGTTTCTTCCCTCTTACCGCACATAATGCATTTATCTTGGCTATCTTTCTTCTATGTATTTCATTTTTCACCTGTTTCACCTGTTTGATCTTTAGCCGCTAGTAGTAGTTCTTCCTTTCTTTTCTAAGGTTGGTTTTCCGCAAACATACCCAGCTATTCTTGTCATAATGCACATCATTTGTTCCCTTGATAAACTTTGAATGAAGTGGCTTTTTTTCTCAGTGCTACGTTGTGTTTTTTACAACTTCATCTTTTATTTTCCCCTGGGTCTTCATTGTCAACAAGTAAGCCTTCTCTGGACACCTCTGCAATTAACATTCCTTTCTTATCCTTTTTGTAGAACCCTATACTATTTTTTCTATTTTGTCCAAGCCTTGTACACTTAACGATTCCTTGTCACCTTTTTTCCCAATAAAGCCGATCTATATCTCCTTGTGAATGCATACTCCAGATGATGATAAGATTATGACCAACATAATTATCATCATCATTATTATTCTTATCTACATTTCTTTGTATTTGCTTTCAGTGTCGTGAAAAAACACCGACTCTAATCCATAAGCTTGAAGTGTTGACACATGGGGTAGCGGGAGCTACACTACTTTCATTGATAGCACGTTTCTCAGTAAACATGCTGTTCCCAATAAGGTGCTATTCTGTATAATTTCAATATTTGATAAACCAAGCAGGTACTTAATCCACTTTTCACAGATCTTTAAATTTCATGCCTAAATTTCCCACTATTATTGGTATAACTATGGTTTTCATATTCAACATCCTATTGTTTTCTATTATTATTCTATTATAATTACTATCCTATAATATTTCTACTTCCTTTACTGCTGTGTTTCTTTCAGATGGTGTTGATACATACACTAGATACCATATTTTCATTTACTGCACTTTGATAAGAATATTGTGTCTATTGGCCTTTATTCCTGATCAGTTGAGACAGGGGTATCCCAAAAGAAGGTTACTTCTTCGTAGCATTTGTAACTTATTTTGGTTTATGCTCATATCAGTTTTCACCTTCTTGGATATTGTAATATTCTTGATGTTATATTGTAAATATTCCGCTACCTGATTATGCCTTTGGACCTGTACTGACACTTTAAGAACAGGGCATCTATATATTACATGCTCAGTGGTTTCTTCAAGCTACAAAGATGATACATTGGACTGGTTTCATCTTTAATGATTTTGTGCCTGTGAGATCTTGTAGGTAGACACCGATCCTGCGCAGAGATGATTAGACCTTCGATTTTGGGGTTGAGTCCAGAGCTCCTGAGCCAGTTGCTTGTTTCGGCTTTGTCAACCTCTGCTTTCTCTAATTTTTGGGATATACTCCATGCATTACCTTGTTGCTTCAGGCTAACATATGCTTTGAATAAAGGTCAATTCTGATTTGTTGTTTAATTCTTTTAAAGTTCTTAGTAGTTAGTTCATTTTCTTTCTTTTCAATTTGAATTGATTTGAGTTCTTTCCAAAATCGATCAGTTCCTTTCATAAACGAGTGTACACTATTACCATTCTCGTGCTTCTAAACTGTCCTTATAAATCGATCTTCTTTTTCTTTAAGATACACTTCCAGTCCCATCTTGATTTTTTGTTGTCTGCAAGGATTTGTATTAGACCTCTTCTTCCATCTTTTCGGAGAAGATCTGTTTCTATCTACATCTGTCTTTGGGTGGTGCATTGGATGTATTGTCAGTAACTTTCAATGTTTTTATCATCAAGTCAACTAATTTTTGCTATTATCCAGTTAATGACACCAAAGCTTTATAAAACAACCAGTATAACTAAGATGTTTATTGCAGCCATTTCACTGACAGAATTCAGCTCACTTTTAAGAAGGAATCAAACACTTTTGTAATAATCTTGTCTGACCTTTCGTCTTGCAGGATTTCGTCACTTTTATCCACTCCTAAGTGCTTAGAAACTTCTTTATTGTTCAATTCTTTGATTGTCATATTATCCTTTAGTTGGACATTTTTGGTATTTTAAAGACGTCCACAGATGAAACTTGCTTTAGCACCCTCGTCTGGACCGACATCTATTTTGATGTCATTGCAAAAAATTCTACAATTTTCTGTAGTAATTTTTCGAAGTTGTTGTCATTCTGGGCATATAATGTTTGATCGTCCATATAGAAGAGGTGGTTCATCTTGTTACCGTATATTGGATTATTTTTGCTATTATTATTTTTATTATTATTATTATTATTATTATTCCCGCAACAAGCAGCACAGAAGGCAACAACGTAATGTAAATAAAGAAGACCAACATTCTTAAGTCTAGATGATGCGTCGTAAATAAACACAGAACCTTATATAGTGAACCCCCTCTCATGTTAACCAATTTAACTTTATACTTTTTAAAACAACAAGCCAAAAAAAATTTTGTTGAAAGATTTTGACATAGACAATAATGGAAACAAGTCAGAAATAGTATCTTAAGCATTGTATTTCATTTATTTAAGAAGGAATCAAGACTGGTCAAAATAATCGTATCGTTGTCACACTGCACACCCAAATTTCTAAATTTCATCTTGCCATACCATACTACAATTTTACAAGTAACATTTAAATAAGTCTAAATACCCTTATATTAAAGAGCTACAACTGGACATCTGTATTACTTCTGTACCCTTACCTCATTTATTATAAAGAGCGTCTACCACCAAATAAGAGCTCCCTAAAATGAGCTCGCCCCTTTTAAAGAACATTTTTATGAGAGCTATGCCTCCTTAATTAAGCTACTTTCTGGGTGTTCTCTTGTTAAAATCCATTAGAAAAAGCTGGATTTATACAGTTTTCCCCTGTCACATTCGGTTTTCGACAATGATGACAAAGAAGACGAAGAAATTGATGTTGAGTTCTAACAGAGGTCAATTCTTATTAAAATACCTCGAATTATACATTTGGTTCAGATGTATTAGATTTTCGAGTAAATAGAATATTGGATACTTTTATTACAATAAGTGACTTCTCAAATGAGTGCTCCTTCTATATCCTTAAAAAGAAGTATCTGGAGCGCTTCTTTAAATGTACAGAAAAAAACTGAAAATAACACCAATGTAACAATCACTACCTGCACTCTGACAATCTTGAATAGTATGATTTAGCATTTCAATTCATTTGCAACAAGTCTTCCTCCTGCGTCTTGGACTTTGCCCCTGCTAGTTATCTATTTATATATTTTTATTTATACATGTGCCTTTAGTTGCCATATGTTCTGATTTAGATTGTTTAAATTTTAGGTAACAGGCATGAAATACCTGCTGTTTGTGTTGTTGTTATTCAAAAATACCAACTTTTGTCAACACAAGGAAAATGTTTCCCCGCCTATATAATGTTGGTGGGGCACAAACAAAATGTGTTGAAATATCTTATCTTATATTGTTTATCTAATATAAATAGCTTTCAAACAAACTACGTAGGATTTCGAGCAGATGTAACAGCATTTCTCTTTTTGATGGCCTGAACACGTGGACACAGGCCAAGAATAAATTGATGTAAGAATTTTTCAGATCGTTCACCTCTAAAAATTGACAACCGAATATGTCCCACCTTTAAATCAAATAGCTGGGTGTAGTGAAGGTAAGCAATTGGAAAGGCCTATTTGGTGAGAACGACAAAAAAATCCTTTAATTACGTATTATATTCTGGGAACCATTTTAAAGAAATTCTCAAGTGCCTTTGTTTCTATAAATACTTATTTTGAACAGTTTTGAGGTTTTGCTCAAAACTGTTCAAAATAAGTATTTAAAGAAAATGTAAGAAAACATATAATTTGTAATATATAATTATTTTTTTTTTAGTTTTTAACGTCATTTTCCCCAGCAATTGAGGCTCAGAAGGTGCTCTTCAGAGGGACTTTGATTTGGCAGTGAGGAATTTCTTGGCTGGATGCCCTTCCTGATGCCAACCAATGGCTTTTTTCTTTGTAAAGTTCAAAATTCTCCTCGCCAGCTTGGGGAATCGAACCCGGAACTCTTGGTGACTGTGCAGTTGCACTAACCATTAAGCCACGGCTCCTCTATATAATATATAATATATAATAAGCTTGTTTAGCTGAAGATTGTGAAAACATGAAACTGACAGTTCTAAACTAAGTTTTGTTGGTTTTTTGTCCTTCGCCATATGATAGCTCTAATATTCTTTTATTATTGAGCACTGTCGATAGCTAATAATTACTTCGATACTGATAATATATAATATACGCTGTTAAATATACATATATAATTTTTGTTTTTCTGCTTAAAATACATTGAGACACTTGTGTTATGTTCTTACGACGGGTGTGCGCTCACAACTTACAGATCTATGAATTGCCCAATCTTCCTTCCCTACATTACTGCATGCCCACTCACTCATTACATTTTCCACATGCTGTCATGCTTAATGCTTCGAACTCAAACTGTTAAATAAAGCTTTCTTTTTCTATTAATCGAGACAATTGTCTTTGAAGCCCATTTCCGACAAACTTTAACGAGAGAAATTCTCTGTCGAGAGAAATGCAGTTTATGTTATCAGCTTCTCAGCAATGTCAATGATTAGTCAATCATCATACGAAACTGCTATAACATTGACAATCTTCTTCAACAGACATCTAGATGATCACAGTTTTCCTTCCTCGTGTTGCTCCCCTTCCTTCTTTATGTTGCCTTATTAAACCCAAAACGAGAGGTAAATCACGGACAAAACATATGGTACACTCGTTCCAGCCATATTATTTTTTTAGCAAAAATTCCTTTAAATCCTATTGGTTTTAATTGGAAACTCTGTACATTTCCTTAATCAATGGTTTACCCATTGGCTTACAACACCTACAAAGGAGAGTGGGCTATTAGAATGTCAAATCGAATGGCGTCGATGTCATCAAAGCCCCCAAACAAAACTTGCAAAGGGAAAGGTGTCATTTTTTCCCATATTTTCTTGCAGTTGGAGTTCAAGTTGTTGCTGTTGTTTCATAATGAAACATAATGATAATGAAACATAATGTAAATCTGATGTGAGAGATTTCTGATTTCTTTTCATGCTCTGCTTCAAACGGAACTTCCGCATCAACTGCTATGTCTGCATCACAACATGATGCAAGTAGCAGTCTTTGCGAGGATATAAAGAAAACACTAGGCTCGGTATTTTCAACTATTGGTACAACTTCTTGTGCAGCAAATGTGTGTGAAATAATTGTAGCA
>RDPX01000250.1:876022-928430 GCA_003991215.1 Morbakka virulenta
GCCCTTCCTGATGCCAACCAATGGCTTTTTTCTTTGTAAAGTTCAAAATTCTCCTCGCCAGCTTGGGGAATCGAACCCGGAACTCTTGGTGACTGTGCAGTTGCACTAACCATTAAGCCACGGCTCCTCTATATAATATATAATATATAATAAGCTTGTTTAGCTGAAGATTGTGAAAACATGAAACTGACAGTTCTAAACTAAGTTTTGTTGGTTTTTTGTCCTTCGCCATATGATAGCTCTAATATTCTTTTATTATTGAGCACTGTCGATAGCTAATAATTACTTCGATACTGATAATATATAATATACGCTGTTAAATATACATATATAATTTTTGTTTTTCTGCTTAAAATACATTGAGACACTTGTGTTATGTTCTGACGACGGGTGTGCGCTCACAACTTACAGATCTATGAATTACCCAATCTTCCTTCCCTACATTACTGCATGCCCACTCACTCATTACATTTTCCACATGCTGTCATGCTTAATGCTTCGAACTCAAACTGTTAAATAAAGCTTTCTTTTTCTATTAATCGAGACAATTGTCTTTGAAGCCCATTTCCGACAAACTTTAACGAGAGAAATTCTCTGTCGAGAGAAATGCAGTTTATGTTATCAGCTTCTCAGCAATGTCAATGATTAGTCAATCATCATACGAAACTGCTATAACATTGACAATCTTCTTCAACAGACATCTAGATGATCACAGTTTTCCTTCCTCGTGTTGCTCCCCTTCCTTCTTTATGTTGCCTTATTAAACCCAAAACGAGAGGTAAATCACGGACAAAACATATGGTACACTCGTTCCAGCCATATTATTTTTTTAGCAAAAATTCCTTTAAATCCTATTGGTTTTAATTGGAAACTCTGTACATTTCCTTAATCAATGGTTTACCCATTGGCTTACAACACCTACAAAGGAGAGTGGGCTATTAGAATGTCAAATCGAATGGCGTCGATGTCATCAAAGCCCCCAAACAAAACTTGCAAAGGGAAAGGTGTCATTTTTTCCCATATTTTCTTGCAGTTGGAGTTCAAGTTGTTGCTGTTGTTTCATAATGAAACATAATGATAATGAAACATAATGTAAATCTGATGTGAGAGATTTCTGATTTCTTTTCATGCTCTGCTTCAAACGGAACTTCCGCATCAACTGCTATGTCTGCATCACAACATGATGCAAGTAGCAGTCTTTGCGAGGATATAAAGAAAACACTAGGCTCGGTATTTTCAACTATTGGTACAACTTCTTGTGCAGCAAATGTGTGTGAAATAATTGTAGCATGTGATTCTCCAGGAGAACGAATTTGACGTTCCGTTTCACCCACCATCAATATTTAAGTTTCGGAAAAGAACTTGTGGAAAGAAAGCAATACTTTGACAGGCGTCTTGATTTAAAAAATAGCCTTGATTGCATTATGGTAAAAGATAATCAAACAGATTTTCTTTAAGAAAATGTCATTTATCTCTCAGGGAATGACATCTGCTTTCAGCAGGTCAGAAGCCAAGATGTGAAACATTGGGATAGCTGATTTTCGTTTGGGAGATACGATTTTGATTGAAGGAGCTAGTAACTTTACAGTAAGCATCCAAAGTTCAGTATACTATTTATAATCGTAATTTGTATATGTTAGTGATATTAATGAGAAACTGCTATCAGAATTCCCTCATCAAAGGCATTTGAAGACCAGTCAAGGTTGCACGTAGCAAAATATTTTTGAAAGTTAACTGAAAATTTGTACGGGATTATCCCCTGATAGCCTCCAGTGTTAATGGGCTGGGCATCTATATGTCCAGCCTGTTACGGCGTGGTCACACTGTGGAGAGTGCAGATCATATATGTAGATAAGTAGTGACGTTTGTAAATAAATATCTTAAATTCGAAGTTTCTACAAAAGCTTCAGCGTTTAGGTTCCTTCATATAAATCAAAACTTTGACGTTGGGGTGGGTATGAATTGATGTAGCTGTTGTGTCACGTTATTCCATTTGTCGATCCAGCGTGCCTGGGCCCAGTTTTGCGGTGTTATGTTCGTATCCATCCCCTCGAGGAGAGCATGGATACGTTTTGCCAAAGGGTTTCTTGATTTTGAAGTTGATTAGATTAGAGGAACTTCATCCAAAAAGCACACCGTTTTTTTTTTGGATTCACGATCGATAGCTTTTTAGATACTAAAGCCAGAAAATTTTAATGGCGTGTTGTTATACTTTCTATGATTTCAGGCTAAAAATTTTCTTAATCTTGTTCCTTTCCATGGAATTGTGTCAACCCCCTGCATGCTACTATTCACAGGTTTTATATTACCAAGCATAGTCCAGAGACTTTAAGGCAATTTCCTGAAGTAATCAAGCTGAGAGTAGAACCACGTCATTTGTTTTTTTTGCCTTTTAGTTCCGTAAAGGAATTAGAGAACTCTTGTTTTAATTATAAACGTTTTTTAACCCACCCGCAGGTTCCTCTGAATTCTAGGCCAAAGTCCGGTTCTATTTGCTTATTATATGTGTTTGTATAGAAAAAAGTAAGTGTACCCCCCATCCCGCCTTATTCTTCTATTCTTGCTTCACACTGACTGTTTTNACGTGATTCTCCAGGAGAACGAATTTGACGTTCCGTTTCACCCACCGTCAATATTTAAGTTTCGGAAAAGAACTTGTGGAAAGAAAGCAATACTTTGACAGGCTTCTTGATTTAAAAAATAGCCTTGATTGCATTATGGTAAAAGATAATCAAACAGATTTTCTTTAAGAAAATGTCATTTATCTCTCAGGGAATGACATCTGCTTTCAGCAGGTCAGAAGCCAAGATGTGAAACATTGGGATAGCTGATTTTCGTTTGGAAGATACGATTTTGATTGAAGGAGCTAGTAACTTTACAATAAGTATCCAAAGTTCAGTATACTATTTATAATCGTTTTATATTACCAAGCATAGTCTAGAGACTTTAAGGCAATTTCCTGAAATAATCAAGCTGAGAGTAGTACCACGTCATTTGTTTTTTTGCCTTTTAGTTCCGTAAAGGAATTAGAGAACTCTTGTTTTAATTATAAACGTTTTTAACCCACCCGCAGTTTCCTCTGAATTCTAGGCCAAAGTCCGGTTCTATTTGCTTATTATATGTGTTTTTATAGAAAAAAGTAAGTGTACCCCCCCCCCCATCCCGCCTTATTCTTCTATTCTTGCTTCACACTGACTGTTTTTTTGATAGTGTCAGATGAAAACTTTTTCAAATATATAAAAACATTTGAACATGGATTTTTTTCTGAATTCCTGAGACAGAATGTGGTAATATCTCATTGAAAATGACAAGGTTTTAATTCGCTCTGAATATCTCAAGATAATATGACTATGTTAAAGAAAAGAGGATGCTGTTAACACGAAAAAGATGCATGCCTTTTATAAAGGTATGTTATTTTGGGGTATTATAGTTTGTGATGTCCATAATTCTCTGTGTTTCACATGATATCCATTTTGGCAGTGCATTATTGAGATGACCTTAGTTGATCATTATGCACTGAGATTTCGTTTTATGACATACAAGGATTTTTTTGTGCATCTATTTTGTGCTACTGTCACATTTGAGGTCATAGTGTGGCAGTTTGGATATGTACAGAAAATAATAAGTGATTTTTTAAGGAAGTCAAGAACAAAGGCAAGGCAATTCCTTATCAGAATCATGTTATAAGTTCAGTTTCTTGGCAGACAAGAAATTGCTTTTCAGGGCCATGAAGACGAAATGAGTAACTTTAGGCAACTTCTTAAGCTCCGTGGAAAATATAAAAATTCCATTACTGAACAATTAAATTCTGACAGCAAATCCATGTTTACTCATAATGAGTATCAAAACAAATTGTTGAGCTTACTGGTCGACTACATTATTTAAAAAAGGCTTGTTGAAATACGAAAAAAAAGGATTTTTCTCTTATTTTTCTTGTTTTAATATTTATTCTCCTGTCCAGAATCTTTTTTTCCAGTAAAAGCTATTATCTTTTCTCTAGCATTGCTCCACTATTTCATGACTATTGGTATCACCTTTTTAAACAGATCCCTTAACTTATTTTCTCCACAACCCAAGGAACGCGTTTCCTTCTCAATGTAGAGGGCACGAAGGTCCTTACACAGTAGCCTGTAAGCTAAACCACATGATAAGTATCCTACATCAATGGCTTTCACTGACTCCATAACATCAAGAACTTTTAAGACTATAAGATTCAATGTTAATGTTTGAGATGGAATAAAATCACATTAACTAAAAGTGAGGTTATTGTAGCTACCATAAAGGACATGCTTCTGCGTTTTCAGTTGGACCTTGCTTACTATCGTGGGCAAAACTGTGATGGTGCAAGAAACATACATGGTTTGCAAAAAATTTTGTGTTACGTGGCAGATCCAGAAAGAATAATTAGCCGCCATTCCTACTTAGTGCCAAGGAAAAATGCGTGCCTGTGAAATAGTCCCCGAAATGGGGAATATGCTCGGAGCTACCAAAGATTTCATTGTAGTCGAAATGACTGCAGACGACAACAATACTGTAAGGGAACAAGGAATCATAGACAAACTATGTACGGCTCAATGGACCATTGGATCAAAATGACTCTTTAATATTTTGAAAAACTACACAGAAATTCTGGTGTTATGGAAACCGAGTCTGTCCTAGACGTTCGGACCTAACGTTAAGTCACTTGCTATTGGATGCAAATCTGAGATGCAAAAATTTCATTCTTCTGTGGATTGAACTTGAGTCAAACTGTATGTATTTATTTATCAATACCATTCAGAACCCGTCAATGTCTGGTTTTAGAAGTTAGGAGTTAGCTGAACTGATAAATCGCAATACGAATGACCTGGTAGGCATTCTAAGAAATATATTGTCGGGGTGGGAGCGTCTACTCTTGACTCGAGAGTATTGTAGAAAAAAAATATTCTCGTCAACATACTACCATACCACCAGGGTGCACCAACCGTATACAACAAATAAATGTTGTTCTAATTAAACTCTTCAAGTACCTTGTTAGAGAACAGGTTGACGAAGAGCTTGGCGAGAATTTAAGCAATTATGGTGAGGGAAAACTCACTGCATTTAAATGGAGGATCTTAACTATGAAATGTTTTGGCACCGCAATGTGGAAAAGCATGCAAGAAAAAAAGATGGTATTCGCCTATTTATAATGTTTGGAATCACCACCAAAGTTGGCGGTTTCAGAAATGATGAAGTTAGTATTTAAGACTTTAAGGGGTAGATAATGCTTATACCTGGAAAAGAATATCAACGGAAAAGTGAAGATAATTTGGATGACGATGGAACAGACGAAAATGAAACAGATAGGGAGTATGAAATTGAGGACGAGTGTAGTGATATTGAACATTAATAATTTCTTTAGAACACTAGAACATGTTGTATTACTGTATTTTGGTCTGGCGATGGCATTATTAAATAACAGTCATTGATACAAATGTTGTTCTGAGCATTTACCCACACACCCCTAATATATACCCCCACCCTTATATGAGCCCATTCAAAAGGTTTCACGACTTAATGTAAGCTCTGGGTTTATACTCGGAGTTTTACGGGATCAGTAAGCTAACTGTATTCAGTTAAATTCCTTTGGGTTTTGCAATGCGTTTTTGATGAGATTAGAATTTATACCATCATATATAAATTCAACAATTTCGCAAGTGGTACAGTCAAATTTTACTTGGTCACATTGAACCAGTCATGGATCTTTCTTGTTACAGATAAGGAAGGGGCAGCTTAGATCAGTATTTCATCCAACGACACCTACTTCATCAGTCAAATGATTTTAACTTGGCAATTTCTATGTGTTTAATCAATTTTAAAAGGCTTATGATAGCATTACTAGACATGGTGTTGCAATATTGCTAAAGCATTATGGGGTACCAGAAATGTTGGTCAAGGCAATTGAAAATATGCATGTAATACAAAATGTCACATGTTGGTTAATGGAGAGAATCACCTCTACTGATTGTCATTTTTAAATTCGATTTCATTATGTGCACGAAAGACAAGGTTTTGGCATGCATAGGTTGAAAATTATTGATGAGCTTGTTGACTTAGATTACGCTGATAACATTGTAGCTAGCAGTACTGGTGAAATGTAGAAGGAACTGAGTAGACTAGTTGACACTAACAACAATTTGGACTAGCAATAAGCATTAGCAAAATAGAAATCATCAAAGGAAATTGCTCTTGGCTAGACTGCCAGATCGGAGAGAAAACCATCAAAATGGTTAAGAACTGTTAGTATGTGGTTACCATCTTGAGTGCCAATGTATCCCTTGATAAGAAGTGTTAAAAGTGAATTAACAAAGGAAGTTAGGCTCTTGGGAGGTTTAGAAACATTTGATGTCATAGAGAGTTTTATATAAACATCAAAATAAAAATTTATGAGACAATGGTGAGACTTATCTTTCTCTCTTTATCATAATAGCTGGTATAGTACAGTCAAGAATAGCAGATGGTTTCTTTTCTTTTGTGAACAAACTGTTGCTCTAAATATTAGATTTCTCTTGGGCCTATAGATTCGCCGTTTTGTCGCAGTTCCAGTGTCTCCAAGGAAGTATTAAACTGAAAACATCTGTAAAAAGACCTATACCACTAAAACTATGCCATGCACCATGTCGAAAGAATCAAATTAGACGAAATCTCACGTTATTTGAGAATTGGCTTAGGACAATGAATGATGAAGATTATTTAGTAATGCCTTCTGCATCCCAAGGGTGCTACAGGACATAATTGAAGATGAAAAAAAATTATGCACCTTTTTTCTTCCATGTAATTATATACTGTATTATTATGTTTTAGTGTTTTCATTTTGTTCTTTTAATTACGTTATTGTGGCTTTTCTGTGGTTAACTGAAGGATAGCATTTCTGACAGATTTCTCCATTAATGGCACTACAAATATTATAGTTAAGTTTCCTAAGATGGCCTTTAAAAAATATTATCAACCCTGAAATTGGATTCCTAACACCACATTTCCTAAGTAAAACGTCCCAAGCTGTATGAAAAGTTTGAAGATACTAGGAGAAACTCGAGGTTTGAAAGGAAGACTGTGGTTTTGAATGAGAGAGAAAAGGTGCAAGAGAACTATGCCAATGCATTCAGGATATGTATGATGGATGGCTCACGATTGTGAAATGTGCTTTCAGAAAGATGCAGAAAAAAACCTTAAACCTTTGGAATGTGATTTTTTCTAACAATAGTGCTATCTTAAATAAGGCGATGCCATAGTCTGAAATGAACCTGGAGGGATGGAGGTTTGCAGTAAAGAAGTAAACAATACTTAGAAGGAAATTTAATAGAGATACAGCTGTCAGGGCAAAGGAATAAAAATTTCGTCAAACCCAGATGACAGGATAATAAAGAGATGAATATGAAAGAACTGAGACTAGAAATTAATGATACAATCGACAGAAAAATATCTAAACTTTATAAAACCAGTATTAGAATAGACTGAAAAAAACACTATATCAACATCAATATTAATGTTCTAAAATTATTGAATAACATGAGTTGAACATGTATTATTCGTCGAAATATCAAAAAAATCAATTTTGAATTAAAATTTTTCTGAAAAAGGAGTTTCTTAAAGTGTAAACAGAAATCTGCTCCATTCTAATTAGTATACTGCAATGATTGAATCAGTTTTAACATTTCTGATGTTATAAGTATATTGAGGAGAAAGGTTCTTTTTAGTTAACAAAAATTGCCAATCAAGTTTCAACGCAGAGACTTTTACTTCAATTTTTAGAGACGTTATCGCATAGTATTTCCTCAGAACCAGCGGCAAAGCTAGGAAAAACTATTACTAATGGTGTTTCATCAATAAAGTTGTAAAGTTTCGTCACCGACTTCATTGAATATACTGAGATGACCGATTAATTATTCAGGAGGTGATAGTGGTGTCTGCTTCACTGAAGCTTTGGGCCGAACTGTTGCTTGATAAAATAAAATCCAGTCAATATGATAACAAGGACTTACAATAAGATTAGTACGCTTGTAGAAAATTTTAGACAACAGAAGGGTGAAATATAGCTTCAAAGAGGCCCCAGTTATTTTCCAAAAGGTAAGAAGAACAGGTGCTGTCATTTGTAATTCACTTGTTTGATTGAGTAAGCAACCTAGCAAAGGTACTCAGTGGGCAGCAAAGGGCATCTTATTTTCAGCAACAAGCCTTAATTAAGATTTGTGCTCCTATGAAGGTACTCCTTTTGCTCACTAGGAGCTCTTGTTAAAAATATTTGACTCAAGGGAATATGTATACAGTAATAAAGATAACACAGTTCTATTTCCCTTAAATGTAATAGACTTATGCGAGTATGTTATAGTATTATTAAAGCACAATATATTTATTCTGTATATTTGACTTCCTTACATCCAACAATATTAATTATGTTACACCACACAATACACTGTTATTTTCCCCTTAAAATCCAGTGAGAGCCTCCTCCCAGTTAGAGAAGAAGATGCGCAGTGCAATGGAAAACATTATTAGTTATGTATCAAATAAGATTATTAGCTATTTATTTGTACTAGTTATGTATTAAAGGGAGAACTCCTAAAATAACTTTGGAATTGTTTGCTGTATAACTCATGAATATATTATGCAACATAACATTTAAATGAGGATTCTTCAGTGGAAAGCAAATTATAGCATAGGCAATATCAGTTTGCTTTTTAGAGAATGAAGAAAACAAATTTCTACCTACTTTGGTTATTCTTGGAGTATGGTGGCAAATTTCTATTTTCACCTGAGCTCTGAAAAACGTCAGACAAAATAATTTGAAGGTAAGCAAAAGTCCAAGTTCAATTTTCTCTGTCATAAATAAAAAACATTTTTTATTATAGTAGGCAACTAATGCTTCCATCAATACCATCATCAAAACAAATAAAAATGAAACGAGTTGTTACCTACGTACATCGATGCGTAAATGGAAAAACGATTAAAAACTTTGAAAACTATTTCGAAACTCTCGGATAAAAAACAAGCACACGAGACAATGGGAAAACGACACGAATTCCAAAAGTAAAGCTTAAGGCTGCTCGTTCATTCTTCTACTTTCAAGGAGCACTGGTTTTCAATAATTTGCTAAGAGAACTTCGAATTGAAAGAAGTCCTTTAAAATTTAAAATTTTACTAAATAAACTTTAATTGAGAAGATCCTATAAGCTAGCTATCTGATTGACGCAACTTATGTGATATCTTCAACTTATATCTATTTATAGTTGATTTGTAAATTTATAATTACAACACTAATTTTTATTTTTGAGTTATTTAACTTAAAACTTACTTATTGATCTTTTTGTTTTACAGGACTACTCTTAAAAACAGTGTAAATATTCTGATATATTGTACAACTGACCTGTATTATCCTGTATAAATATTTGATAATAATAATAATAATAATCTGAAAAGAGAAATAAAAAGACTGTGGAAACTGAAGAAAGTAGAAGTTGTCCCTGTTGCTATTGGAGCTCTGGGATCTATGACCAAAGGATTTAAAAAGTGGGTTAAAAAGCTTGGGATTCACTGCAACTTAGGAGTACTTCAAAAGACAAAGTTGTTGGGAACAGCCAGGATTTTGCGAAAAGTACTGGAGTTTTGAGAAAGAAAATGCTGGTAGCCCATGATCATTTTTTATGACCCGCCTGTCAGCATAGAACTCGGCAATAAAAACAGCCAGACACAAAATGTGAAAAAAGATGATAATAATAATAATAATAATGCATTACAACTGCATTTTATTTCAAGTCACCAAGAAATAATAAGGAAATGGTAATTTTAACAAAAATTCCCTACACTATTGGAACAAATAAGGATAATATAGATCCTTGAAAAGTGATGTTTTCATACAAAACTCCATATTTTATTAAAGATAAGTTTAAAAACTTTCTGAGAGAAATAACTCTATTGTAGGGTTTTAATCTTAATCAGATAAACATAGCAGACAGAGAAACTACTATCAGATAAAATCATTTATAGTTTACCGTGTTTAGAAATCACCACAAATGATATAGCCTGACAGAAAGATGCCAAATGCGTCTGGCACATAGTGATAAAATCCTAGAATAAGACTTCGCAAACAAAATTTACATTTTTTATTCTGCAGCTACCAAGTAAAGCTATTTATCTATAGACAACTACAAGTCACTGTAGATATTTTTTACTATATTCTACGCAAAAACCCTTAAAACCAGACCGGTATCAATGTCAACCTTCCTAAGCCTCAGACGTCCTTTTACTCAAGCCACAATTAAATTTCTTGACTTTAACTTTAGCAGAAAAATATTGAAGTCTAGAAAAACAGAAATATATCTCTTCCTGACATTGTAGTTAATCGATATAAATACAACTATTTATATTTTGAGTCGGTGACAAAAGAAGTTGGTAATAAGTTACTCAACAGATCGCCAATCTTAATTTTCAGAAAGAGTCGAGAATCAAAGAAACCAGCCCATCCCTCAGAAAATGGTCTTGTTCTCTTCGGTATGTTTTCTTAATTTGAACATCTCTGTAATGGACTTTATATTTATATATATATATATATATATATATATATATATAAACCAAATTCTTTTCTTCGAATTTGTAACCAATGTGCTACAGCTATCAAACAACTGTTACATATATAAATTGAAGTTGGGAGCTAGGTAAGCGTAGCAAGCTGATTGATATATATTGTAATGGTTTGAACACTCTAAATCATCACAAAATTCCTGGCTTCAGAGCCTGCGCATGTTGAGCAATGTCTCACATTATTGTCTTAATGACAATCGATCATGTCTTTGTTTGATGATATCTGTATTTTGCAATGATGAGCAGTGGGTGCGCAAGACATGTGTTTCATCCTCGACCCAGATACTTCCAAATCGGTACTAGGCACGTATGCAGTTTCAGACAGAGTTATCGCCATCAAACTCCAAGCCAGTCCTATAAACATTGGTTTGATACAGGTTTACACACCAACCTCTCAACATAGTGATGATGAAATAGAGGATTTTTACAATCAAGTCGATCAAGCTATGAGCAGCTTGGGAAAGGATGTTGTCAATATCATAGGTGGAGACTTCAATACAATAGTAGGGGACCAAAGACATGAAGAGATCGTAAGATCGCACTGGCTTGGAAACATCAACGAAAGAAGGGACAAGACTCATAAACTGGTGAAGGAAACATCATCTTATGATAACCAACACATGGTTCCAGAATCACAAAAGACGGAAGTGTACATGGAAAAGTGGACCTGGCGACACGGGAAGGTTTCAGATTGATTACATTCTAGCTCCGTAACGATTCAGATATACTGTGCTATCTGTCAACATTAGGCCAGGAGGAGATGGTTTCAGTGATCATAACCCTGTGTTGTGCAAATTAAGAATAAACCTGAAGACACTGAAAAAAACAAAACAGTCACCAAAACACCAAGTAAATCTTCTACTCAGTGATACAAGTATTAAAAATTAATTTGTAGTGATAGTGAAGAACAAGTTCGGACTTCCAGAACAGGCTACATCCGCAGAAGAAAAATTACAGAAACATAAAAATTGTGTAGAAAACCCATCAGCGAAGTTGTCCCAAAGATCCAGAAGAAAAATCACAAAAAATGGATTACACCAAAAATCTTAAATAAGATGGAAGAGAGAAGAAGTGCTAGAAACCAACCTGAAATATATCAATTACTAAATAAAGAAATAAAGACAAAATCTAGCAATGCCAAAGAAGCATGGATCAACAGCCAGTTTCAGGAAATTGAGCAGGGCAAGAAGCGAGACAGCAAATACATGCATCAGAAAATTAAAGAAGTATCCGGAAGGAAACAGATGTTTACACAGACAGGATGCATCACAGCTGCTGATGGTACTATCTTGATGGACAAACAAGACATCCTAAAGAGATGGTCCGAATATATCGAAGAATTACTTTTCGATACAAGAGGAGACAAGCTAGTAATAAGATAAACGGTTCATCTATCCTTAAAGAAGAGGTCGCATATGCAATAAAGTGGATGGAAAAAGGCAAGGCTGTCGGTCCAGACAATATATCAGTTGAAATTTTGGACGTTTTGGACGAATGGGGTCTGAAACAAATTACAAGCATCCTGAATACCATTTACGACACAGACGAAATCCCTTCTGATCTTCTAAAGTCCATTTTTATTGCCATTCCTAAGAAAACAGGAACAACAGAGTGCTCTCTACATCACACAACCAGTCTTATGAGCCACATTGTGAAAATCATTATCAGAATCGTAATGCTCCACACTAGATTTAAAACCTGTTCTGAAATATCACCTGCACAATTTGGCTTTGTTAAAAACAAAGGTACAAGAAATGCTATCTTTACACTTAATGCAATTATGGAAAGATCAATCGAAGTGCAGAAAGACCACTTCTTATGTTTTATAGACTACTCAAAAGCTTTCGATAGGGTTTAACACGAAAAGCTGTTTCATATTCTCTAATCCTTGGACATCGACTGAAAAGACTTGAGAGTTCTACATAACCTGTACTGGGAACAAAATGCTGCCATTAGAATTGACAACAAATACAGCAACTTCCAACCTATTCGCAGGGGAGTAAGACAAGGGTGTGTTATATCACCAGACCTTTTCAACCTCTACAGTGAGTATATACTGAAAAATATTGACGACATGGATTGGATCGAAATAGGCGGAGAAAACATCAACAACTTAAGATATGCCGATGACACTGTATTAATTGTAGATTCAGAACACAAACTACAAAACATTCTTGACGTGGTTGTCCAAAAAAGCAAAGAAATGGGCTTGTATCCAAGAAAGAACACCTTTATGCCACCTCATGAGCAAAGAGGTTACAGTCAAGCAGGTCCACAGTTTTCGATACTTGGGTTTTACTATCACATCCAATGGAAAATGTCAGGATGAAATAATGAAAAGAGTAGCACTAGCGAAAGATTCTTCCTCAAGTTACGTACTACCCTACACAATCGAAATATCACAATGGATACCAAGAAAAGAGTTTTGAAAGCATACATTTGGTCGGTAATGTTATATAGTTGTGAGTGTTGGAACATCAGCGAAGAAACTCAAGCAAAATTAGATGCAGCTCAAATGTGGTTTCTGAGAAGAAAGCTCCGCATATCATGAACAGAAAAAGAATCAAACAAGGAAGTCCTTGCCCTGGCCAACACCAAAAGATCACTCATCAATACAACACGGCAAAGGCAGATGCAATTCCTCGGACACATTATGAGACATCCTAAAGTGGAACTCCTTGCTTTGTTAGGAAAGATTAAGGGCAGGCAAGCCAGAGAAAGGCAAAGAAAGACATTTTTACAGTCTCTAAACAATTATGCTTCGAACAGCAGTCTGAGCTGTAATGAACTGATCCATGCCTGCAGTGATAGGATGGTCTGGAGTTGCATGATCGCCGATGCCTGCATCAGGTTTGGCACCTGACCAACCAATTAAATGTAGTACACAATACTCAGGTTAAAGGAGTAACATAATGTCGTAGAAAGGGCCAGTATATTAGATTGTAGCTCAGGTCGTTATGACAGTCATAAGTGATAGTTTCAGTAAGTTTAGTTCACCTTACATTTTCCACTTAGTGCTTTTCTATAAAGTAGTTTTTATTAAAATATCAAGACTGTATTAACGTTCCTAAACAGATGTATAGATTGCACCCCCCCCCCCCCACCACCAGTTGGCATTGGAACGTTTAAAAATAAGATATGAAATAGATATATCATCCATGGAACTTGCATGTATACTTATGAAGTTGTCCACAACTCTTTATCTTTATACTCGGGGATTGTTTTGTTTGTAGAAGATGGATCCTATCAACTTTTTGTGAATCAATTAATAGACACTGCAGGGCAGCAGTCACCAGACGGTATGGGAGTGAGAAACTGCTTCTTTTTGGCTGAGAAATCTATTTTAAAACTTCACTTTTTCTCAACGATTGTTGACCTTGATTTACTTTGAGTCTCAAAAGGGAATCTTCCTTCTACACAGGGCTGTTTCAACGGCTCGTCTCCCTCAACCTCCATCGTTCGCTTTTCTTCCGTTGCATAATCGTACCAACTCCTCTTCGGTCTCGTACCAGGTATCCTTATCTTCAGTTACTGCTAAAAGAGTGCCTGCACATCAAAAACGAATAACCTTTAATGAAAGAGTAGCCAGCAGGTAGGGGGAAGGGTTTACGAAAGCTCAAGTAATTTTGAACAAAATGTTTATAGCCGTTATGAAAGGAGATAATTATATTTGTTGGAGCTAATTTTTCCTTCTGTAAATAGAGTTTATCTTTCCATTGATAAAATAACATGGTTCTCATCCTTCAAAATTTGGATAACGAACCCCTTCTCCTACCTGCTGGCTACTGTACGTCATGTCTGCCAGAAGCATAATTTTGAAACATAAGTATCACTTTCTCTTTGGTATAAGGACACAGTGGCGAGAGCTAACACGGAGAGTCATCGCACCAACGGGCACCAAGGCACCCATGGAAATTAAGTCCAGTTAAGTCTTATCATCGTCATCAAATACGCCTTCCGTCATTTGTCGACATTGCGCTGAAATCCAATATTTATTGTATTTTTTATTTAGACATTCCTCCGAAGAGTTTTTGCTCGTCACCAACCAAATCCATTTATACTCACCTGACAAGGAATGAAAGTGTTCCTGGGGCCATCTTTAAGAGAATGGATGAACGTTGAGTTTTGCATGTTGTAATTCCCCCTTTGCGCATGCCTAGTTATATCTGAAGCATGTTAACGAACAGCAGCAGCAATTTTTTCTGAGGGATGATGATTTGTGATTTGTTATGAATGGTTACAAACGAACAGTGAAAAAAATAAACTGAAGTTTCTTTCAGATTACTTTGGGCTTCTGTAGACAGGTAGCAATCAGTACTATTTTTTGGTTCATTAATAGTTCATACTTTATAAAAGCCAATAAGAAGGTGAGCGAAGTTGTGACACTGAGTTGTTATGGTGTACCAACTGGGCACCTCTTTTGGAGCGACACACTTGCTTGGAAGTTAAGCACTAAAATAAATGTTGTAAGGATAATATTTAATTTGTATTGGATCACGATATATTTCTTATACCAGTAATGAGACTGCTATGCCACTGTTTTTGTCACGGTCGTTAATAGATAATTATGCAAACATCCCAGAAAACTGATGCCGAATATAGGCAGCCACACATCCTCGTTAAGAAAGAATTGGAAGATGGAGATTTTCGTTATACATCACCACCAATGGACACATCAGGTACGTTTAACCGAATGCCAGATCTTTCTGAAAAGTAAGTGGGAAATAATAGCAAGTTGAATTTGAAAGAGTAAAGATGGATAATTACTGTTAGGTTCCCATATGGGTAATTTGCTTATGGAGATTACCAATAATTAAATTATGTTATAAATATTATGAACACTTTTTCTTTCTAAAAAACCCCCAGAATGCCAGATATGAAAATGTTTCTCTCATTTAACTGGGTATGTAATGACATAGTATATAGCGTATTTGTATTTTGGATGAATGAGGTTTCTCCTTTAGGTATTTAATATATTTGAACATAATTTGTGAAATTAATAATTGCCACGCCAGAAGCCAACATCCTAGGGTGAAAAATGCACAGGAGTATATACAAACGTAAACCCATGTAAAAAGTATTGCTTTTGATGTTGCATATATTTTCTTAACATTTGAGTTTTGAAGTTCATCTGGTAAAAAAGTTAAACTTGTTGAGTTGTTTCTCTAATAATCTTGAAAATTCTGAACTTTGTGGACTCAGAGGAAGTTGTTGTGTTTTGTTTTTTCTGTTGACATGTATGTAATCAAAGAATGCTACTTCTGTTTTTTGTAGATTTTGGGGGTGTATTTTGAAGGGATTTTGAGGATAATTTCACAAAATATGAAGCAAAATTTATTTAAATAGCTCACTAACAAATGGAGCATCCTTCCCCACCAGCTAGGTGTCATATAAACATAGTTTGCTTTCCACAGTGTGGAGAGCAATATACATAGACTGTAGTGATCTACTATGGGTTATTGGTGCCTTAGGTAGATCAAATGAGCACTTAGTTATTGATAAAATAATTGAGCTATAGAATCTATAATAGATTTTTGGAATGAAGCAACGAAAAAAGGTTCCATTGAAGATCATCAAAGAATTCTGCTCATTTGCACCAATATACTTCTTATGGGAGCTTGGACAAGAAAGACTCTGTTGGCGTTGAGCCTAGTAAAGAAACAAATAGAAAAACAAGAGACATTTTTGAAAACTGTGTTAGTATACCTATTAAAACTGCAGCTTCCTTGGTAGAATTATGCACTCTCTTAGTTTTTATGTGATGTTGAAATATAATTGGAAAGTAACAAGCAGTGTACATCATATAATTTCAGGTCATATATTGCAACTCATTATCTCAATTTATGACATGGGTTAAAATTATTTTATTTACTATTATAGTATTTGCTTTAAAACAAAAAACTGGGGTTTTTTTATAATCTATGTTTGTAATTTTTATAGAATTCCTTTATTACACCCATTTTTTAGTTTTAAAAGTTCCACCCTGATGTTGCCACTCCAAAGCACATAGTTAATAAATTGAGTATGTCTTGATTTTTACTAAGAATAAACAATAGCAGATTTAGTAATTTGATGCAAAGATCTCACCTTTGCTGTGCTTTTGTTTACATTGTTAAATGACTTGCCCATGTCATTTTTGTTTGCTGTCCACCACCACAACATTTGATATTAAGCTGCCTATTAACTAGTCATTATCTTGTGCTCTTTGAACAAGGTTTTGGTATCCTAATATTCTGCCCATTTTAACAAAATACTGGTGAAGCTGAAAGACTTGGGTGCTCCAGAAATTTGTTTGATCTTTTCTAACTATCAAATGCCATTAATCTATCCTGTAATTGTACATATATAAGTATATATATACTTATATATAATATATATTATATATACATTGTAACTTATGTAACTTATAAAGCATATAATTATGATCATTTTGCTTATGTATTTTAATCAATTTTGTAGACAATGACAACTCTTTTCTGAACTTGCTGTACAGTACTGAAACGCTGGATAGAGCTTCACCAGAACTTTGGCCAGAAAAAAGTTAGTATTGAATTTAATACCTGTATGTATTGGATTTTTAAAAGTATTTTTAGACCCAGAGGGTTTTAAATTTGAACTGATACATAGAAGCATGTTTTAGTGATTTTTTTAGGCTTTTTCTGATGGTTAGAGAAAGAATAGAGGAAAAGAAATTATTTATTTGTCCTGCTGGTGAGCAAAGCAAGTCAGCAGGCCTAGCAGGAGGCAAAGTTTTCTGCCAACAATCTATGTTGTATCCTGTACCAGATGGAGAGTGTCCATTCAGTGGCATTTTTGGGTGCACAGGCTGTTTTTTCAAGCTATTGCCATAAATATTGGCTCAAATCAACCTTGGCAAAAATAATTAAGGTGGCATTAATTATGTAGTTATATTCCCAGTAGTTAATGAGTTATTAGGTAATTAGTGGATGCATATTTATTTTATTTCAAGCTATTAACACGAAAATTGGCATGAAGACATGTCTAGATTATGCACACATTTTTATTGAAAACATGTATTCATAGTCATGTATATTGGCTAATTAGTACTTGGAATTGGTAATTACATGTTGTACATGAAACAAAACTTTGTTATTTGAGTGATAATCTCCCCATTTGAATGTGTGTCATGAGGCCAAACATTTTAAGGCACTGGTCCATGAATGTGTTGGTGTGGGTTCGAATCCCACTTTTGACAACTTTTTTTTTAAATACACATGTAAAAGTATATTTTCTTGACTGAACTTTACATTTACAATCTACTGGACCTAATGTTTTATCTACAAATCTCCATAAACAGAATTATCATTACAATTTTTTGTTACAATTATTGCCCTGTGTAATTCAGTGTTTTACTTGGACTCAGTAAAGACAGCAAAAGTATCACATTTCCAACATCGATTTGTTGAAGTTTGAAACAAATAGGCAGTGGAAATGTGGGAGGAGGAGGGTCAGATTTTGAAGTGAGGTTTTTACATCACATGCTGGTTGAGAGGCAGTATCACAATTCCAAAAGAGTGCTGTTGACAATTTAGAAAAAAGGTGATAGAGTTACAAGTCAATGAAGTGAACACAGAAAAACATAGACATCATTTTGATTAACGACTGAAAAATATAACTTGTTATTGAAATGCCCTGACTGGCGATAATGTAAACATGATGTAACAAAGATGGTGGGTGAAGTAGCATATGCAACATCCCCCTTCCTATGAAATAAAAAACTGAATAACAAGATTGGTGTAACTTTATATCCTCATCTTGTCTTATGACATATCAAAGTCCTTAAATCTTGATGGGAGAGTTATTTTTCGTCTTGTACATTCTGTGTTATACTTAGTCACAGTTTTTGGTATTTCTACTAGTTTCTATTTCATGGGTGTGATTGATAAATCTGATTGTTCTGTGTTAGTCTGAGGTGAATCACTTGGTGGGCTGACACTCTGTGTTGGTTGGCAATGTTCTGCAGGTTTTGTTTGTGAAAGTATAACACAGAACGTAAAAGGCGAAAAATGGAAAGAAGAGACAAACCTCACGGACCTGGACTTTGTTGACGACATAGCCTTCTGGCTCATGACAGTGTAATGACTGACAGGCTTAGAATGGAAAGTGCAAAGGTGGGATTAAGAATCAATGAAAACAAGAGCAAAGTTCTGAACATCAGCATCCACCACAGATAACTGGAAGAGGAAATGCACTTGAGACCATTCGAAGCAGTTCCCATATCTCGGAGGTTATGTGACTGACACTGGCGAGGTGGAATCTGACATGGCAAATAGGCTAGGCAAGGCAGGAACAGCATTTAAATCAATGGCACATATTTGGAGATAGCAACAGATATTCTTGAGCACAAAGATCCAGTTGTATATGGCAATAGTCGTGTCAACAGCCTTATATGCAAGCGAGACTTGGAAACAAACTAAGAAACTGGAATGGAAACTAGACGCTTTCCACCAGCGTAATTTGAGAAGAATCCTACGAGTCACATGGAGAGATAGGATCACAAATGAAGAGATTCTCAGATGTACAGGGTGGAGAGCATTGCATAAATTTGTGGAGGAAAGATGATGGAAGATGGCAGGACATGTGCTGAGAATGCCAAGTAGTCGGGCTGCGAGAAATGTGCTGATATAGAAGCCAGTCAGAGGCAAAAGGAAAAGAGGCAGACCCGTGAGGACATGGCAAGCTACATTTCAGAATGACATGATGACAAGAGGACTGCAGCCCCAAAATGCCCAAACCCTGGCTGGAGATTGAGCCGGATGGCACCGTCTTGCTACCCAATGTCCTGCACAGGACAGGAGGACCTAAGGTCTAAGGTAAGGCTTCCTTCCAACTTCACCAATAATGCTCTGTCAGATATCTGCTAGTAACCTAGAACACATCTTGCACTTTCCTTATCTAGTATAAGACCTACCCCCCCCCCCCCTCATGCTTTTCACCTGCTGAATATATCATATGATATATCATATTCTTCACTTCCAAAGTCACCCATGCCCTTCCATATGGCTTCACATGCTCGAAGGATGTTTAAACCTAGTCTATTCATTTCTTGCTTTACATTTTCTAACTTCCCACTCCATTACATTGTTCTCACATTCCATTTGCAAAATTCTTATTGTATCCTTGTTTGAAATGGCCACAGTTGCTGGATAATGGTCTTGTGAGGAATCATTCCTTGAGGAAGTGACCCCCTTCATGCCATTAACTTTCATTTTCAATCTGTGCATTTCCATGAATATTCTTGGCATCTACAAGCACTGGTTTTCCATTGCCTTCTGCCAGGTGACTTTACAGAAATCACCACCTTCCTTCCCAAAAGATCATCTGCTTGCCAGCTACCATTGTCTTCTGAAGTTGTAGGTCATCTGCCTTTCACACCAATTTTTCTGCTGGGTCTGCCATTGACCATCACTCATAACCCTGAGTAAGGGAACCATCCAGGTTCTACCAGCCGGGTCAGCTGGACCTGGGGCAATTCACATAAGGGAAGGGTTGGCCACATCCTTGGGTCGATCCTCAGACCCTGTTACCCTGGGATGAAGAGTATGACCTACTATACTCCTGAAGTAAAGAATATAATCACGGAGTCATAATTATTTTGACAAAATATATTATCACTTCTTTAATCAGACTCTGCCCAGTATCAGACAGAATTATAATGATGAAATTGAGAGAAAAACCATATAATATTAACATCATACAAGTATATGCACCAACCACATTGCTGAAGATCATAAGGGTTTGTATAAAAACATTAAAATAGTGATAGGCTCCACCAACTCTGTAGAGATCATGATCATAATGGGTGATTGGAATGCCAAAGTATAAGACCAATAATAATTTTAATTCATTGGAAAATATGGTTTTGGGGAAAGAAATGAATATGGTTAAAAATTTATTGGTTTCTGTTGAGGATTAAATTTAGTAATCACTAATACATTATTTGAAAATCCAAAGAAGAGATTGTCCACATGGAAAAGGCTTGTTTACATAGCCAGGTGCTGATATTGATTTAAGCCACAACTCATTGATTATAAATATATTGGTAAAGTTGAAAGAGATGAAAAAGAGAATCCAAACTCCATCTCAATATAAACATACTGAAAGACAAACAAGTCACATTAAAGTATGACATCTTAAGAGAGAATAAATTTAGTGTACTTTTGAGTGAGCAACCACCTCATGTAGGCATAAGGGAAAAAATGGTACAGATATTAAAAGCACTTTGGTATGCATTACCAAAGCTGCAAATGATGTATTACAAAATACACAAAGAAAAGCATAACAAACATGGATTACTAAGAATATTTTGGAAAAGATGCCAGAAAGAAAGTGAAATCTATTGACCCAGTCAAATATGAGCAAACTGATAAGGGAATAGAAGAAGAATGTAGAAAAGCCAAACAAGAATGATGGCATATTAAATGTGAAGAGGTGGGACAACTGGATAAACAACACAGATCAAGTAAAATGCACAAAGGAGTGCAGTGGATAGAAGCCCAGGATTTAGACAGAAAACCAGTAATTGTATTAAAGAGAAAAATGGCAAAATGTTGTATGAAGAACACAAGAGAAAATCAAGATGGGAAAAATTTGTAAATGAGTTAAACAATGACAACAGAGGGTATCCTTAAGTAGTTCAGAATGTGAATGGTAAAGACATCAGAGGTTGAATAAGCAATAGAGGGTCTAAAAAGTTGACAATTGACATCAGAATTGATAAAACCATCAGATAAACTGGGTTGGAGCTCAGTCATAAATCAGTAAATGAAATGTATAATGCCAGCTACATACCATCCAACATGACTGAATCTCTACTTGTCAAACTGCCAAAGAAAGCAAAGGTAACAATGTGCACAGAATACAGAACCATAAGGCTAATAAGCCATATACTGAAAATGATCCTGAGAATAATATTGCCCAGAAACAGACAAAAAATAGAAAAAATTTCACATAATAATGCACTATTTAATTTGAGAATGATCAATGAATGCCAATGTAAATTGAATAAGGAAGTTTATTCATGCTTTATAGATCATGAAAAAGCTTTTGATTGTGTCAGTCATGAAAAATTATTGAATGCTTGAAAGACATTGGAATAGATGGACAAGATGTATGATTCATTGAAGATTAATATTGGACACAGAAAGCCTGCATACAATTCATACAAGAGAATATTTTAGATGAGGGAAAGATCTAGCAAAGAGTTAGGCAAGGGTGTGTACTCTCGCCATGTCTTTTCAGCTTACACAGAGGTGATATTCAGACAGCTTGATGACTACAAAGGAATTGCCATAGGAGGTTTTAACATCAGTAACCCAAGATATACAGATAATTCTGTACTATAATTGCAGCTAGATAATGAACATGACATTAATCATTCACACCTTAATGTAGAATACTATTTTTAACAAACCAGCCCAGTAATATGCCATTCATGAATTGCTAAAATTGATTTCTTATTTTCATGTTACACTTAAACAACTGGGTGTAACTGTTACAGCAAAGTGTTGCTTGGCAGATTCTGTATTCTTTAATGTACTGTAAGCAGTAAAACCAACAACTGTAAAGCCTAAATCCAACATATATTTACCAGTATGTAAAAGTTAGATGTTCACCTGTGCAGAAAATGTACAGTAGGCCCTATTCATTTTCTTGTAATTATATGTGTTATCTAATGTGTTCAGCTTTTACTTGCCAGAGATTTTCATTGTTATTACCTAATTGTATAATTGTATATTTTTCTTTTATGTTGTTGATAAATTACATGCTTTATATATACTCTACAATAAAGGTAAACAGTTGACTACTTACATTCAATTCCATGATTAACAGAAATACCTGTAATAGGAGGTTTTGATCTCAAGATATTTGTAAGACCCAAAAGAGTCATATAATGGGTAATACTAATAATACCAACGTTAAACTTTGATTTAATCATTTTGTAATTTTCAGTTCCAGGAGTAAATGGGTTTGCCTCAACATGTGACAGAAGTGTAAGTAACCAAGTTTATATTGTATTTTTATTCTTAAATTACCCCCAAAGTTCAAACATTATTCTTTATAGAACAGACGTTGACCATAAGAATTGACCATAAAAGAATCAGTAGCTTCTTTTCCCCAAATGTCATAAAAATGTCGGGTTTTTTGTTATTGTTCTTATACCTTGCGAATTTCTATTTGTTGTTGTATTATTAATGCAGGTCATTTGTTTCCATGAATAACATGTACCAGTTTATACATTTTGCATAATTCTTCTTTCCTTCAATTTTCAGTTGGATATGGAAAATAAATAGATGAAAATGTTTTGGAAAAAAAGATATTTGATAAAAGTAATAAATGGAAAAAATTAGCAACCAGATAAAAAGTCTTTGCTCATCAAAGAAAATTTTNTTATAGAACAGACGTTGACCATAAGATTTGACCATAAAAGAATCAGTAGCTTCTTTTCCCCAAATGTCATAAAAATGTCGGTTTTTTTTGTTATTGTTCTTATACCTTGCGAATTTCTATTTGTTGTTGTATTATTAATGCAGGTCATTAGTTTCCATGAATAACATGTACCAGTTTATACATTTTGCATAATTCTTCTTTCCTTCAATTTTCAGTTGGATATGGAAAATAAATAGTTGAAAATGTTTTGGAAAAAAAGATATTTGATAAAAGTAATAAATGGAAAAAATTAGCAACCAGATAAAAAGTCTTTGCTCATCAAAGAAAATTTTCTTGCATACTTGACAATATTTTCTTCTGGCAAAATTTTATATTTGCTCATAAACTGAATTCCCTCTTACATTTATGGAACAAAATCATTTTTATAGTCAACATCATAAGTTTCAATTGAAAGATATTCTGTTTCAAATGAATTTTGTTATGTTAAATAGTATCTGCTGTCATATATTACGCCCATAAATTAATGGCCAATGTGCAGAATTTATGCGTGTTTAACTGCCATTTGTAAAACCCCATATGAATGCCATATTTATATTTATTGGCATAAGTTAACAAATTAAAGGAAAAGAAAACAAAATCCATATTGTAGTTTTGTTGATTTTTGTTGTACATTGCTCGCTACGTTTTGTTCTTAACTGTTGGTTAATTTCTCGATATCAGACCAAATCCACTGGCTTCAGGTTTCCAGTACCTTTATTAGGATTTTTGCAGTTGTTAACAAGCAAGGTTTGGGTAAGAGTTTTGTACTGTAGTCCATTTTAATTCTATTCAGCCATCTGTCAAAATTCTTCCCAATTGTGCCCAGACCTCCAATATTGATATAATATTATTTCAATAACCACTGAGATAATCTGGAAAACCATTAAATCCATATGTAGATCTACCAGGTTACTTCTCCCCCTGTATTCTAACTGTTGAAAGCCTTCGTCCTGACATGCTCCTCATTAAAGCTGATGACAGCCTCCATATTATAGAACTAACAGTCGGCTTTGAAACAAACTTCGACAACAGGCCTCAGAGAAAATTAATAAAGCATCGTCCACTTCTGAAAAGGGTTACCAAAACGTACTGTAAAGTAAATTGTATAAATTCATCGATTAGTTTCTTTGGTATTTTCGATCAAGCTTCGGAGTCAATTTTTGAAATATGTAAAGAGTTAGGCATCGACAAACGCCATCTCAACTTCAGAACGACTGAAATATCCATTACCATCACACATACCACGTATTACATCTTCCCCATGCGAAATAAACCAATTTCTGGCCTTGAGCTCCTCTCTTACTGACATGACACTATATATACTCTACTGCATGGTATTCATTGTAATAGACTGAAAGTCTGCCGAGTACAAATTTTATTTTCGGAGGGATTTGTATTTGTAAAGTTTCAGTTTATAATAAAAATGAAAGTTTTTCTTTATTTTCTTTACATTATATCTTTGTCTTTTTCCAACTTGAAACAAGCACAGAGAAACCACTATTGCATTGAAATGTGCCGCCATTCTTCTCGGTCTCAGGCGGTAACCCATAGCTTTCTGCTGGCCTTGAAATGGTGTTTCAAGTTCCGCACATACGTTTTCATTTGTCTGCCATGATAGCACTTTCCGCCTATTCGGCAACTGAGGCAAAGGCCTTCGAGCTTCTGGTTGTTTTTGTGATGACCAAGAAATTTCAATTGACGTCACTCGATCACTTAAGTTATTCTCTTTCTTTCCCAACAAGGTTTAAGACTTTGATGTTCGTTAGACTGTCAACTTAGGAAATTTGGAGCATGCTGCGGTAAAATCTCATCCATTCGGCTTCTATGCTTATCTATGTTTCTGCTTTGAATATCTACGTTCTTGTTTATAGAAGAGGCTGCATTGAGTGTCTACGGTTCTGTTTGACCAGACACGCTTTGATGGGACGGAGTTTGATGGTCAATGATAGTTTTGGGTCGGTAAAGATTTCTTACTATCGACACTTCCTGTGCTGTTTTTTAAAGTATATTTTGTAGATCATGGTTTCCTGCCCCTCATATTTCAGGGCTTTATGTAAGCTTTTCAACTCAGTATCGTTCTTATTAATATGTTGGTTTTTTTCGTTTTTGACAAACACTAGCCTGTACAAACCGGAATTGAAGGTGTTTTGAAAGCTCTTGAGTCAGAACTTGGTAAAGAAGACATGGATATGCTTCAAGGTAAGTCGACTAGAGCTCACATTTTTCAGTTTCAATTATTTATAAATAAAAGTACTTTTCCTCATAGTAAGGTAACCGAAGTCATAATGGTGTTCTAGCAGAGGCGCCAGGCACTGCTTCGAGCGTCTGGCTGAGATGCCAAAGTAATGCTAAATCATTCTTTTAATGGTAAATGCGTAAATCGAATTCGAAATCTGATTTCATCTTCCTCCATATTTTGGCGGTCATTAAATTTTTATTTTTTTTGAACTGTAAGTCTTGAAGAATGGGCGCACCTAGCCTATTTTTCAGGCTTAGCAGCCACCTTAACAGTAATAGAAAAGTAAATTAGCCTATATTCAGCGTAGGACTGGAAAGTACCCCGACATCATCTTTGCGCTTTTTATGTTCTCGGGTGTGCAATTCCATTTGAACACGAACAAACAGGAACTTTGGATGTACTATTTGTTTTCTGTAGCACCCTTGCTTCTGGATACTTGTTGGAGTTTGAGTAACACCTTATTGCTTTTGTGGTTATGAGGTTTTTTTACGGTGCAAGTAGGAGGTGTCAGTCTAGAATAGCGAATGCATTAAAATGGCACTATTTTTGTACTGTAGGGCCTAATGGGGCGCTGTAATTTCTTAGGTAATCGCGTTGTTTTACTACTACCCTGGGTACTTAATTGATCAAACATAGGAATTACAATATTTTCAACCTAAAGTCGTCAACGTTCTAATTTTTGCAAGCATTGCTAATTGATAGTGCTAACTAAGTGACTAATTGCCATTTTTTGCGTCTTTCTCCTGCCATTTGGATAAACCTTTACACAGCCTGTCTCCATTTGCGACATGACCCATTACTGTGCACCATTTTGTCTCCCATTTGGTTTCTTGATAATATTTCTTGGTCACGATTTAATTAGTACCCATTTTCTAGCGATGATTATGTAGTCTTTATTTGTTATGTCCTTGATACTTGACTGCACTTTTATTTGCGTTTACTTATCCATTTGATGACTTACTACCGTTATTCAATTTCATGTTTCAATCTGTTTTATTTATCTGACTTATTTATTTACTACACTTTCTTGGCCAACAGTTGTTTAATACTTTTACCGTGGTTACACCGTAGGCAAGGTGGATGATTGTTTTTGAGCCCAAGTCGACATTGTGTGCAGAAATTCAATGAAAAGATAAAGATTCCTTGTAAGGTTANTTGATAGTGCTAACTAAGTGACTAATTGCCATTTTTTGCGTCTTTCTCCTGCCATTTGGATAAACCTTTACACAGCCTGTCTCCATTTGCGACATGACCCATTACTGTGCACCATTTTGTCTCCCATTTGGTTTCTTGATAATATTTCTTAGTCACGATTTAATTAGTACCCATTTTCTAGCGATGATTATGTAGTCTTTATTTGTTATGTCCTTGATACTTGACTGCACTTTTATTTGCGTTTACTTATCCATTTGATGACTTACTACCGTTATTCAATTTCATGTTTCAATCTGTTTTATTTATCTGACTTATTTATTTACTACACTTTCTTGGCCAACAGTTGTTAAATACTTTTACCGTGGTTACACCGTAGGCAAGTTGGATGATTGTTTTTGAGCCCAAGTCGACATTGTGTGCAGAAATTCAATGAAAATGTAAAGATTCCTTGTAAGGGTATTAACTTCAGGTTTTACTGTTAAAAACTAACTTGGTGGACATTTTAGGGTTTTGATATTTACTGAGAACTAGGGGAGGATTAAAACCAATCAGAACTAAATAGAGAATTATTTCAAATGAAAAAAATCCAACCCGTTGTACGAAAATGGTTGTTAGCCTAGGGCTGAACTTCCTAAAAGATCTCTGTAATCCAAAACAGTATGTATTTGATAAATAGATTTATTATCATTAAAAGCTTACGTAACATATTTTTACCCAGAGCTTGTCTTTGCAGGCTGTCTATTATTTTTACTATTCCTTAAGCTTAAAGTAGGGAACTTGTTAAAACTTTTTGATCCTAAGCAAATAAATCGATTTTGTGAGTCTTGGCTTGGGTCTGATGACTCACACGGTCTATTGGAAAGATAATTTGCGTTCTAGGTTTCCATCGGTCAGATTTGACCGTGGAAAAGCATCCTATTTGTCGGTGGAGAAGCGTTGGTTGTGGTTGTAGAGTCACATGCACGTGTAACAGTCATGTGGTATTTCATCATCTTTGTGTTCACTCTCAGTTTTGGGTGTATACACTCTATTGATATATGGTGAGAAAAAGTTGTAGCTACCTTCCCTAGTCTTTTGCCGATTTCCAGATCCAGGGAGAGACTGTCGGTGATGGTTGAGCCGAGATAGGTAAACTGATGGACCACATCAGCTCATAGTCCTTGATGGCGATGGCAGGTTCCGGCCCGTATCCTGTCGCAGGGCGTTGGTGCTTGCCATATCATTAGGCAAATCAATGAATAGATAATTTTGATTAAGTGCAAGACTTGGCACATTTACTTAAATTCATGACCACTTATTAATTACAAGAGTTGACAAAGTAATTTGAATTCAGGGTTTTTGTATTTTGTCAATTTTTTATGTTGTTAAACCATTTTAACATTTGGACCTTTCTAGTAAAATTTATTTTTACTATAAGTTTAGTGATTATTACCGATGGACGACTCTTCATGCCCTGTGCGTTTTTTAAGTCAAAGCTGAATATAGTATCAATATTTCATTACTCTACTGAATTTTCTTTTCTGTGTAATTTTGTTTTTTCTCAATAGAATTCGGAAGTCTTACAATGGCTCAGTTAATGGATAAAGTTAAAGGGTTGCAGAATTTGGCCTACCAACTCGGGTTAGATGAATGTAAGCATGCTTCCTGTTGTGTTGTCATTTTTTTGCTGAAAATACAACGGTAACTGTAGTATGATAATAGGTAATGAGATAATAGATTTATAAGGCTGATGAAAATTGCAGCAAGATATATTTTCCCAACGTTTTACTTGGTTGATTGTAAATCGAGCAGAAGGTAATAAGCATGGCGATGATACCCCAAATAAATTTATTTAAGAGAAGGCACTAGAAGAGATTTTATAGAACAGGATGAAATACCTCAGACATTTTCATTTCTTTAACAGGGATTTTATAAATCGTTTGAATAATAGTTATTAATGTGTCAATAGTTTATTGTAATAGCATTCTCCCCAGAATTGCCATACTTCTTTGGAAAGCCCCCCTTGGAGCTTTCCTTTGTACCTGCGATATGTATTCTTCTGGGTCTAATGCCTCTCGGTGCCCTTTATTCTGGAAAGTAACCATATAGTACGTAATGGCCCATCTGACGTTTAGAGTGTAAACTTTGTAACCAGAATACTTACAAAACTAGGAATAGACGACCCTTCTACTAATATTTTTCCATTTTCCCTGGTACGTTTTTGGGATATTAGCAGGAGGGTAGTGTCCTACTGGCTCATTCGCAGGCCTTGCGCGCCCCACCCCCATACTAAACGGGAAAAAAACTCTCCTTTTGATATTATCTGGCCCACCACCTCCCACATTTCCACTGCAATATGTTTCTGCAACTAAATTTTGGAAATATGATACTGCTTTGAGTGGCTTCGTTCTTGCTTCGCTGAATTTATGTCCAACTCTACTGCACATAACTTTGAATTAGAAGCTGCCTTTTTATCACTGTTGATTGACTGACAGTGTCAAACCAACCTCCTCCCACAATTTCACCTCTTATTCTATGTAAGTTAATTATAACAGCTTCTGTTGAAATTGTGATACTGCTCATGCCCCCCCACCTCCATTAGGTACTCTCGGATTTTCGACGGATACGAAAAAGGTTTGAATTTTTCGAAACTTTTCTGTAACAGTTGCGAAAAATTGAATATTTTGTGACGTTTTTGCAAAAATCCTAAAACATTATTTCAAAAATTTTCTTTCTTTTTCAGGCAAGATCATTCAGAATCGAAAACTACGATTTTTTTAACACCCAAACTCTGAACTTAAATAATAAGTTTATTATGCGCATCATCGGTACCTACCTGTGTACAATATTTCATTACAATATCTTGAGAACCCAATTCGTGCAAACAATTTTACTGCTGAATCAACCCTTACCGCCTTGTGATTGAGGTATGGAATAAAACTTAGATTTTTGCGTGTGGGACGGTCAGCTACGTCCAAACTTTGGCAGAATATAGGCCTGCTGGCGAGCGAAGCGACCCTGCAGGCCAATTAAGATATTATGGTTTCTCAAAAGCTGCTCCAGTACACTCTGTGATTTCTCGGAATCGGTGGTGCTAAATAATATGGCAGAAGTGTTTTGTTTGTTGGCTTGTTTTTCTGTTGTTTTAATCATTTTTGTTTGGTCTGCTATTCGTAAGATTGGTGTGGTAAAGTACTGCTCAGTTATCTTCTCCTCATATTTTGCATCTTTACTGAGAGGAGTGCCAGACTGGCCTTTTAACTAAAATTAAAGGGATTTTAATCACAATATTAGGTAGCTTTACTGTGAGCTCTTTATATGACAAACAGAACTTGTAATATATTCTCGGATGCTTGTAGTGGGCTCCAATGTTAAGCAAATAAAAGTGCTTTGATACCCTGCTGCAGGATTTACTTGTTTTTCCAAACGCGTGAAAAGGCTTTTTCTAAGATGGAGGGCATTTTAAGAGGGTGGCATGGGGTTTACACTGTTGCAACATCCCATTTTTTGATGGTGAAAATCATTGTCGTTCATTGGTGTTTTCTGCATTTTCTGTTACTGTCATCGTTAATAGCATGTTATTTGTGCAAAGGTTTGCCACAGCAGATGGCCAAAACATATTATATTTTTTCATATAATAACATGAAACGAAGAAAAAGTTGGGATCAAAACGTCAGCTCAATGGGAATTGTGTTTCTTTGAATTTCAATTTTTTTTAATTTCTTGCTCAAGTATGATACCCTTTTAGTTTGTAAGATATCTGTTGTGAGAAGACATTAATTTTCACATTACGCAAAGTCCTTACACAAATGTTTGGTAAGCAACTGTACTGCAAACTACCAAGCCCTAGGTCAAAAGCTTGACTCGAAAGAGGAATATGTACTTTTTCCTTAAGCTGTCAATGTGTCAGTTTTCTTCTCTTAGTTCCCTTGTTGTCTGCCTGGTACCCTCTCAAGAAAATTCAGTAACATGAAAGTTGTTCTTGAGACCTGTTCATTTAAGAGGCCTGTGTTTTAAGAGAATTAGCAGAGTGATAAGTTTATAATGTCAAACAAACTAGATAGTAATTGATTTGTGTGGCTAATGGCTTTAGAGAAATAGATGTACACTACGTCGTCGAGCGTATAAGGCACAAAGTAAACTCTTTAGAAATAGTAAAATATTCGAAAGAAATTCGAAGTTCATTGAAGTGTATATTGGATGAATTTTAGGAGCCAATCAAATTCCACGAACTAAGTGGTCCACTGTCATCAGTGGTCAAAATCAACAGCACACATAAATTAATGCCAAACAAAAATGCGAGAAAAACTTTTTTAAATAAAGCACTGAGTTTCACTTTTCATCAGCAAATATTTATTTGAAATTTAAAAAAAATTAATTTCTAATTTAGCTTTGGATATTGCAACAGATTTTTTATATTACTTTAGAGTTTATTATGCTGTGTGAGTAAAGGTCTTCCCCAATTGTAGGCCTGTTTTGTAAAGTATGTCTACCCTTCCCCACCGTCCTGTAGTTATTGCTGCCCTCAGTTCAATGTAGAATTCAGCTTTTTATTAATTAATTGGTCGGGGCTTTTTTTACTGTGTTTACTTTTCTATTACAGCACGAGAAATGACTCGAGGAAAATACCTAAAGGTGTTATCACGATCTGACGGAAAGAGGTAAAAAGAGTTATCATCAAGACTTCATATTACACTGGGCGACCCCCTGTTTTCAGGTGTATATTCAAATAGGCAGATATGTCCCAAAGAGAATAAACAGTGTACACTACCAATAAAATATTCGTGTTAAAAATACTGTTTCACTTGATACTCACATTCTTTTAGAAACCCAGTAGAGATTGTTATACATAAACATTTCAGGGAAGGATAAAGACACAAGTTCTTTAAATTAATTTCCGAAGATGCATTTCACTGAAATTCTTAGTTACATAGCTGTATTAACGAACCTAATTAGATGGGTATCCTACAAAAATAGTTACAAAATATATTTATCAAATACGATTTGTATGTTTTTAGCTCAGTCGAAGAAATATTAAACGTAAAAGCAGATTTTCTTATAACACGGTTGCTCTGCGATTAATTTTTCAATAGTTGTCTGGACTTTGCGTTTTCTCTTTTTAAGTAACACTGTGAGTCTTCAATTGGAGGCTAAAGAATCATAAAACGATAATGATTATGCTGACCAACTAGATTCTTTATCACTTTTGTCAAATTAATTACGAAAAGCAAGCTGGGGTTTTTTAAATTACTTTTGAGTCTTACAGCATGTATTGTTTGAGGCCGGGTTCCATGTCTCGACAAGTGTCTTATTTGCGCATATGCTTCTTTAGAAGTTACTTTGCAGCATGCTTTTGCCAGGAAGTTAGAAGGAACCTTATTAAAGGCTGGCTAAACCAGCCAGAAGTAGATCTTTTGTTACCAACTTAAAGCTTTTCGGCTTCTAGTTGTTTTGTATCTTCTCAAGAATTTCTAGTGAAATTTTGGCAATAATCCTGTTAGCCGACACTTACCATACATTTTCTTACGATCAGTGAGGATTTCACAAAATTAATATAGTATGTTATAAATGCAGACAATAATGTGATCGAAAATATGAACCTTAACACGACTGTGCTTTCAAGTTTCAGTTTGTATTTACATTACTTTTGATGATACACAACAGTAAAATCCCGATAAATAGCTAGTTTTGCGTCAGGTTAAGTTTCCATCTGCCTGTAATGTGGTCTCAAGTGGTCATTCAGCCTGACTAGTGCGACCACTCTTATAAAACCTCTAGCTTACCAACCATTCCAGATTACATTAATATGGTCTTATTGGGTAAGCACGCTGTAAAGAAGTCAGGATTGCATGACAACTACGATTTTTCCGCTGCGTAAAACATTTGCTCAAATGATATGGACCCTGTGAGAAAAAAATCACTGGTATATAGAAATCCATTTATTTTGATATTAGCTTTTCCGATACACCCAAAAACTAAATTCTAAATAGAATGAGGAATAGAGAAGTTATATTACATTTGTTTAGCGTTTACAAGTAATAGGAGACAAGCAAGCAGATAAACGAAAGAAAATCCTGACCTTGGTTCCCCCGACTTGTTATCACTCACTCCACTTTTTTCTTCTTTGTGCATAGTTGCAGGGTGCCATGTCAATTGTTTCATGAACAAGTACTGCTGTACCTTTCTTCTTCTTCTTTCGGTCTCCCACGCTTCCTCTTCCCCGGTGGTGTCATTTCCATTTCCCGTTTTCCCACGTACTCTTCGTTCCATCGCATTACATGCCCAAACTACTTCAACCTGGACTCTCTCAACTTCTCCCCCAGTCTGGCCACCCCCAATGTGTCCCGCACTGCCTCATTTCGGACTCTATCAATCCTTGTTTTCCCAAGGGAGAACCGCAACATCTTCATTTCGTTCACTTTCGTTCACCAAACATTTTACTGATACACAGTAAAATACATTATCTTTTGACAGTCGTCGGGAGTTATAAACTTTTAAGAGCAATTTGAAAGGCTTGCTTGATAGTTGCAAAGTTAACAACCACTAAATACTTTTTTCATGTCAGTTTTACTTTCTGTCCTCACCATAATAGCTGATAAATTTTCCTAATACTTAGCATAAACTATAAAAATATAAAATACCATGATTGAAATCGCTCACTTTGATAAATGCAGGAAAATGCAAATTTAAGTAAATTAGTAACAAAAGGATATTCATAGGGTCAGTTAGTGCCGCCAATGATTAAGATTTCGGAAACCTTAATTTTTGTGGAGCTATTAAAGGAATTTTTTTACCCTGACGCTAATTGCCATTTTCCAAGTCCAACCGGCCTTTGTAGGCAACAGCTTAGCAATGACTGGCAAATTTTCGGCTGCCTTGAAAAAGGAACTACTGGCTACCATGTACTGTTTTGCTTTAGGCATAGTATCCGGACAGCGCCACTTGTCTGTCGTGACCCTCGGAGTTGAAAGAAAAACAAACTTTTCTTTACGACTACAGAACTATTTGCTTAACTTTGAATCAGTCCAAATCTTCCATTAACGATAATTTTAAAGGATGAATGTACTTTGTAATGAACTCATTCTTGACTCACTGAGTTTTCGTCCACAACCATTAAATGCAGACTCATGATTTTCTTAAGTATGACTGGGACATTCGATGAAGCACATTGTGCGTAGAGGACTTCTATTGAAATAACAGTGCGGAGGACCGTTAGGATTGCAGTGGACCATTTTTTCCTGAGATAAGAATTTCAGGGAATCGGTCCTTTTATAAAGAGTTACATTTCCTGTAACTTTGGGTTTGTCTAAATGATTTCCAGGTATCACAATTTACACCCAACAAGATAACAGTATTTTGGCACACCGCACCTAATTTTTTTTCGCTTTGGTATATTCTATCTCAGCCAAGCTCCTTAAAGTACTGCGCCCAATTAGTTTCACTGTTGTTAGTGGAACACTACTGAGTTTGTATATGTTTTGAAGAGAGAATTGGAAGAGAGAAGAAATCACTAAATTAAAAAGACTAAAAGAAAAAAATATGAATTTGAAAAGTAAATTTGCGCTAAAGTGGATTCAAGCCCTGCTCAGGATGTAAGATGCTAAAAAAAAATTCTACCTTTTTATTCACTTTATTTGCTACTATTGTTGGTAATTTTTATTGTTTCTGTTAAAAGGCTGATTTATGTAGTACATAGCTAGAATTTTTAATAGCTTTTTGATTATGCAAGTCCTGTATTTCGGAATTTTGCACGATAGGTTTCCGGAATTTCTTTATCTGTGTGTGTATTCATAACAACATTGCATGGTTGCCTCCAGTTATTCTTTATAAAGCTGCTTTTATACCAAAAAATACCTTTATTGAAGACTAGCTGAAGGAAGATTGATTGGTGTTTTTAATTCGTACACATGTATTTGACGGCTCAGGGCAGATTTTTCTTTCGCGATTTGGTATAAATATTTAGGGGTGAAAATTTCGAAAAGGAAGGAAAGGAGATAACATTCACTTACCTTTAAGTACTGAGTGGTAGACAGCTCTGATACGTGATCCAAAACTAAACATCTTAAGGAGGAACCACTTCAGAGTTTCGACCGCTACACCTTGACTGTCAATGGAAGTGACGGGGCCCCTCCCATACTAGGTGTTCGTCTGTGTTGGTGTCTGGCACTGGTTTTCAAACGAAAATCAGTCCGGTCTTTTTAACCAAAACCAGTGAAAATCCTTTCCCATTGTCTCCTGAAGATCTTTCACCAGGGCCAAGATCACGATATTTGTCCAGCAACGTCGTTTTAGAAACAAGATCATCAATCTCTTTTCAACATAATCTTGTGTGCCAACAGCCATATGGTAGTATTTAACATCCCAACCATGTTTTTAACTTTCCTCAATCAACTTAGTATATCGTCCATTTTTCAGTTGTTCTGCCGCGGCCAACTTGTCTTACCATGGAACAGTAAATGCAACGCTATGTTTTCTTTCTTTTCCTTGCACCATACCACGATCTGAGCGTTGACTCGTTTAAATACTTAGAAAAACTAAGAAGTTCTCAAAGTCAAATGTCACTTCCAAGGTCCAGCACTATCTCCCATCAACGATTTACTGTGACTTTTTTTAGTTCGTGCATGGCCAGCTTTGGAAAATTCATACGCTTGATTTTCATCGTCATGGAAAGTTTTCCCTTGTTAAATTGACTGGTCCTTTTTTCTTAACATTATTTTAATAACTAATCACTTCATTGTATCTCCATGTGTACCTCTCAAGAAACAGCGTGCAATTTGAAAGAAAAAAAGGGGTTTAATGTTACATTTCTTTCGATCTAGATAGGTCTTTATCATATTGCTTCCAGCGAGCTGGGTTGGTTTGGGGTGGCAAAGTATCGTATGTTGTCCTCGTGAGGAATAAGGCTCTTTATCTCTCCCAGCGCTGTATTTCTTTCGACCCGAAAAAAGAAATCTTATTGTACCCTTTTTTGACCAAAAAACGTGTTTTGTTCATGGTGTCACAGATTTTACCACATGCTGTTTCGTTATCGTGAATTTTATAACACAAAAGTTGTCATAGTTATGAAATATTGCGATATATTCGTTTAAACCAAAACAGGGAAACATCCTGCAGCGAAGTATGGTGTCGGGCACAAAACAATTGACCCCCGCCTGCTTAGTTTAAAAATTTGTTTACTCGTTCCCCCGAGCTTTTGTATTCCAAACTTTCTCTGTTAAAGTTTTGCTTGCCAGTTAGTATTATGGTAGCCAGTGTCTTCCCGACTTTTGGAAACAGGATTTCGCGAACATGTTTTGNTACTGTGACTTTTTTTAGTTCGTGCATGGCCAGCTTTGGAAAATTCATACGCTTGATTTTCATCGTCATGGAAAGTTTTCCCTTGTTAAATTGACTGGTCCTTTTTTCTTAACGTTATTTTAATAACTAATCACTTCATTGTATCTCCATGTGTACCTCTCAAGAAACAGCGTGCAATTTGAAAGAAAAAGATGGGTTTAATGTTACCTTTCTTTCGATCTAGATAGGTCTTTATCATCTTGCTTCCAACGAGCTGGGTTGGTTTGGGGTGGCAAAGTATCGTATGTTGTCCTCGTGAGGAATAAGGCTCTTTATCTCTCCCAGCGCTGTATTTCTCTCGACCCGAAAGAAGAAATCTTATTGTACCCTTTTTTGACCAAAAAACTCATTCTATTATCATGATTAAACGTGTTTCGTTCATGGTGTCACAGATTTTACCACATGCTGTTTCGTTATCGTGAATTTTATAACACAAAAGTTGTCATAGTTATGAAATATTGCGATATATTCGTTTAAACCAAAACAGGGAAACATCCTGCAGCGAAGTATGGTGTCGGGCACAAAACAATTGACCCCCGCCTGCTTAGTTTGAAAATTTGTTTACTCGTTCCCCCGAGCTTTTGTATTCCAAACTTTCTCTGTTAAAGTTTTGCTTGCCAGTTAGTATTATGGTAGACAGTGTCTTCCCGACTTTTGGAAACAGGATTTCGCGAACATGTTTTGAAACAAGGAGACTTTCAAGGCAGAAAACTGAGAACTGATGACATCTCAAAAGTATAACATTGAATTATTTTAGTTTTTTCTATTAAAAGTTTAATGTTATTTTCAGTTTGTGCATGCATTTGGCTTCTTCATGTTTTTCTGTTCGGCATCCTGTTGCATTTCAATAATAGAGATAGCTATTTTTACAGTTACAAGATCCATAGAAAGTCGAGATTTGCCCACTTCCTATCCATCCTTTTTTTTTGAATCCCACCAATTTTATTTACGAAAGTTTCCATACACCTTTTTTTCCATCCAGGTATTTATTAAGGGTGATTTTGTTCAGGTAAAAACCTGTTTTTCAATTTATACCACACCCAGAAATTTTCACTTCTTCACACACCCACTTGTCAGTGTTCATAGTGCGCAGGTCAGTGAACTCATGGACGTGACTAATATTTGGGTGAATACAGACTTGCTTATTGAGGACAATGCTGAATAGATCCTAATGCTATGGAAGTCTTTAATACGCAAAGTACATTATGTGCAAAGTGTTTTGATTTCGCTCATCAACTGGTGTTGACATGTCTATTATTCTTTGTCAAGATGTCATCTGTTTGTCAAAATTTATGAACAACGCGCTATTTAAAACTGCAATTTTCTAAAAAAAGTAATTCAGTTAATATAATCAAATTTACTGACGTCTGGAAACCCCTATTATTTACCAAATAGTGTGGACTTTTAATTCGATATTCATCGCAAATGACTTTCTTTGTGTATTTTAATGTTGACAGATACAGCTCTTCTATATACATTATATTATGTACATACGTATTGGCAACCACTCATTACTCCTTATGGCCATGTTGTAAACAACATTGATAATATAGAAATACCTATTATCCAGTCTATTCATATTAAAAATGGCTGTCTCCTCTATTGAAACTTTACTGCAGAAAGACTACTATAGAAAATGTTTACTCTAATTTGGGATTTTTTGCATCATCTGGACATTCACGGTGTACAGTTGAATTAAGTCAGTTACTGTTGGTAAGGGAACACTTTTTTCTTGCGCGTGTACTTAACGTAAATACAATTTTTAGTTCGAGAAGTTTATCAAGTAGATTTACCTACTGTGTACTATTTCTGGGGCTTGCTATACGTTTGGAATATAATTTTAAAACTCGGTGTGCATATATCTATTATGCGTATAAATAAAAGGTGTAGTTACACAGGAATGATTAAAGAGGTGACTTGAAAACTCGCTCCGAAATTTCGTACTTGCACCTAAAGAAGCACTACCATTTGTAACATCTCAAACTTATTTTAAGTATGGCGTTTGTATTGGCAACATAACGTGATACTGCATCATAACAGAACATTTTTGCTGCTGATTTGCTGTCGGATAAACCCTCGAACACCCCCTCTTCTATCCCCCCCCCCCTCTAAAAAAATATTGAAAATTGGTGAAACAACAGCTTGCAACGTATTACAACTTGGCCAACTTGTTCACTTTCTTTATATTTCATATTACAGTTTCTCTTATGAGCCTTCAAAAATGGTCGTGAGCTTGTAACACTATTTTTATCGGTTGTATCCTTTCAGAGTGTACAGAACATCGGGGAGCGTATGGACGCTTCGAAAAAAAAATGTATATTGCTTTGGGTGTTTTAAAATACAGTCCTAGCGGAGAGTCAAATATATGTATATATAGCTCGTGCAGGTTGTCCAAATGGTCTGGAACGAAAGGCACAAGGAACACTTCATTTCCTTTCATAAAATTACCTGAATGGACAACATGAAACCTGCATACCTGTTTAACTTAACGACGTGATAGTGTTAAATGGATTATCCCAGAACTGACTGACTACAGGTAATCGTAGAAGAAAGCTTCGGTTCGTCCTGCAGCCTGTTGCATTTAGTGTCCTAAATATAGATAAGAGCGTTACATTGTTGCCATAATTAGGAATTTATATGCCTTTGTAGTTTTAAATTGTAGAGCTCAAAATCTATGTACCAAAAAAGGCGTTGGAGGATCCAGCTGTCAAAATGTATTGCAAGAATGGAATCTGGAGAACTCAGCAAATCCACACAGTTGGGTTTCAGGCGGCTGCATCCTCAAGAGAGAAATTGGAAATTTGAAAAATGCAGAACGTTTTGAAGATATATAAAGTAAATAAAATGTATGCCAAGTCAATAATAAAAACCTTAAACCATTAGTTTATAATTATACCAACGAAACCTTCATTTATTTAAAAGACAAATGCTTTAAAGACCTTCGTAGATTTTTTTAGTTGATGTACTTCAGAGACCTTGGATTATAAGTTCTGGCAAAGAAAAATTACTTTTACAATAGATTTACTACTGAATTCACCGCAAGTTCAGGACTATGATAATGGTTTTGTTACCCGATGCTTCTTGTGTTTTTTAATATGTTATTCCATTTGTATATCAATTTGTATATATGTCTGCCTCTTTACCGGTATTGACCTATCTACCCATTTTGCTGTTTATCTACATTTTTTGTTCATGCGATTAATTTTTTTAATTACTCACTTTGTCTCTATATTTAAAAGTAATATTTAATTCCATCCGTCTATCTATCCATCTATCTATCTATCTATCTATCTATCTATCTATCTATCTATCTATCTATCTATCTATCTATCTATGAATCTTTATTTATCCACCTGATTGCCTTTTTCTTTATATAATTGTGACTTCATTTACTTGTCTAAGCAATCTCATTCTTGCCAGGAGTTTAATCCTAATGTTGCTCTAAGAATTTGTTGGTTTGACAGGCTACTTTTAATACACTTGAATGTTATTTGGTTAACAGAAGCAGCCGTGATATTAGATATAAAAATGAGGCTACTTCCCAAGACAGGGTTTATTCAAATACAGCCACTTAAAAGAATTTATTGTTGTTTAGAGGTATACAGTTTCATCCTGGAAAGGATTCAGATTTTGTACCCTACAGATCAAGATTGGGTCAAGAGGTTTTAGTGCGACCTTTTCAAATAAAGAAACGCCCCAGCTGCTCAAAGAGAAATTACACCTAAACGTACCCATGGCTCACAAGCAAATAACTGAACTGACCCTTTCTTCTTTAAGGTATAATAAATGCGACCAACAAAATCCACTGAACAGAAAAAAAACAATTTCAAGCTTCAGAAACAGTGAATGCCCCACCTGGGTTTCCAGGTTACACCTGGGGTAGTTATGCATATGTTCTTAAAGATAAACCTTTGCTAATTCAGCTCCCAACTTAAAACAACAAAACCCAAATCTACAGGAGCTGTCTTAGGTATATGATAGTACTGGCTTCCTTGCCGGATAAAGGAACTTGAGTATCTTATGATACAAAAGGAATGCGATGGATATTTTGTCTGCATTCTTTAGCTAAAAGTTGAATGACCAGGTGGTGAGCATTAGCGCCTTTCACTATTATTTATACCTCTCTTAATTACGGAAGAACAAGATGTGTTAGAGGTTAAGAAAGAGGAGGACGTAAAACAACAGGAAAATATTTTCCTTATTAGGTTATTTATATATATATATATATATATATATATACTCAATCTGCAGACAGGACTGTTTCGCCCTTTGTGGGCGCGTCAGTGCAGCATATAATATATATATATATATATATATATATNTTAAAGATAAACCTTTGCTAATTCAGCTCCCAACTTAAAACAACAAAACCCAAATCTACAGGAGCTGTCTTAGGTATATGATAGTACTGGCTTCCTTGCCGGATAAAGGAACTTGAGTATCTTATGATACAAAAGGAATGCGATGGATATTTTGTCTGCATTCTTTAGCTAAAAGTTGAATGACCAGGTGGTGAGCATTAGCGCCTTTCACTATTATTTATACCTCTCTTAATTACGGAAGAACAAGATGTGTTAGAGGTTAAGAAAGAGGAGGACGTAAAACAACAGGAAAATATTTTCCTTATTAGGTTATTTATATATATATATATATATATATATATATATTGTCGCAGACTGCACGTCAGCAAAAATGAAGGCAGTGCCCGGATCGACCGTCCGGATTGCACACACTACCCAAAATTATTTGCTTTTGTTACTTCGATTACTGAAGTTACTAGACTGATTTCAACAATATCTGAATGATTTGCTCCGTTTAATACGGGTCAACACCGTTATCTGATTTCGGTGTTTGAGCTATTTTTAGAGTCTCGTCCAATTAAACATATCTGCTGGTGATCGGTTTATGCTACAAAGCTGCATTTTTTATAACAGTATTATGGACGAGTGAAGATTCAGTTCATACGCTTCAGAATTACATTTAATGAATGAATCGGGCGAATCTGTTATAATCCTGTCAAATTGGAGGAATGCTAATATCTTGAGGTTGAAAATTTAAGACATAGATGTCCTGTAATCGTTGCCATAAGAACGTTACAAAGACCAAATTGGGTCAAAATGAAAAGAAAATCTCACAAGCGACAGGTAAAATTAATGTGACCGGACCGAGAAATTCGAAAATTAGTCAGCTCAAGATGGCAAATGTTGCAATCAAGAAACTTAAAAGTGGGCAAAAAAACTCAACAGTATGCTGACAAGAATACAACTGCGATCATTGGACGTGGCAAAGCAAGAAAAATTAGCTGTCGAAATGCTATCCTGGAGGCGTTATTGGACAAATTTTGTCATATGAAAGCCAATGCCCTTACCAAGAAGATAGCAACCGGTAAAAACGTAGTTGCTCTGGATTCAACCATTAACATTTTAATTGGCCACGTTGAGGCCTCTTTGGATCATCTAATGGACAGATTTGTGGAAGTAAACACTGCACAGCGAATAAATATGGCAATGGATGAAAAAATAAAAAAGAAGAAAATTTGACTGGAGGCCAAAGTAAAAATGAGCGCTTCATCCTGGTCTTCAGGAGTCAAAGATGGCTAAAAATTGTCACCGCGAAACTTACGATTAAATGTTCAACGGGATGTACCTGGATTGGCTTTGATCCTGGGGTCACATTTTAGGCAAAATCGACAAGTCAAAGCCCGTCAGTCAAGCTACAATGTTCTCATATCTGAAGGAGATGCATTTTTCCAGTGTAAGTAGCCGCATTGATGGTCTACCATTTACATTAGACTGATACGAACGATTAAAAGTGATTGCCCTGTCGAAAAATGGTCAGTCAAGCAAGGTAATGAAAGTTTAAGTGCAGGGACTAATGAACCTACCAACCACCACAAACTGGTGTGCCGATCGGATTAACAATTCCTACCAAAGTCTACTAACACAAAACTGGAGGTGCGTGGGAAATTGACGAAGATCATTGGACATGTGGAATCGATTCGGGGCAAGTTGCCTCGAATCCTCGTTGATTGGATTTGGTGCATTTGGGTTCCATCACGAAAGATTGAAAATTGAACCAGATGGTCGAAGAATTGCACCAGTGGTGTGAACGTAACCCTGTAGGAGCTGCGACATGCAAGAGCAGGTCAGAGCACAGAAGCAAAATCTACGAAAGGACGATTGACCGTACAAAACTACCCATCAACTCAAGGGAGAGATAAGCTGCATATTTTGTGATCAAGATTGATTCCGAAGCCTGGATTGCAGCAGTGTCAAGTCGATTGTTAAGATAAAATGAATATCAAGGCAGAAACAGATATGCCTTAACTGCAACCTGGGAGCCCATTGTGCATTGCCATGCAGAGGCAGGAACTTCTAATGTCGAATATTTCGAAGTAGTTTAATTCTCGTACCATTTCTCTCACTAGCTCTAGTGTAGTATTTATCAAATTTCAGGGTCGGATTCAGAATCACTTTCAAATATGCGTATGAAGGAAGTTGGTTGACAATGATAGTATCTATCAGCCTCCTACACTCATTTGTTTTATTTCTTACTTCCATATAAAATGAATTCAGTTTTGCCTTTTTTTAATATTTAATATGAGACAGTTTTGCTTTATTTTTGTCTTTTCTTTAGTTTTGAAAGATTCGTTAATTTGTTTTCATGATAATAAAAAACTGTTTTCCTTTTTGGGGAACAATTGTGACTAATCTTTAAATTTATTAATTTATTGCTGATCTGCGAAAGTTTTTGCATGCGAAAAATCTTAAACCTCTCATCCGCGAAACTTTCTGTCTTATTTCTTACTTCCATATAAAATTAATTCTATTTTGCCTTTTTTATATATATAATATGAGGCAGTTCTGCTTTATTTTGGTGTTTTCTTTAGTTTTGGGGAGCTTTATTATCTCTGTTGACTTTCAGTTTTGCTTTCTCTCCCCACTTCCTAGTTCCCGTTTTGATCTCCTGACTGTTGTCACAGATAATATATACAGCTTTATACTTTAAACGTAGAAATTTTTGCGGACAGAAACTTTTGCGGACTTCGCAGATTTGACCACGATCCGCGAAAGTTTGTCCAGCGAAAAATTCTGGAGTCGTCGATCCACGAAATATTTCTAAAAAGGTCATCCGCAAAAGTTAATGTCCACAAAAAATTAAAAACAGGTCATCTACAAAATTTTTATGGCCATGGAAGAAAACAAACAATTCAAAATTTGTTTTTGACAATATTTTTGCTAAAATAAAGCAAAAATTACATTTTAAATCCAGTTCAATAACTTCACGAACTTTAGGTCTTGGGCGCTTTGAGGACAAAACATGTTTAACATTCTTGATATTTATTTACAGAAACTGACTTGTTGCTTTATTGCTTTACAAGTATTTTGTTATATTTATTTCCATACTTTTGAAAGATTCGTTAATTTGTTTTCATGAGAATATAAAATTGTTTTCCTTTTTGAGGAGCAATTGTAACTAATCTTTAAATTTATTAATTTATTACTGATCCGCGAAAGTTTTTGCATGCCAAAAAACTTAAACCCCTCATCCGCGAAAGTTTATGTCCGCGAAAGTTTCTACGTTTAATGTAGATAGTCCTAGAAAGGACAATCCTATATTTCCTGATATTTGCAAGACTCGTAGTAGCAATGTGGATCATTCTCTGCTTATGGTATTAGTGGAAAGATTTTATTCGTGTGACTTTAGACGTGTAGAACCTTAAGTTTTAACAATTTGTTTGTGCAATCGGGTAGTACATTTGCTCCTCTAAAGTTGGATCATGGTAAAAATCAAAGGACATCGCAACGACCAAGATCATGCTGCGTCTTTCAAAATCTAGAAATTTTTTCTCTTAATGTAATACTTGCACCATGCTGCATATCTGGGACGATCCAGCTTGTCAGTTAGATGGGTGGATGGATCTAGAGACTTGTCTTCAGTTACTATATTCGCTCTTTCTTGAACTCTACAAACCAAGTCATATTGATGTGACTTTTCCAGGCTAAGTATTTTCCTTCCATCTAAGCAAGGAGTATTTCCTGACTTTTTTCCGTCAGTGGCTCCAGGTCATTTTGTCCCATCTCACTTAACAAGCCATTCACAGTGTCTCCTTTCCAACCCTGCTGTGGTCCTATGAGTAAGAAAATTTATCATCGATTTTAGATTCTCTCATCAGAGTATCTTTCTTTTGAACCATCTTCCACTTTCTTTTGTTTTATTCTTTCTTATTGAGTGAACTCTTTATAGTCTACAATGAGTCCGTTTCTTTCCATGTGAATTTTGTTTTCCCTACAGTTCGTGACACTGAAAGTTTTCATGCCTTGTTTGATACATAACTTTAAAAAAGTATACAGGTTATGTAACAACAAAATAAAAGCCTGGACATTCTCCCAATTGTCTCTGTTGCTGATAAAATTTCTATACAGAAAAAATAACAGTATCTCCTTCGAAACATTTGTAGAAAGCACTAAATGTACACGACATATTGTGATACCCAACGTTGTTTGCATTTAAAGCTATCTCAGAAAAATACTAAGGAGCATTCAGCACAGTAAATTTTCGGACCTGGATGAGGCACTAGAGAAAAGCGAGTATACATTATCATTTTGAAATGTTGTTAACACTATCTCCTCTCTCATATTTTAGTTCTCTTGACTTCTTCTGCATCTGTCGAAAAGTGTGGCAAAGAAAAGGCAGGTCATCTACGAAATCCATGTCATCAAGTTGGTTCAATACGCTTCACTATATGCCGTTTTCTCTTCACTTTGATAATGTTCTTCATGACGTAGTTGATGGACGATAAAAACAAAACATCCTTGTCTCACTCCAGTCTTGATCTCAAAGCTCTTTATCAACTGTCCAACATGCACAACTCAACAAGATATTACTGCTGACAAACTTTATAGGAATCCCAAAATCTCGCATTAGTTTCCATGGTGTCTCTCTGTCCTGCAAATTCCTCTCAAAGTACTGCTCCACTATAATCTAGTACCTTCATTTATCAGAAAATATTACCTTGATACCTGTATCTGATTCTATGTTGCTCAAGGATTAATGCTATAGACCAAAAATATGGTCATGAGAGTTGTCCCACTAGTGCAAGGTTTACGTACAGGAATTACTCTGTTATCGATTGCCAGTAGGATTTCTTCAGATGTTCTTAAGCGACTGTCTATTGGAAGTTCCAATAAAGCTGCTACTGTGCATTGCCTTGATTTAATATGTCTTGGTAAACGTCGTTTACTAGCGTTTTATTGGTAAAATGATAAAAAATGTCTGTTGCACAAATGACATCGTCTTGTTAGGGTAGTCCTGTTATTTGAAGAAGAGTAGAAACTCTTATTTCTCGGTAAATTTTTTTTTACTTGTATCAATTGGAACAATATTGTCGTATGCAAGCTAAACAAAATTCACTTGTCCAACAACCTTCAACCTGGCCACAGTTTCTACTAAGGTTGGTCTCATTATCCACAAGGAAAAGATCAAGGTCTTGAAGGTAAAGGTAAAACGTGACGAGGCAATCAGACTGGACGGAGAAGCTATGGAGAAAGTTGACTCCATTTCGTATCGGGAAAGTGGTAATGACAAACAAGAGGGACTGACGCAGCCGTTAAAACCAGAATCAGTCAGTGAGAGCAGCATCCCTCCAGCTCAAGAATATCTGGAGCTCCAGAACTATTGAAAGAGGCAACAGGATCCGTTTGTTTGACTTAAGTGTAAAGTCAGTACTGTTGTATGGAGTAGAGACATGGAAAACCATTAAAGCGATCACCAAGAAAATCCAGACGCTCGTGAACCAGTGCCTGCAAAGGAACCAGACAACCGCTGCTGTGGCAACCTCATAGTCGAAGGAAACGACATAGGCCAAGGAACACCTGGCGAATAAACCTTGATGCAGATGTCAAGCAGTCAATGTTTTCATGAAGGCAGCTGGAGAAGCTAGTGCAGGAATGGCGACAGTGAAGGATTGTCTTGTATACCCCAAGCTCCAGGATAAGTGATAGGTCCAAGTGAAAGACATTAAATTAATCGAATTTTTGTTTTATGATTGACCAAGGAATCTATTAATGATATTTGAGTTAATATTAAAACATTTTTTGTATTAGGAATAGATGCATCTTTATTCCTGCTGTTTATATTTATTCTTTTCCTATGGTCTATTTTCAGTCTTTACATGATCTTTGCTTCATCGGCTCTGTAGGTGGAATCTATCAATTAATTACTCATATGAGAATATAACTCAATTTCATGTCTGTAAAGTTGAAATTGTATGCATAGTAAGAATTTTGGCTTTATTTTATCATATTCAATTTAGTATAATTGTAGAATAGTTTATTAATATGGTTCGTTGAAAAGGCTTTGACCACTTTGACAACTTTGACCTCTCTCTCCCTCTCTAGGTGCCATATCCATTTCAGAAGGTTGGCAATCACGGTTCTCCACAGATTCATACCTCTCATCAGCTGCAGCAGATCTCCAGCTTTTACCTATTTCTTCTCACTAGCTGACATACACTTTTTAATATGGCGCTTGAGACTTCCAAAGTATGTTAATCTTTGTCTTCCTCTGCTTCTTTTGCCTTCAATAAGATCTGTAAGAATAAGATTTTCTAGTCTTTCCTTCTTCATGATATGTCCGATAAACAATATCTGCCTTTCTCGGATTGTTTTTATCAGACATCTTTCTGTTCCAGCTTTCCTCCAAACTGCCTCATTTGTTTGACCATTAAAGGCTTAATAAGGTGCCATCTCAATATTCCTTTATCCCTGCATTTCGCTCCCAAGTTTCTGAATGTACCACTGCGGAGCCCCAACAGATCAGTGAATGGGTGCTTGTGGCTTCCTTCTAGAAAATTCTTGGGCTTCCCTGTCAGCTTCCTTTGCCATGCAGATCTCACTGTCAGTAAGACCCTCTCTCTCTCTCTCTCTCTCTCTCTCTCTCTCTCTCTCTCTCTCTCTCTCTCTTGTCACTTCCACAACCGCTAAGTAAGCGACACCCATGTTACAAAAATGAGCTACCATTTTAATTTTGGTGTAGATAAACATGCAAGATTNGTGAATGGGTGCTTGTGGCTTCCTTCTAGAAAATTCTTGGGCGTCCCTGTCAGCTTCCTTTGCCATGCAGATCTCTCTCTCACTAAGACCCTCTCTCTCTCTCTCTCTCTCTCTCTCTCTCTCTCTCTCTCTCTCTCTCTCTCTTGTCACTTCCACAACCGCTAAGTAAGCGAGACCCATGTTACAAAAATGAGCTACCATTTTAATTTTGGTGTTGATAAACATGCAGGATTTCCATTGAGTCTCAGTCTCAATCTTTCTTTTACCATTTCCCGTTCAGGCCTGCATAGTTTTCAGGCATTGACTTTGTTTTGCTATTCAAGCACCACTGGAGAAGTGTACAGTAGAGTTTCAAAGTGGCATTTGAGGTCAGGGAAGGTAAAAAACGCCTTGCGAAGTGGTGTCCTGAAAGTGCCTCAAAATGGTAAGAGCGTCATTAATGAATATGAATTTTCAAAACAAGATAGGTTGACAATCCAATATGACTTGTCTGTGGGACGATGATAGACGTATCCCTCGAAACGTAGGCTCGAAAGTGCCTACGAATTATGGCACGATAAAGCATTTAAAGCTATATCAATAGCGTCTTTAATATTTCAATTAAAGTGTGCCGTATATTATTTTTGCCGTATGTTAATTGCTTCAGCTGAACACAAGAATTTGGGTGTGTGTTTTCATTGTCGTAATTCACCAAACATTTCAATCCTTTATCACGTTGGTGAAGTTGAAAGTTCCTTTTTTTTCCAACTCGAAGTTATTTTTGAGTTTTGCTTGTTAAGATAAATTTGTTCAATTCTTTACTTTAAAAGCATATTTGAGGTGAAATAGAAATGTTTTCATTGGGTCTAAGCCCAAGATGGTCAAGACGAGAAAGAAACACCCCAAACTATTTGAATGTAAATATTTATGGTAGCATCAGCTTTAGGATACAGATAAAAAAGTTTAACTTCTCTTCGATGGCTCTGCCTTCACCCCCTCTTAGAGTCGCAGTAACTAATCATTAAACTATAGATTTGAGCGTTCTCCAATGGTATTGAAATTGACATTCTCCGTCTACCCCCTCCACCCACCTTACAAGTTCTGCTTGCAGGACAGAGTCTTTAACGTAAAGAGACACCATTATGTACTGTAAAGTTTTTTTTGGATATTTGTTTGAGGTATAAAAGGTAATGTGAAGTTAATATTTACAATAGTATGTATGAGTCAGAGTTTGGACCATACCCCCTTGACACAGATAGATTCCATTATATACTTTAAAGCCTATGCAAGTTTTTAACATTTGACAGAAGAAAATTTGTTTCAAATTTTCACTAAAAGCCAAAAATTTAATCAAAATTAAATTTTTATGTTGTACTACCAAACATGAAAACCTTGATAAAATTAAAAAAATTGATAAATTGATTGTACATAGTGTACAAATGTGAGTAAAAAAGTAAATGAATGACATTTGATTCAACCGTGTAATTTATACAGTATATCTACAGCTCATTACATTCAACTTATTACTGTAAAAATCCTTTGAAATTCATTTTCTGTAATAAATCTTTATTCTGCTGCATCCCCTTGCCAACTTAAAAAAGATAGAAAACATTGAAGAAACTTTGTATCCAATTTCTATAAAGCTATGGAAGTTTACATTTTAAAGCATTCTCAAACTTTAATATAAAAAGGATTGTATTAATAAACACTGTCAACTTCATTATTGGACATCCATTTCATAAGAATGAGGAAGGAGAAACATATTGTTTACCTGTATATCTATGTAACTAATTCTTTAATATTTTAATATGTGGTTATTTTCAATTTAAGTGTAAGCTCACTTGTTTTCAGCAAGGTGTTTCGCCAAAGCTTTCAGAGTTTGTTGTAGATTAATTTCTCTGTGATTCATGCCAGTTATTTTTGTTATTAGAGGGACATTGTTAAAACCTTTTTTCAGCAAATGCATTTTGAATCTTAGCAACAATTAATGCAGATTAAGAGTTTAGAGGGTTTTCAACCCCTTGTTTCCAGTGGTTCAAAAGTTGTGGTCCATGAATTCTTGAGTATGTAATTAGAGGTATTAATGCCTCACATGGTTTGAATATTAACCCTTTCAATTTCCTGAGGTTTCATGTGTGGATGGATGTTTCCATCAAATTTGTCAACGGTGCTGAAACACTTTAAACCTATTAAGTACCCCTCAAGGCAATTAGAAGTTGATTGTTGATACATTGAACAAGAACAACTATTAAAATTTCCTGACTTTGTGGATTCACTGAAAGCCATTGATCTAGAATATTTAACATGTCAAACTGTTTTGCAGTATTGATTACAGCTTTCTTAAATTATAAATATAAAGCTTTCTTTCTGATATAAAAACAATTGCTTACCATGAGATGTATTGACTGGTCTGAAAAATCCACAAAAGGAGGTGTGTAACATGTGCTCTGAAGTCTACTGATGATCAACTAATTCTAATTGGCTGACAGTCTTGTGACATGCATATTGCACAACAATATTGCACTTAATGATACAAATACCAATGATAATGAAAAAACAATTTATTTGAATAAACTGACAAAAAATATTTTGCCTTCAGATTGGTCATTTATGTGGAATTGTCCTACAATAAAATTTTCATTTTTAGTTGGAACTAAGGCATAGTTTCAAAATATTTCAACTTCATGCAATGAAATCCAGGAATTCATTCAACCTGCTGATAGATATGGCAGCAAAGACAGTTATGAAATGTAGCTGGCTGGAAAACCTTTAAAGAATTTCCTTCAATAGAATTACCAAAAATCTTGTTGGAACAGCTTTACTTACAACAAGAGCTTTGACACCTGTAGTGACTGGCCCTTTTAGAGAAGAGTTCCAGGTGACACATTACTTGTGGTCAGCACACAGTTTGCACCATATTTTAGTGATTTATTCCTTAGAGCTTAAAGTCTTAATTTGATATCTAATGACTTTGCATATTTCTTACTTCAGTAATATAGTAGGTCTTACCTACAATCTTGGTTTCATTTGCACATGTCATTCTTAACATTAAACAGAATACTCACAATGAAATATCTATATCAGGGATATGTTTCAAACATACATTTTATTTAAAGCAGTCACTTTCTTACTATTAACAAGGTTCCAGAAGATTGGATTAAGTGATGAATTGGGAAAGATCAGTTATGTCATTAAATAACATAATTTCCCACTGTTAGATCAATCAGATTTTTGTAGTGGTTGTAAGTTGACATCAATGAAGTAATGGAAAAAACCAGTCTAGATCTGCAGTCACACACCTTACCTTAAATGACAAAAATTGTACATCTGCAGAATAAAGCTAACTCAAGAAAAAAGAGATTTACACAATACCATATTCTTGACACAGACAGAAGATTCAAGTGGCCTAATATATTTGATGTAAAACAATAATTATACATTTTTTTTAATTTTCACATTTTTAAGCAACTAAAATAATCAAAAAGTTTTCATGCCATGCAAGACCAGAAAGTGGAAAACAAATTATCAGAGGATACCCAAACACTAGTTAAATCCCTTTTTAAGGATGAGATTTTATTGCCATTCAGAAATAATAAAATTACAATTAAAAGAAGTGTTCATAAATGTTGTTGTTTTTACCTTTGTGTGATCTAAAGGAACTTAATGCAAATTTCATGTTGCACACAAGTGTAAAAATAAATCTTTTGCTGTAACTGCTGATTTCAACAATACACATTCAGTTAGTACATTCTATTACCACATGGCTGTTTTTCTTCNTTTTTAATTTTCACATTTTTAAGCACCTTGTATAAAATTGTAGGGAACTAAAATAATCAAAAAGTTTTCATGCCATGCAAGACCAGAAAGTGGAAAACAAATTATCAGAAGATACCCAAACACTAGTTAAATCCCTTTTTAAGGATGAGATTTTATTGCCATTCAGAAATAATAAAATTACAATTAAAAGAAGTGTTCATAAATGTTGTTGTTTTTACCTTTGTGTGATCTAAAGGAACTTAATGCAAATTTCATGTTGCACACAAGTGTAAAAATAAATCTTTTGCTGTAACTGCTTATTTCAACAATACACATTCAGTTAGTACATTCTATTACCACATGGCTGTTTTTCTTCCAGATGTGCAAAATACTTGTTACACCCAAGAGCATGAAGGATATGACAATTAATAATTATTATTGTAGTCCCAGCATCTTTCATTAACATTTTATTAACACAGGTAATGTTTATTAAGAAAGTTGATAACTAGCAGGGCATTTCTAAGTTATAGACAAGCACCTGCAAGATATTATTGATTTCTGCCCAACCGACTTATACATGGTATTGAAATTGAAGTCATTGTTTTGTCAGTGGTGCTTCTCAAGAACATACAATATATTTTTAGCAACTCCTTGTGGCCACAATTTCTTAGAGAACTTTGTAAATAGCAGAAAAATGACTTATGACAAACTTGATGTTGTAATTCTTAAGAATGTCAAACTGTAATAATAAATTTGAATACAGTGGAAAAAGCCCAGTTGTTTTCTTACAAATTTAATGGTACCAATGAAAGCTTGATATTTGACTTGTTAAAAACCAATGTCAATGATCTCATTAAGTTTATATAACCTCCAAGTAATTTAAAGCACATCTTACAGATTTTCTTTACATTTAAAAGATGAATTTTGTCATCCTTGATATATTTAGTGATTGTAAGATATTTTCTTTTGCTGCTTTGCTTCGATGATGTGGCAATAAAATCATATGCAACAACAGGAAATGTTCTTACTTTGGCTTTAAAAAACACAATTACTGCACATAGATGAAAATGGGTGGGTTTCGAGTAAGTAGTTTGATGTAATCATGTTCTGATAAAAATAGTTTTTTATTTATTTTTGTATTATTTGACCTGCAGACAATTCATGCAATGTTGAAAAACCAGGTGTTATACCAGGAGTTAAAAAGAAATGCAAAAATGGTTACTTTTCCACCTGTTTCTTATAGCTTAGGTGATCCATTGATTCTTTGTCCCCAATAACTCTTGTTGTGGATATTTTAGCTTCAGTGGGGTACATTTTTGGGAGGAAAGATTTTTTCTAGTATTTCCAGACCTTTTAAGGATTAGTTTACAAGACCATTCTAAAACAGAATATGTTGCAACCATCTTTAAACAAAAGCATATGCTGTAGTCAAACAACACATTCACTGCATTTAATGCACAGTGGAACTGAGATGTTGATAATATTTTAACGATGCTAAACATTAAAATTTGGTTTCCCAAACTTTTTCAGGCTGGCGCCCCCTTGGCTTCTAGAATAGACTGCTAGCGCCCCTTACCCCATAAACACATGTAAGATTTTTTCGAAGTGAAAACAACAATATTATAAACAAAAAATGTATTTAGAAACAATGATATAATACACAAGCTCGACTTCATCGGCTAGTAAACAATATTAAACACAAAATTTGCTTTTCAAAAATAATAATTAATCTAATTAAGCTTTTTTTGTCTTCACAATTACCCTTAATTTACACATGTGACTTTTTTTTTTAATTGAAAACAACAATATTAAACAAAATTTGTTTTTCAAAAATAACATTTTTTTTGATAAACCATTTTAT
>RDPX01000250.1:935155-948983 GCA_003991215.1 Morbakka virulenta
AAAAAAGCCATTGGTTGGCGTCAGGAAGGGCATCCGGCCAAGAAATTCCTCACTGCCAAATCCAAAGTCCCTCTGAAGGGCACCGTCTGAGCCCCAATTGCTGGGGGGAAAATGACGTTAAAACTAAAAAAAAAATAAAAAAAAAATTAAAAAAAATGATTCAGATCCATTCCATATGTTTTCTTTATTTTTTCTATATTTTTTTATTTGACTGATTTTTTAATTGATTTTTTTCCCTCATTCCCAAGTGCTTGTACCCATACCAGGAGGAAAAGTTATGTTTTTGTAATAATCAATTTAAAGCTGCTTACCAATGCTTTGTTAGAGTGTTTGATAACAACCTTTAGGACCGAAATTGTTGCTAGTGTTGTACTTTTCTTGTGAATTGTATTTGAAACTGAAACATTTCTTAGTAAATGCATGCTTTTAATGGTAGAGAGAGGAAAGTAAAGAAAGATAGATGCTTTTTATGATACCTGATAACACATATATTTATGTGTATATATATTTTTTCTTAGCATCTGGACATGTGATCATTTGCTTTGTCATACTAGAATATTAAATATCAAGGAGAAGACTGTGCTTCCATCCAAGTCTACCATCTTAACATCATTGACCTCAAATATGATAAGTGTTATGTGAATATTGTTGTAATCATCTGCACTCCACCTAGCACAACTGAAACAGGTTGACATACTTAACAGTAATATTCTTCAGTTGCTGGGCATAGAGTATTTTTTTTTAACTATTGAGATATTTCTCCCCCTGAAGATGGGTGTGGTATACAAGTGTTAATTGAAACCAACAAAAAAGGTGTCAGTGCACTATTTTTAATTGACATGAGAATTAAACAATGGGCATTGCATTTTCTTTTGACCTGAAGGATTTATTTAGAGAACGAACCTATATAATATTAATATAGTCTTTTATCATCAGATTAAGAAGACACAGTTCAGTTAGTCGGATATAAAAATATTATTTTTGAAAAGGTGTTTTAGAGCATTGGTTAGTCCAGAGTCAGCCCCAGATATAAGTAAGATTACTGACATGAGAGGATGCCTGTTTGTTTGTTTACCTGTTTCAGACCTTACCAGATAGCAAGCCGCAATGTAGAAAAAAACAAAACTTGAAATACAGAAGCAGCAGCTCTCGTTAGTTTGAAAATTACAGAATGACATAGTTTTTACCAGTAACGTGATGGTAACAGACTGACTAAAGCCTATGTACCCAAGCATATACAGACATATTTTTTGCCTTAACTGCATTTTTGTTTTGTAAATACACTCATTTCCCTTTTTCGGGGATTCCCACAACGGACCGATCTTTGTTGATTTTGCCAGTTTTTAGGAATATTGTCAAGGCACCACCATTTAGGCCATGGCCTTCTCTCATTGTTAACACCTTACGAAAACACTACATCATCTTGACTCATATTGATATGTGAAACAATAAACAATTACTTTTTTCCTAATTTTTCAGGTACTAAACGAGTTTTTCCACAACGTTTGTGAACTGGATCTGGTCTTTAATTTTTATAAGGTAATTCCAGTTTTACACTGAACTTTTAGGCCGATGTTAATAAGTTGAAGCAAACTCCGTTGTTGTTTGTTATTTTTCATTATATTTTTTAAACTTGTTTATGAGTATTTACTACAACCCATACTACGGAGTGATCTTTTGGGCAGCCTTTACTTACGACACCCCACTAATGTTATGTTCATTGCTTGAGAAACTTTTCCCCTACCCACCGCCATATAGTCATCAATTCAACAGCGTTTTTGTCATCATTGTCAAACAACACGTTGCTTAATGACGAAGTCGAACGAAGAAATAGCCCGACATCATAAATTGGTGAAAACATTTTAAAATGTTTCGGTGAATGATGTATTAGAGCGGCACTTTATACCTTTTTCTATCGACCTTCCATCTTCAGATAAGTTTATGTGTGAGTTTATTGATAGCGTGTCTCGCCTCCATCTATCTGCTGGGAATAAAATAGTAGAGGTACATATGAATTAGTTGTTCAGTAGCGAAAATGATCCTTGCTGTTGGTCGAAAAATTTGTGTTGAAACCTCTAAATATGTCGTCTGAAATATCAGTGTACTGACTTACATAGAGTTAACGGTTACTATAGAAATTGTTTTGACTTTTTTTGCTACACAGTATAGGCGCTACTCCCGCGCAAGACATTAACTTGTTTTAGTCATGCAGCCAAGAAAGCAAGCCCTATGAAAAGAACAATGTTAAGCGAACAAGCGCATTAATTTATGGTAGCTGAAAGTTGACAACAGAAACACAAACGCGCGCGTGCACACACACACACAATTTTATTTTTCTTTCAGTATGCATTTACAGTAATTGGCTCCTTATTTTTCAAAAGTGTTTTACTTTGTTGGAATCTCTACCCTACGTTTGACCTATACTTATTCTTTCCCTTGACTATCTCAATCACCTCACTGGCACAAAATATTTCATTCGTACACATCTTGCTCGTCATGGTTGCTTTTTTTATCCCAGTTCCCCATCGTTGGGCATCTCATCTGAGTCAAGCGTATAAGACTTTGCCTCCCACAGAAAGACTTCCCTTCCTAAACCTGACTAATTGATTCCAACAAACATGGAAGACAAGTGAATGACTTTTCCTCGATTCCAAATCCTCGTCAGCGATATTATTTCCATTGGTTATTGTTTGTTGAATTGTGGTGTCCAAATCCTCCAAATACAGAATGTATTTTTAGTCCGTTACTTTAGTTTACACTTAATAAATGCCTTATTGGTCAAGGCGTCGTGTTTCTACGTTTTCCTATAACAGGAATAGAAAGATTTCCAGTAAGTTAGTTGTTTTCTTACTTTTCTTTATTGTAATCCATTTTTAGGTTTATTCAGTTGTCGACGAAATGTTCCTTGCTGGCGAGATTCGTGAGACAAGTCAGAGTAAAGTACTAAAACAGCTCCAAATGCTTACACAATTGGAATAGAATATTTTTTTTAAGTCTTCAAAGTAAATGATGGAGGGGTTGGGGATAGCACCCTTACTTTTTAAGGTGATAACGTAAATGGCTTTATGTGGTGTAAGGTTTTTATTGTGATGTTAGTATACACTGTGTATTATACTTAACACTTAGCTTGAAACATTACCGTCAAATATATTAATACGCTATCCGACCGTGCTCCGCTGTATTCCACTGAACACAGTGGAAATGAAATACTGAAAAGTGGTGGCACGACCTTTGAAAATGTAGTTGAAAGAGGATTGATATAGTAAGTGTGATCCTAAAACATAAAGCATTGTTTTGGCTATTCGTTCGTTACTTTTCAACCAGTAATGAGCAAGCTATGGATAATACGGTTGTTTAGACCCCCTAAATAGTATACTTCAATAACACGCTCAAATCTCCAGTGAACACTATGACTAATTTTTATTTGATATCAAGTATTATAATTCTGCGAAAGTATCCGGACTACGAGATAACAGAGGTGAGAAAGCCTGCAAGTTGAACTTGAAAACCAAGAAAATTGTAGTAAGACATGTCATTTTAAGTATAGCCAGTGGCGCACCCATAATATTTTGGTGGATACCAGTAGAGTATATTTCCAGCAGGGAACATAAATATTATGGGGTGGAGGTTTTGACTGTGATTTTTTACTGCATTAGGATAGGATTTCGCATTCTACAAAAGCAAGTTGTCCAGCTAGAGGAACATAGATTTTTTTGTTAACATATCCGATAAATGTTTGCTTTATTTCTTTGTTCGTGCGCTGGATTTTGTGCGTCGAATTTTGTATACGTGGTTCATATACCTTCTTGATATGCTGCTGTTTACATTCTACTTTGTGTGAAGGTAGAATGAAGTAGTCATTTTCAAAATTGGAAGCCCAATTTTTTGCAGATGTCGGTAGTTTCAACCCAAGCTTCTCTGCTGGTGAAAAGCAATTCAGAGTGAAGCTTGGATTATTATATTGTTGTAATCCAGCATACATTACCGTTGCTTTGTGTTTATTTTCAGGCGGGACTATTTTAAAAAAGATATCAGTGCCGTTAAGATCTTTTTTTGTGTGTATTAAGAAAAGTCTTGATGTACTTTTAACATGAGAATAAAGATGCTTTGATCTGTTATTACAAGGTTGTGAAGTGCATTCAGTAATTACTGGCCTCTGTTGTTTTAAAGGTAAAATATCTCTCTCACAGCAAGCAAGACTGTTTAGTGGACATTGAACCAATTTTCAGGTAGTAAATGTAGAAAACTAGTATGGCAGTACTTCATTGGTTGCCACCCAAAAAGTACGTACGTTCAGTTGTGGTGTTCTAGTACTCCTTACCACCGCTTCCTCGCTTTTGAACAATGAAATGATTCATCAAAACAACAGCTCTTTGCTTTGGCTGTAACCTCCCCCCCCCCCTTCTTCCTAAACGTCCACCTGAGTGAACTTACATTTTGAATGGTTCTTTTGATCAATATCTTTTAAAACAAACTTAATCCTCAGGCAATATTGTTTCTGTTTTCTACATTGCTAAAGTATTTCTTGTCTTGTCTTCTCTATTTCTGCCGTCTTTATGCAGTCGATTGCCGGTGAAAAGCCTTTTAACTGAAATGAAAGCAATGCTGTAATTTTCTATTGATAGTGAAAAGAACGGAACAGTTAGTGTGTAAAAAGTTTTGGACTGTTTTATTGTAGTTCCTACAGTCTAGTTTACTTGTCAGTATTCATCAAATGATAATTAATTTACTGCACTCACTGCGCAACGCTACATAGCTTAGTCGGGGAATATTTTTGTAGTCTACATACCATGAAAAGAAAATTATTTTGAATATTTTACCATCGCATACAATCACCTAACATATAAAACCCGGCTGACGGGAACGTGTATTCATTATTGAATGTTAAAAACTTAGGTAAGGGACGGCACAAAAACTTGTTGATAAAGATAATGGCTGAATATCTGCAGTGAGATTTAAATATGAAAACAGACAAAAGTGAGCTGTTTTGCTAATCGGTGTGCTCTGGCTTCGGTAACATTAGCTTACCTCAAAATTCGTAGTGAAGTATGTAAGTGTTGATTGTAGAGATTGGTGTAATGAATTCCCCCTAAATTGATAGTACGCAAATCTTTTCTTTAATATTTTTACCTCAAAAATTAATATTTGGATAACTTTGTTTTTGTCCATTGTTATTACTATTCTCCATTTGAGTCAATATTTTGCAGTTTTTACTTTTTTAGGTCTTTTACCCTAAGCAATGCTTGCATCTACTTAAGCGCAGAGGGTTGCTTTTCCTATTTATTTTTCTTTTTTGTCCTTTTTGTTCTTTTTAATTGGTTGATTTCTTCCTTCTCCCAGTTCTATCTCCGAAAATATTGGGCGTAGTACTTCGAGGGGCATGGCCGGTGCTCAAACCGCGAACCTCTTGCATTTTAATCTGTTGAATTAACCACTATGCCACTACTTGCAATTTTTCGCAGACCTAGTGTCTTATTGATAACAAAGCCTACTATTTCGGTTCCCAACGCAATATTGTATGTAGTAAAACCTTATAGTATATTGAGCAGTTATATACATGTCGAGGCCCAGGACTGAAGCACGTTGAATATTTTTGATAGGTAGAATTTTTAGAAATCCGTTAAACTGTAAAGTATTCATTTGCCGAAGTATTAGAATATGAAAAAACACCATCGCAAAAATCCAGTACTAGTTGGGTGTCACACCGCCAAAGACACACAGATATACAGGAAAATGTTTTATTTGTGACCCGGTACACGGGAGGTAGAAAAGAAAGGCCTTCTTCATGTCAACGTATTGAATTATCTGAGTAGAATAAAGTATGGAACTATTACTAAGTTCAAAGAAATTTTTTAGCTCAAATTTTTGCTTCATGCTGAAAAAAGCAGCCCTGAAAAGCCTGAAAAGCCACGATAGGCCTCTTCATTTTTTCATGCAGATTGTGTCAGAACCATTTCTTTACCTTTACGTCATGCTTTGCATTCCTTAAGTGGATTTTTCTACCTGTCAGAAAAGAAGCACGATTTTCGTCAATCTGTTCTTGCATGCTGTCCTGTTTAAGCCTTACCCAGAAATTTTTGGATGCTACAAAGGCTTTTGGATGTAACATTTCAAGATGGCTTTAAAAGGATTGAGAAAGGTGTCTGAGGTCACAGTCTTTTCATGTTGAAGAATTGATTGGGAGTTTATATTTTAAACGGAGTTTGATAAATCAAGTTATATCTGAAAAACTTATCGGTGTTGGATTTTCATAAATGCTCGATTAAACGTCACCATTCAATAAAATGCTACTAATTGAATGATCGTGGAAGTTGTCTCTCAATGATACAGGAATGATGTAAGACTATTTCATGTCTTTCATCTTTGGCATTGCTTCAAGAAGCTGTCAACAACTTTTCATTGCTTTCTGTTACAGTCGTTATATGCAGTCAATGAGCGTTAAATGTGTTGACCTTTTTACTGTCGACTTTTTTCTCGTTGGATCCAATTACTTGCCACTGTTCAGACTCATTTATAAATGTTTTCAGTTGAAATATGGGTGTTATATTAGGTATAATGTCATAAATAATCCCCCCTTCCCCCTGATTTCATGTCATTTCATCCACCTAACTGCTAGTACTTGACATCACTTAAACCCAAATGACACATCAACTGTTATTTGTTTACCCTTTAAATGCGCAAATACAGTTCCAATAGTATGCCAGTAAAATTTATTACCTAATATTATATCGAACGACATTTTGGTTTTAACGTCATTTTTCCCCAGTAATTGGGTTCAGACGGTGCCCCTCACAGGGACTTGTTTTGGCAGTGAGGAATTTCTTGGTCGGATGCCCTTCCTGACGCCAACCAAGGCGTCAGGTAGGGCATCCGGCCTATGCCACAGCTCCTCTAGAGGAGCCGTGGCTTAGTGGTTAGCGCAACTGCACCGTAACCAAGAGGGTCCGGGTTCGATTCCCCAAGCGGGCGACTTTGGAACGTCACAAAAGGAAAAGCCATTGGTTGGCGTCAGGAACGGCATCCGGCCAAGAAATTCATTGTGAAAGACAAAATTGGGCCCACTGTTTACCTGGCGTTCCATCAATGAAAGACCCAGTATTCGTTGGAAGTGTTTGGCAGAATAACATTTCTTTAACATACAAGGTATTGTAAGGAAGTCGAGGGTAAGCAAGCAACAAAACCTTGCTATCATGGGCGGCTGTTTCAAAGAAAACGAGGGGAATCTTTGTCTTCCTGGAGATTTTCACCAACCGGGATTAAATGTCATCAAACATTTAGTCGCCGCGATGGCAATCTCCTTTGTTGACCAGCATGGTATTAAGGTTCTTCCGAGAAGCACATGGTCCGGTTTTCTTTGCGTGGGGGAGACACGATTACTAACTCACTACTAGTATTCTTTACATTTTTGTAGTCATATAGAATCATTAATGCACAGGCCTCTATCGTAGTCTCCTATCACACAGTAAGCTCACTACTGTTGTGCTTGTGGTTCTGTTCTGTGCCGTGGCAAAAATGACTAGCGTGGCAGAAATGACAGTATACGTCACAATATTTATTCGACCAATGGCAGCCTAGGGATACATTCTTTCTGTTCAATTGATTAGTTACATATATCCATTTTGAAATCCTATTGTTTTCATAACCGGGGGTTGCATTTCTAGTGATCGCCATTGGTGTTTGGATAGGTCAAAACAAAAAATGAACCGACAGATTTAAAGGACTACTTCCAAAAACTGTAATCAAAACAATTAAATAAATAAACAATCATAGAAATGGTGGATAACATCTTCTCGTTCCAAATAAATTCTTACCTTGAAAGATCGTTTTCTTGCAAGATTTAGGGGTCAACCTTAAGAGTTCAAGAGTAAGTCAGTTCAAACGATGCTGTCCCCGTTTTTTCAACAGAAATATTACGATCTCGAAGCTGTGACGTAGCTTTCATTTCTGCCACGCTAGTTATTCCTGCCACACTACACTGTTCCATAACTGGCATCGGAAACGAATTCGTATTTCAAATAATCAACTGAATTAAGACAAAGTTTCTTTCTGGCATATGAATTCAATGACCCGAAGTCCGTTTGTCAAAATGTGTCAGTTCAACTCAACCAGGTTTTTCGCTGCCTAATCATGACAAAGGAAGTCGCCCAATGATCGACGACGTATTAAAGCGGGAATTAGGTGTGAATAACATACCAATCAGAGACAGCAAGAAAATCAAAAAAACTTCTTGAGAGAGAAGTAGACAAATAACAACAAAATTCCCACAAATGGATTAAGGTACCTCATTTCCTTCCTGAACTTAAATCCCTTCCCTGGCATCCGAAACTCTTCCTTCTGAAGGCAAATTTGAAACCAGCGGATTACGTTTTTGTGCTCTGTGGATGCGCCTATTGCTCCTTTAGTATTTTGGGTTCGTATTTTACATTACTTTCCTAAAGTAGATTTTTTTATCTTGTTTCATTTTATAGCTGGCAGCCAAATATCGTGTAGGTTTTATCTTGTGCACAAGTGAGTTCCCCCTCCAAAAATTTCTTAATCATCCGAGTCCTCTCAAAAAACTTTTTTCCTTGTGTATTTTTCCTCGTTTTCGGGGACATTCTAATGTTTCACCCTTGCTATGAAACAATGGTGTAAAGTTAACTATTACCTCAAAGGTGAACTCAGCCAGTTACGAATACAGTTGACAACCGTGCGTGAGATGGTCTTAAAACAATAAAGTGACACTTTCATCATGCCCATTTTTTCTTCCATTTACACCACTGTTCAATCAGTACCTGCGACCATTTCTTATTCTGGACAATTGAGTCCTCTACGCCCATGTATAGACTCACATTTTATATGTGTCTCCATATTATCAAGTGACTATGAAACGTCATCAGCAACAGTGCTCTACCACACTAAAACGTTGGAGCTATCATGTAATCAGATATACGAGTAAGAAAAACTCTGAGTACTGTAAAGTTAAAATTTTTCTTACTCGTATATCTGATTATTTATGTCTTCATATGTATCCAGATTAAGTAGGTCAACAGTCATTCCACCCTTTATTATATTTTACTATTGAAGAACCTATTTTGTATATTATGACAAAGGTTATGGCAATAATGATGATGATGACAATACCGCAATTTATTGAATAGAAGCCGCCCTTGAATAGAAGCCGCAATTTTGTTTCATGAAAATAAATAGAAGCTGCATTTATTTTTTTGAAAGCATAAAATTAAAGCCGGGAATGGAATAACAACGACGTTTTTTTAAGACAAGATTTCTATTTCACCTTCGTTGATTACCTTATCTGTTAAATCAGTTACATCTTTTAAATTCTCAACTTCCAAATTTACGTCATCGTCTAGAGTTGAAATTGGTTCAAATTCGAGGTTCCCGTCCGATGTTTTTAACAAAACTCGGGCCTCTTCGGTTGGCTAGCCTTCTTTCAAGCAGTGAATTTTGTTTACATCACTGGTTGTAATTCCACATGTTTCGAAAGATTTCTTTACAATTTCAGGATCGATTTTCTTCCAAGCATCGACGACCCACTGAACTTGTAGAACATAGTTTGGTGGCTTTACAACCCCACCTTTCGTGTACTCGAAGTCTCCTTTTCGGTACCATTCATCATACAACTTTCGGAAAATCACTTTGAAGGGCTTGTTAATACAAACATCTAAAAGTTGGAGAAACTTCGTGCATCCTCCTGAAATTACACTCATTACTGTATTCGTTTTTTTCAACGACTGTTTAATTTTTTCACTTATATGACACTTAAAAAAGTCCCATACAAGAAACCTCTTGTTGAAAGCTAAATTTCCCCACACTTGAGAGATCCAATCTTCAGTCAATTCATCGTTCATCCAGCCATTTCTTGAACATTTTACAATTGCACCTTTGATTGTAGCAACTTCACTTTTGAGTTTTTTTCCTGGTATAACAATGAACGGTTTCATTTTGGTGCCATCTGCTTTGACTGCTAAACATACAGTTATTCGCTGTTTTCCATGTCCAGTTGATTTAATTGGAACGGTCTTTAAACCACATTTATCGACAGTGGTTTCACTTGGCATGTCAGCCCATATTGGTGTCTCGTCCATGTTGGCAATATTTCCTGGAGAGAAACCAAATGCATTTCTCTGCTTTTCACAAAATTTTACAAAGTTCGCAATTTTTGCTAAACCATCCTTTGGCATGGTTTGTCCAGTAGTTGTTCTTCGTCTAATGGAGAGACCGTTTCGTCGCATGAAATTAAACAACCAACCTCGACTCGCTTGAAAATCGTGCAAGTTGTGTTCAGTAGCAAGTTGCTGTGCCCAAACAGTTATCAATTTACATGGGACATGGTGATGCTTCTCACGCTCATCGATAATTCTCTCCAATAGTTCCTCTTCAAGGTTCCCAAGAACGGGCTTTCGTCCAGCACCAGATAATCTTCTCATTTTACTTTGAGAGGAAGAGGAAGATTGATCGCTGATATCCAATGATTTCTTTCTCCAACGTCGAACCATGCTTTCATCAATAGAGAACCTTCTACCAGCTTCTCTGTTACTATTTTCTTGAGCATATTTAACCACAAGTTCTTTGAATTTTAAGTCGTAACTTTTTCTTTTCTCTTCCATATTCACAACTGAAATCAAAATTTGTGAGAAAGGGGTGGTTTTCTTGACTCCTTAATATGTGCTCTGATTCAAATGAAGATAACTCCGAAAAACGACGATTCTTTTCGTTAGAGGACTGTATAAACTTTACGACAAGATTCGTATCAACAACAAATTAACCATCAATATAAACAACTGTATTCCAATAATGAACACGTATAACAACAGCTCCAATAACCGTTCTCTAGAAAACTCGATAATCGACTTCCACACCTACGACAATCTCAAACTACAACGACAATCTCAAACTACAAAATCACAAGTATATATACAAAACGTCTAAATACATGAATCAGATCTAAAATATGATCGGCTTCGTTGATTTCTAATTTTCACACGCCTTCATACAGATTACCAATGTCACACATACAATACTACCCGTGACATCGAACCTAGCCTAAGTGATTCACCTAGTTCCTACCGAGAATAATCGTTGACTTGCGTCAATATTACCCAGACTAATATCGGTAATCACGAATCTGTGGATACAATATTTACAAAACAAAACTACTAGCAACAGGGGAATTCCATGCCAAAATTCATGCCAATGATTGCTTTTTGAAGCCTAATTTTTTAATGTGTTTTTTGCACTCCAATGGTTTCATGTGAATAATTGAAAACAAAGTGTAAATTTTGTCACTTTATTTAACTTAATAGAAGATGCCCTTGAATAGAAGCCGCAATTTTTTTCTTGAAAAATAAATAGAAGCCGCGGCTTCTATTCAAGAAAATACGGTACTGACTCAGTACTGTTGCAGGATAAAGTCTTTGCTCCGTCCGTCCAAAGGCCAAAAACACACCAGGCATTGACTACGACTATTGCATCATTGGTCTGAGGTGCTGGCATGTATGTGTTTTGTTTCTCGGTAAAAAATTGGGCTGCAGCAAATATCCCGTTTCATGACACAGGCTTGTCAATGAGTTGCTTGATTTAAACAGCCGAGCATGTGACTTTGACACAAGTTGTCACACAAGCGGTATTTTTGTCGTTATTGTTTTCCGGTCTTGGTTATGTTGATTTCTCCATTGAAATTGTGAATGTTTTCCTGCATCCCCAGATGTGACGCCAAGAGATGGAAATTCATTTCCACAGAAACTACAAATACCGTAATCATTCAAATAAGCTCCCCAGCGTTTATTTAATTTTTATGCTTTTCAGGGGGCGCTTATTCGAGATGGGCGCTTATTCGAAAGGGAGGCTTACAAAATATTTATCGAAAAATATTGATTAAATATTCAAAGATCAACGTTATTTTTCACATTTTACATCTCTTAGGAGAACAAAAGTCAAACACGTAAATACCAGATAAACAATACACTACAAAATATCAATACCCTCGTCACTTTCATGGTTCATCGACGAGTAGGTCCTTGGGGCAGACATCTGCCATATCGATTTCATCAGGAACAAACGGGTTCGGTTCAGGAGTGTTCATATACTCTAATTGCTTTTCCAACATAGAGCGCCCTTCGCTACAAGGCTGACCTTCTTTGAAGCAGGTGATCTCACTATCCTGACTCCCATCGGTCGAACACGATAATGCACACGAAACGAAAGGTTTTTTTACAATTTCCTTGGACAACTTCTCCCAGGCTTTGAGAATCCACAAAACAACTTCTTTCAGGGAGGTGCCTTTAAATTGCCGCAATCGGTTTTCTTTGTTTAAACAAGTGTTTGAGAGCCATTCGTCATAAAATTGTGTTGTTTGAATGGCTTATTCCACGAAACGTCAGGTGCCTGATTGTAACGTGTACAGCCGCCTGATATCAAAATTGCGTCAATTTTCTTGTTTTTTAACGAGTTGGTTGTGAAGTTTTCGATATGACATGAATATGTATCCCATGCCGGTAAACGCCTTGTGAATGAGAACAAGCCGTGTACCTGACCTATCCACTGACTCATCAGCTTTGAGTTCATCCAACCGTTAGCCGACGAGGCGATCGTACATTTTCTTTGGAATTCTTTGTTAAGCTTTTCGACATCTCGCTTTGCTCCCTTAAATACGATAAATGTCTTAAATTTTTTCCCATTTGCTTGAGCAGTTAAACAAACTGTTATCCGACTCTTTTCATCGCCTGTTGGTTTTAAAGTTACAGTTTTCGATCCAGTTTTTTCAACAGTCGAAGACGAGACCATGTCTGTCCAAACGGCGGTTTCTTCCATGGCGTAGATATTATCCATCGTGTAGTTGTGCTGCAAACGTCTTCCAGTTCGTAACACGTAGGCTACGAGTTTAGAAATCACCATTTCCGGGTCCTTCTGACATATAGACGTCTTTCTGCACAACGACAAGCCATTTAGTCTCATGAAATTGCGACACCAACCTTCACTAGCAGAGAAATCCGTTTCGTTTTAGCTTTCTACTTCTTTGAAAAAACTGATGCTTTTTTCGTGATGAAGGTGCGGGAAACACGCACTCTTTTAGACCTTATTTCTAAAACCCACTCCAATACCTTCTCTTCTAGTTCCTCACTTAAAGGTTTCCTTCCACCACAAGGCAATCTTTTCTTTTCCTTTCCTTTCGTTGCAGTTGTCTGTGCCTGTATTTCATTACGGTTTGAAACCCAACGAGTGACCATTCTTCGATCAACACCAAAATGTGTAGCAGACGCACTTATGTTAAACTGGTCAGCGTATTGCATTGCCTTCAGTTTGGATCTCCCCAGACGGTGGTACAAGAAATCAAATTGACTACATTGTAATAAGAAAAAAAAATCTTAAAATAGTCAAGAACTGCAGAGTATACAACTCTGCAGATATTGGCTCGGATCACTCTCTCTTGTTAGCAAATGTAATTATCCAACAGAAAAAGTCAACATCTCGGAAAGCAGTGGTAAGGAGGTATAACATTGAACAACTAAATCAACCTGATATTGTAGACACTTTTCAGCAAAGAATCGGTGGTAGATTTGAACCACTTCTGATGTTAGATTCAGATATCTATGACCTATATGATAAATTTAGAGATACTCTAAATGAAGTGACAGAGGAAACATGTGGTTATCGGAAAAAAAGGTTTGTTGATGGCCTTTCTCAGTCGGAAATTGATATATGTCACCGACGAAGGGAAGCTAGAAAAGAAATGTTGAAAAATCCCTCTGATCGTGCAAAGAGACCGGTTTACTCTGGTTTAAACGAAGAAGTGAAGAAAGCTGTAAAACTAGTAAAAGCAAAAAAC
>RDPX01000250.1:953742-1029849 GCA_003991215.1 Morbakka virulenta
ACACATTTGTCAGTGTTATTGATAACTTCCTTGGCAAGAAAAAGTCTGTAGACTACAAAGACCATGTCAAAAATATGTTGAAAGCATTCCAGAAATTGGGCTGCAACATGAGTATTAAGGTCCATTTTTGTTCAGCCACTTGGACAGATTCCCTGATAACCTGGGCGACATAAGTGATGAGCAAGGTGAACGGTTCCACCAAGATATTAAAGTGCTGGAACAGCAATATCAGGGCAGATTGGATGTAAATATGATGGCTGACTACTGCTGGTCTATTAAGAGAGACTGCCCAGACATCAAACACAGAAGGAAGTCAAGGAAAAGGAACTTTCTTCCTTAGTTAACTGTAAAAAAACTTTTTGTAAGTATTTTGTTTTAATTTTTTTAAAGTCTCTTGTTCATTTTTCCTCTCGTTTGGTTTGCTTGAATTTATTTGCATACTCTTTCATATGACAACAAGATCAGGCGCCAACTTTGCCTTAATTTTATCCTATTCTACACGGTGCATTTTTGGTCAGCGAATATATGGGCACGGATTCTGCCCCCTAAAATCTTAGGATCTATTCTAGCTGCAGTCTTGAAACTTGGTAAGGTGGCAGAAGAACAATGCTCCAAAGAAATTAAAATACAAATTTTTGGTGATGTCATCAGATGATCGGTGACATCATCATATTTATTGGCCATTGGAATTTGGCGATTTTGGCCAAAAATTTTAAATCGCAGAATGAACCAAATTTTTGTACAGAATGGCCCTGAAATGAATCTTATCACTTTTTAAATGCATTTTTCAATGAATGATGAAAAAGAATGATGCCATCAATTTCACAGTCAAAAAAATCACATATTGGCCGAGTGCCTACTTTGACCAAAGGTCCAGTGACAAAACGGCCATAAACTTGGACTGGGTCATCACATACGCTTGAAAATTGAAGTAAAACTGTAAAAATATGCCTCGATAAAAGTCATAAAGCTTTGAGTTCACAGCTGGTTGCATTTGGAAAATATTCGGGAGAAAACCGAGACGGTGGCGCCAACCACCATACGAAATAGGGTTAAGTAAAAAAAAGGAATCCTATTCCGCAAAAACTAGACGTGGTGGGAACAAATGGGTATCATTTTTTGATTCAGTACGAAAAATTGGTCCAGAAACACTTATTTTAAAAGAGAACATGAGAGTCCCAAAAAATTGTTGCCCTGTGTTATATCTGGCCCGTTTCGATAAGCCTTCATACGTATTAACAACTTCGAAGTATGAACTGCTAGGTGGGCAATCTAAATTTCTGCCATTAATCAACTGCGATGGCGTTAGGGGAAACGATATACCCTCGGAGTCATCAAAAATATACGTTAGAGGGGGAGAATTGATTATGCCTTCTATCTCTACAATAACAGTACTCAGCTCATCTATTTCTAAGGATGCTCTACCCACGATTTTAACTAAACAACGTTTAGTGCTGCGAACTAACCTTTCCCAGAAACCCCCTTGAAAGCGTGCGAGTTCAACAATGATTTTCCATTTCACTTCTTTATTCCTAAAATATTCATTTAGTCTGGGTGACCTCAATAACATACGTATTTCTTTTGCTGCCGATTTAAAGTTTTTGCATTATCACTAATTATCGTCGAGAGTAGACCCCTACGATCACAGCAACGCCGAAAGGGCCGAATGAATGACTCAACAGTTAACGATGGCACCACTTCTAAACGAACGGCCCTTGTGCTGGCGCACGTGAATAAACAAATTTACGCTTTGAGGTTCTCTTCCTTCGAGTTTCCCTGTTTTACAAATAAAGGACCTGCAAAATCTATTCTTATGTGGTTAAATGGTGGCCCTTCGTCAATGCGAAATGTTGGTAAATCTGGAGAATATTTCGTTCTAAATGCCACTCCTTCGAGTTTCTTACAAACTACACAAGTACGAATTATACATTTAACTTTTTCTCTCCCCCGTAGCACCCAATAACGTTGACGAAGTAGGTTTAAGGTATCTCTTACTCCCCCATGTAAGACTTTGTCATGATGATCTTTAATTAGCAGGTCAGAGTATAAATGTTTCGATGGTAAAAGTATAGGTATTTTTACGGATTCAATAACTGACGAATTACGAACACGAGATCTGCAACGAGGAATACCATTATCTTCCATAAAAAGAGCAAATTGATTAACATACAAAGGGGTCTTTCTAGTTTTCTTTACTATTTCATTCGACTTTAAAAAACCTATTTCGTTTGCAAAATGTTGACTTTGTATTGCTTGAATTATTATGACTTCCGCAGTGCTGACTTCATCGGTACTTACAACTTCGTCTTTATTCACAGATTTCCTATTGATCGCAGCTTTGGCATTTTCAATGAATCGTAACACCCAAGCCAAGGTTCTTAACAATTTACCTTTGCTGTTGAAACGTTCTATGTCTACAATATTCATGACATTCCCTGGCATATTGTTACTAGCTAAAATTGCATGCGTAATATCTGGTTCTATTTTCACCTTATCTTTCATTGCATTTTCCGTCTCTAACCTGTCACTACAAGGGATTTTTGGCCACTCCTCTCTTCCCGACTAAAGAAATGTGGGACACTTCCACCATAAAAGATTGTCTGCTATATTTGTGTACTTACCACGGGATGGCAAATCTGCCGGATTGTGTATGCCCGGGCAATGAAACCAATCTTCACGAAAAGAGGTCTGCAGTATTTGGTCCACTCGATGACGTACATATTGTGACCAGGGTTTGTTATTACGAATCCAGCAAAGCGCCGAATATGAGTCCACCCAGTAAAACGTATCTATGGTGTGCCCCCCTAGTTCATCTTGTAATATAGTACGAAAAGTTTGCACCAATCTAGCTAATAGACACGCTCCTTAGAGTTCTAATCTCGGTATGCTTTGTTTTTTAATTGGACAAACTTTCGATTTTGAAGCAAGAAATTGTGTTTCTGTGTTATCGTCAGTATACTCTATTCTAAGATAAACTACAGCTGCATACGCTTTTTCACTAGCATCCGAAAACCCGTGTATTTCAACTTTCTTTACCATACTGTTTTGCTTGAACAGAATCCTGTGAATTTCAATGTGATTAACTTTTCTGAGATCATTAATTAACTTAGTGTATTGCTCCTGATACGCACCGTTCAATGGCAATGCTGGACTACAAGTCAATCCAAATAAAAGACGCCGATACCTATATTGGACTATAGACGGCTGTGGCTTTAATATATCATCATACCATAAAAATCTTAACACATCCCTATCTTTTTCGTCAATTTCTATTTGAAGAAGCGCCATCTCTATATCAGCTGTAATACCGATCGGCTGTGAACGAAAACGTTCAAGGGTATCAAATAACAATGGCATAAAGTTACCTCCTACTTCTAAACACTCATTCAGAGAAGGCAATTCCTTTACCGATTTTGCGGAACCATCAAAAACGATACGCAGTTTGGTATCTCCCTGTCTGTCCTTATAACACCGAAGTGGCTAAAATAACGCGTGCCGTTTTTCACAATTTCTGCTTCAGGTACCTTCTCGATTATATGCGAATTCAACTGATCTTGAAAAATTCAGTTGTATTGCCGTAAGGGATCGGGTTTTAGCTTCAACTTGTTAAACAAGAACTTAAGTCTAACACTACACATATTAAAATCTGAAGATGACATTTTAAGACTATTGTCTTTCCAAGGAAGACTTACCGAATAGCGAACATCTTTTAACTGAATGTCGGTTTTCGTTTCATTGTTCTCGTGAAACTTCTCGTAGTCTTTTTCTTTTTCGGCCAACCCTGACCCTTCGTGTTTCCAAAACCTGTCCAACGATTCAATGATTTCCTGACTTGCAAATTCTGCCCTGGACTTCGAAGGCAAAATGTCTAAAACAAGACTCGTTACAATGTTGGTACATTAAGTGATTTCATTATTCGTGTATTTAACAGGTCCTGAAATAAGCCAACCAAGTTTGCTGCTAACAGCAATTGGCCCCGCGCTACCTTTGCGAATATCACCCTGTACAATATCATGATAATAGTCTACGCCTATCACCAGGTCAATCGCCTTATCGCTCTCATTAAAGCTATCTGCTAGCACGATTCCTTGTAGATATGCAAAATTACTTATATCTATATGCGTTTTTATTGGTGAGCATAAGGTTGGGAAACTAAGGGCCTTTATAGATAGTACTTCAACCCCTAATTCAATATTTAATTTTACTCGTTCACAACATTTCTTACTAAACTTTTCGGACCCAAATGTATTAAGATTAATAAATTCCTTGCCTTCAGCTTTCAGTTCTAATTTCTTCTGAAGCTCTTCAGTAATGTACATCTATTGACTTCCAGAGTCGAATAAAATATGAACCAGTAGTCTTTTGCTTGGAACTTCCCCATATACATATGCTTGAGCTGTCTGGAGTAACACATCTTGTTTCATTTTCGTAGTAGCTGTTGTTGCAGACTTATCGCTGCTTTCCGCTGTTGTTTCGTCGTTCGTAGTTTTGTGACAAAGTGCAGTGTTGTGTCCGCCCTGACAGTTGTAGCATTTAGATGCACTTCTGCAAGCGCTGGAAATATGACCTTTTCGTAGGCAGTTGAAACATCTTTTGGCATCCATGATCATCAATTTTCTTTGCTTTAAATTAGTTACTTCCGTGCATTGATTAGAATAATGTTCCTTCGCACAAAAGAAGCATTCGGGCTTACGTTTCCCGTCGTTTTGCGTGATAAACGCTTTCGTCGTCGAATTCGGTGTTGTCGCATGGATGGTTTTAGGGGCCTTTTCGTTTTTTCATTGCCAGAATGATTGAAATTTTGTAATGTCCCCGCTAAACCGTGTGAGAGATATCTTTGGTAATTTAATCCCCATTTGCACATTTGACGATGACAACGTATTTCGTCCGGATGGTGAATTTCACTTAACGAATCATTTCGACGGGGAGTAAAAACGTTTTTTATCCTAGAATACATATCCTGTTCTGACGTACCTTGTGCGATGACTGTTTCAGTCGTACCATTACGTGTTATTACCATTACGTCAATCCAATTCTACATTTTCGATCTTTGACACTATAACTTCTATTTTTCCACTTATTTCTGTCGATTCTTCAACTTCTTTTTCGATTTCCTCGGGGTCGCATTGCGCTAATATTTGATCGTCTAATTCTGTTAAGCATTTCTGTTTCGTTTTCAACGTTATAGTACACGATTCCAATTTCGATATATGATCCTGGCTTAAATTGTTTCCATGTTCTCTTACGATATCAGCTGTTTCCGTTTCTATTTTTGTAACTACAGCTCGACTTCCTACTCGGATTGTCTTCAATCTTTCGTAATTTTCGTGTGTTTCCTCGTTTTCGTTTCTTTTGTTTATCATCTTCGTATTCTTTAGGACGTCTTCTTTTCGATTTATTTTCTATTTTTTCTGCCTTTCATTGGCCCCACGTTGGGCGCCATTTGTTGTGAAGAAGTTTTAGGGCTGAAAGACAGAGATTCCGCATACGTCCTTTAGTCAAATATATTTTCATAAAAAACTGAAGAATACACAAACTAACAATCTATTGATTTCCATCATGGTTCATTCAAAAATCTTCTCTTTTCCTTCAGTTCGTTAATCTCAAACACATGTCACATCTGATATTGAAGTGTCTGCTCTAATAATGAGGTGTCGTCTGCAGACTTGACGTGTCACGTTTGTACCGCCCCATTACAAGTGGCAAGGGCTTTTCTATTTCCCTTAATAATAATTAGCCTAAATCCATAAGCTACATTATTACTTTTTTCCAAAATCACCGCCCTTTACAATAGTCTGCCTTTCTGTAATGTAATGAACGGCATCTACTACCCCACTCACAGAGAAAACAAGAGTACTTTGTAAAGCCAAGTTGCATTCCCATCAATAAAGCGATAAACTTAAAGTCTTCACAAATCATCCACTGATGTTCATAATACTTTACAAACCTTAACAAGTTCTTGAAGAAGGAGAATGTTTCCTTCGTTTCGGCTGAATTTCCTGGAGGCATAGAAGGTAAGAATTTTCCATTATGCAAAAGGACAGCTTTAGAATGGTCTTTGATGAATCGATGAATAATTTCCACTGCTGAGGTAAATAATCGATTTGGAGGGCTGTCATCAGACCAGTCACATTTGAACAAACTGAAAATAACCTACTCTCTTCAAAGTACTCTTGCAATGCCTGGTGTCTGCTGCGAAAGGTGGGTATTTTAACATCGGGTCTGAGAAGTCTCCACTGCTGTAGTGTGGAACCTAAAAGCTCTGTCTTTTGCTTAGGTAGGTCCAAATCAAGGACAAGATCATTTAGCTCTGCTTGACGTATAACATGCGGCTTTGAGGAGTCTGTAGCACTGGAAGGGAACAATATTTCTCTTGAGCCAGATGATTGGCTGCTGGCAAGTTCATCCTCGGTGAGATCCGAGCACTCATCTGAAAAGGAAATTGTGATTAAGTCAGAAGATTAGCTACCTTGGAACTGCTTAATCTATTTATTGCTGCATAATCTGGAGGGCAACTACATTCGTTTGCTATTTAATGACCTCTTGCTTTGTTAAGCAACAGCCAACTACACATGATCTCTGACAAAAAAACGCCTTGCTACTGGGCAGCAGCTTTCAATTGTCCACATCCTTGCATTTAAATTGGCATTTGGGTATTACGACCCCTAACAAAGAAAAACATACGTTATCACCTTCAATTGAAGCTGAGTCATCCAGTTGCTAGGAAAGGAATTCCACTTTAGACGACAAACTCAAATAAGGAGTGTGTTTTTCAGTTGCTGAATTTAACTTGTTGCTTGTCAAATCAATATTAGAAAAATGGGTTTGTAATTTAAAGAATACTCACCAAAGTTTTCTGGACATCTGGGAACAGGAAGCTCATCATTGTGAGGTACTGGTCGAATAGCCGATGGTAGAGATGGATATTCTAGTTGGGCTTCCTTTTTTTTTGCTTAATACCCTTTATTACATCTGAAAGCATACTGAAGTAGCAGTCATCATGATTTTTCGGTTCTCTCCAAATCATAGGCACTGCAAAACCCATAGATTGTCTATTTCCGTTGGCCTACAAACGTAGTTTTGCAGCACAAGGCAACACATTTGTGATGCCTATATCCTTCCTTTGTCACCAACTTTACATCTAAAGTATAAATAATAAGCTCTACGAGCGAGCTTAGCGAGCGTCTTTGAGCTAAAAATGCTAGCAAATTTAGCAGAAGTTGTCTGGCTTGTTTCTACATTCCCGCGGCATGATAGCGTCTTGATATAATTACAGAACTGACTCCTTTCTGTTTCAGAGAGACTTTAAGCATTAATCAATGTTTATTTAGTTGGTTAGATGGAGTTATTATCGCAACACAAGCCGAAAATGGGTCCAAAATCGCATCTTTTGTCACGCCGAGCAAAAAACGAGACCTCTGCTAAGGTCTCTTTGCTTTCTGACAACAACTTTGAAGTAATACTTTCTTCTCAGTTAGATAACGCAATCTTCTGAACTTCCTTTGTTATTTTTTTCTTGACAAAACGCATTTTTAAAAAAAAAATTAAAAAATTAAAAATTCTGAATAAAAGGGAGCCAATAAAAAAATCTGGATATTATTTTTGGAATCAGCGCCGAAAAATAACCCAGAAAAAGTGTTTTTTATTCAAGATACATTTTGGCTGTATACCTGTGTAATTGCAGCGCAAAATCAATCCATTAGAACAAACCACATCCAAGCAACAATTGACAAAAGCCAAAGAAACAACACGTGTAGAATGGGAAATCAGAGTGATCAGACGACCAGCCATATACTTTGCGAATGCCCTAAGCTTGCACAGACGGAATATAAAAGGACGCATGATTGGGTTGATAAAAGAATCCATTGGGAAGTGTGTCAAGTTAATGGAATAACGTTTCTCCTAAGTGGTATGACCACAATCCTAAACAGTAATTGAAAATGAAAAGTGCAAAATATTGTGGGACTCTAATGTCTAAACTGATCACATCATTGAGACACGTAGACCTGATGTGATTATTGTCGATAAAGACACCAAAACGTGTACCAATATAGATTTTGCAGTACCTTACGATTCCAGAGTATTTGCAAAGGAACAGGAAAAAATTCTCAAATATCAAGACTTTAGACAGAGAATTGAAGAAGTTATGGGACATCCCGATAAAGATGGTTCCTATCATCATAGGAGCTCTGGGTGCCCCACCAAAAATTTTAAAATGTAATTAGGAGAACTTGGGTTGAAAACAAAAATAGTCGAACTGCAGAAAACTACGTTGCTTCAGTCTACAAGGGTACCTCGGAAGATCCTTGAGGTTTGAGGAGTCTTACTGACACCATGCCTCAAGAAACTCCACCAGCGATTTATGATCATAACTTAGTGTGCGACACCAATATAATAATAATAATAATAATAATAATAATCATCATCATCATCATCATCATCATCATCATCATCTTCAACATCATCAGTCTTGGGAATTGACACAAAATTGCATCCGGTTGTGGAGTTTCGACGTGGTCGAATGAAGTTACCCTTTGTAAAAATTCACTCCAGGCCACCCTTGGGCAACGGTAGCACCTGTTTGCCTACCCTAAGACTTCAAAGTGCCGAACAGAGGTTACAGAAAAAGAATGCATGAGATTTGGAAAAGCAGGGGGCTGTTTGATCTACCTGACCAGAAACTGGTAGGACAGGTCCGGGTTATAAAAACTAATGGTTGGGCTTCAGAGGTTGAGCAAGATGAGCTCAAATATGAAGTTAAGTTTAGTATTGATCAGTATTCCAAAAGTAATGATACGGAACAAAATACTGAGACCACTACTGATTTAGGTGAAGTTTATGAAAATGAAAAGCTGGAAGAGAGAAAAATGAGAACGGAAGTTAATGGAGGGACAGTAAGGAATGATGGGGTTGGTGATGAAGCCATTAAAATATGGAATATGTTACAAGAGGCACTAACAAGAAATGCAATAGAAGAGAGTCACAAACTGTAGGCCAATAACATGCTTAGCATTGATGTGGAAACTTTCTACTAGTATTTTATCAGAAGAGATACACCTAGATCAAAACAAACTACTCAACGAAGAGCAGAAAAGATGCCGAAAAACATCGAGAGCCACGAAACACCAGCTGCTTATTTACGAAGCCTTCATAGAGAATTGTTAAAAGATAAGTGGGCCTAACCATGGGTTGGATTCACTATACAAAAGCTTTCGACATGGCCCTACACTCATGGAGTATTAAATACCTTGATATAGATAAAATTGTAGATAATGTAAAATATCTTTTAAGAAAAAGTATGCTACAGTGGGAGACTGAATTGACATCAAGAGGAGAAGACTTAAGCAAAGGTATAATAAATCGGGGTATTTTCCAAGGCAATAGTCTATCCCATTTACTCTTCGTTATTAGTTTAATTCCACTTTCACTAAATCAGAAAAATAACTGGATATTCTGATGAATACAGTGTGTTTATTTAGGGGGGACATTTGAACGGAGTTTTGAATAGATAAGTGTGGAATATTAATAATGAAAAAGCGGAAACAATAACATAGTAAAGGAATAAAAGTTAACATCTGAAGATAGAATAAAGCAGATTGACATGGACAAAGGCAATAAATACCTTGGGGTCCTGGAAGCTGATTATGTTAAAGACAAATTGATGAAGGAAAATATCAAATCAGAATAAAACAGCAGAAACGCCAATAACGCTATGAATTCTAGACCAGTAGCATTTATAAGATATAGTGTCGGTATTATACATTGGAGGGTAAAGGGACTGGAAGAACTAGAAAGGGAGACTCGTAAGTTGCTGACTATATACAGCATGTTTCACAAAAAGGAAGATATTGATCAGTTGTACATTAGTAGAGCTGAAAGAGGAAGAGCTTTGGTCAGCATCGATGACTGTGTGTTAATCGAAAAAAGCAGTTTGTATGAATATGCTTTTACCAGTATAGAACCTAGGATCAAAGAGGTAAGAAGAGAGGATATTTTAGATATCCTCAAAGACAAAGCAACGATGCAAGATATGAGAAGAAACAACTTGACAGATGTCTTCTTAAGTAAAACTGAGTTTATTGACAAGCAAATTTGGGAGTGGCTGAAACATGGTAATCTTGAAAAAGCTACTGAAGGGACAATAGTGGCGGTACAAGAACAGACTATTAGAACACAATCCATCAGATAACATATAGACAAAGAAGACATTTGACCACTCTGCAGAATATGTGGAGAACTAGAGCAGAGACTGGCTCATCTGGCCTCTCAATGTAAACAGCTGGCTCAGGTACAGAATAAAAAGCGGAGACATGATAGAGCAGCTCAGGTCTTGCTTTTGCAGCTTTGTAAGAAGTATGATTTAGAACATATAGAAAAATGATTTGAGCATAAACCAAATAGCCTTGTTGAGAACTAAAAAGTTTTAGTACTCTGGAAGATGGGAATTCAGACCGATAAAGTTTTGAAGCATTCAAGGCCAGATATGTCAACACTTAAAATGGAAGGACGTTCCTGTAAAATTGTAAATGTCTCATGCCCATTTGATACAAGAGCAGATGAAAAGGAAAGGGAGAAAATTGAACGATATCAAAACTTGAAATGGGACGTGTAAAGTATTTGAAATTATAAAAATGTGAAAGTTAGGTTACTCTTTGCCACAACTACATCCAGGTCACCCTTGAGCTAGGTGTAGTACCTGTTAACTTGCTCTGAGACCCTGATATATCGGGTTGGCGTCTGACGGGGACTATTCTGTCTCATTTGTAGGGGGAACTCTTTAGTCTTGGTTGACGGCCATAGTAGAGATGGTGTCTTGAATAAACACACGAGAGAAGGAAAACCCGGATAAAACCATCCTCTTTGTGAGTGTAATTCAAACTGAAATTTGTTCAAATAACGAGGTAAGGTGGGCTGGATCCAGGATTGGTGAAGGTCCTTCGCTCGGCAGGTGTCCTGTAGCACAGCAGCACAGACCCAGTCATCAGCTAAGAAGGACCAACAGAAATCGTGGTGGAGGAGGTGAATGTCAATGAAGATTTAAAACCTAAGAAAAGATATGAGCAAGCTGGATCAATGGCAATGGGGTAATTTGAGGAAAGATGTAGAAAGTAGACGAGAGCAAATATTTTTTGTAAGGAAAAATTTGCCGAAGAGAAATACCAACATCAACTACAGAAACATTTGATGCCCAAGGAACATAAAGGTTGTTGCAGAAATAGGAAAGAAACAGAAAAGAGAAGAAGGAGGGAGGGTAATAAAGGGTGTTGAAGATGTTGTAGAACTAGAAAAAGTGAGTCTTGGCTTTTACCTAGAACAGACGGAAAAATTTTTGCTTTGGGAGGTGGTGAGGGATGGCTTATTTACATCTCATTGTGGTTCTAAGTATAACACTGAAAGTTTGCCTCTTAATTGATGTTTCATGCCCTTATGACGCCCAGAATCAAGAAAAAAGAGCAAGAAAAGCTGCAAAACTGTATGACTTGAAAAATGAAATTCTGAAATGTTGGAACAAAAAGTTGACAAAGTCATGATCCTACCAATCATGATGGGCACTTTGGGACCGTTGACAAATAATTTCAGATAAAACCTTGACAAGCTAGACCTGCACCTGGGAGAAGATGCTCTCCAAAAACGTTGGCTTCTTGGGACACAGCGAATCATCCGGAAAGTCCTCGATACAAAGTAAAGAACCGACGTGAACAGAAAAAAAGGTTAGTAATAAGAAGGAAGAGAAGTCCTTCCCATTTTAGACCATGGGTAGTGGTTCGATGAGAAACATAATTTCGTCAATTGGCTGGCTGTGACATCAATTCCATGTAAAAGCAACATAATAATAGTAATAGTAATAATTAAGCATATATTTTTCCATGTTATCACTTAATACAATTGTATGCCGTGTATACATTACATCATTACCCTAAGAAATACCACTCACTATCAAGGCATGGTATCAGGGACGCACAGAGTAACGTAGTCACCAATAAAGGAGGGGAGGCTGATCCCATGTCTTACTACGTTGACAGAATATGTAATATGTGGTTCGAATTACCACACATATGATCTTCTTTATGATATATGAGATTTCGCTTTTATCATAATAATAATAATAATAATAATAGACTACGTTGTTGGGAACAGACAGGATTTTGCGAAAAGTTCTGGNTTCAAGCATATATTTTTCCATGTTATCACTTAATACAATTGTATGCCGTGTATACATTACATCATTACCCTAAGAAATACCACTCACTATCAAGGCATGGTATCAGGGACGCACAGAGTAACGTAGTCACCAATAAAGGAGGGGAGGCTGATCCCATGTCTTACTACGTTGACAGAATATGTAATATGTGGTTCGAATTACCACACATATGATCTTCTTTATGATATATGAGATTTCGCTTTTATCATAATAATAATAATAATAATAATAGACTACGTTGTTGGGAACAGACAGGATTTTGCGAAAAGTTCTGGAGATCTGAAAAAGAAAATGCTGTTAGCTCATGGTCATTTGCTGTGACCCGCCTGTCAGCATAGAACTCAGCAATAAGAACAGCGTGAAAAAAAGATAATAATAATAATAAAGCCACAAATCGTGAAAAAAGTAACAGTAATAAAAAAAATAATAAAAATACAGAAGTTTTCTTCTCCAAAAATAATGTAATGTAACCGTTTGGTAAAGCATGTGGTTCGGATAGGCTGTCCCAGTCGTATTCGGTTTCTGCTTCGGGCTGATTAAGTACTACCAGGAAGTGTTCAACCCATCTGTCATTTTGCTTTTCTTCTTCTGTTGTCAGGATGCGTCCATGTTTATCCTTGATGGGAGCATCTACTGAGTTCTGTTTTCCAGTCAGCTCTTTGACAATTTTGTACAGTGTCGACTATTGTATCTCTGTGCTGCTTCCTGTGCCTCTGTACTTTTTCCCTCAATGCATGCTTGCTTGTCTCTCTTGCAGTGTTCCTTGACTTCTCTGACAGCTATTTTGTAGGCTTCTTGGAACGTTCATTTTTGTTGTCCGGTCATAGCTTGCTCCCTGATAGCTTTAGCGTTGTGTCTTCTTTCGATCAAACTCCACGCTTTGGCTGATATCCACTTCTTCTCCACTCTCCTTTCTTGCATATCTGAACTGTTCCCACTCGGAGTCAAATTCCTGGTCTCTTTGGAGGACTGCAAGACAGCTTTTCTTGGACNCTTTTCTTCTTCTGTTGTCAGGATGCGTCCATGTTTATCCTTGATGGGAGCATCTACTGAGTTCTGTTTTCCAGTCAGCTCTTTGACAATTTTGTACAGTGTCGACTATTGTATCTCTGTGCTGCTTCCTGTGCCTCTGTACTTTTTCCCTCAATGCATGCTTGCTTGTCTCTCTTGCAGTGTTCCTTGACTTCTCTGACAGCTATTTTGTAGGCTTCTTGGAACGTTCATTTTTGTTGTCCGGTCATAGCTTGCTCCCTGATAGCTTTAGCGTTGTGTCTTCTTTCGATCAAACTCCACGCTTTGGCTGATATCCACTTCTTCTCCACTCTCCTTTCTTGCATATCTGAACTGTTCCCACTCGGATTCAACTTCCTGGTCTCTTTGGAGGACTGCAAAACTGCTTTTCTTGGAAGATCTCAGAGATTTCTGAATTTGTCAGTTCATCAGTTACAAAGATTCACTTCTGCTTTGATTTTCCGAGTTTTGTGAGTTTCAGTCGGTTTGTTCCGATCACCAGCTGTTCGTCTGAAGATATGTCCACGCCACTGAAGACTTTGATCTCTGTCAGTGATGTTCCCCATCTTTAGGTGATGCACATGTAGTCAATCTCATTCATGATGCAACCATCGGGTGACTTTCAGGTGAGCTTGTGTATTTGTTTATGTTTGAAGAAGGTATTTTCTATCCTCAGGTTATCATTGCAGAGTTGGACTAATCTGTTCCCATTATCATTTGTGTTCACTGAGCTTCCAAATGGTGCAATTATGTTAGCTGCACCAATGCAAGTAGCTCCCCCATAATTAACTTCAAGTCATGCAAAGGCAAACTTTCAATTGATTCTTACAGTTCATCATAGAAGGCGTCTTTTTCTTCTTCTGTTGCTGCTTCAGTGTTAGCATACACTTGTATTATAAATACTTTCGTGTGTGGTGATTCTAGTCTTGCAGTGATGACATAAAACTGGATTCCAGCCTTCCAAAGCTATTGTAGCTGTCTTGTTCAACAGCAAACCTACTCCCCCTGCATGTTAATCTTCAGGTCCCTAGTATAGCACCGTGATGCCATTGCTACTGATTTGTCCTTGCCCTATCAATCTCATTTGATGATATGATAATTTGATGATATGATAATTTGATGATACTTTGTCATTTCTCTGATCACTTGATAAAATTTTCCACTTTCGTATAAGGTTCCGACGATCAAAGTCCCTATCTTTGTAATGCCTTTAGCGGAGAAGATATGGTTGTTCAGAGGTCAAGCTGGCTCTCGGCTTTCGTTCACTCTAGTCATATGCACATCGGGTGATATCCCGGGCACCGTGTTGTGTGGGATTTCCCGAGATACATTTGAGGATTGCCATGACTTCCATCATGCCAGAATTGTTGACCGGAGTGGCCACTTCTTGCTGTTTCTGTAGTGTTCAAGCCTTTTTCAGCGTAAGGGTACCAGCATAAATCCCAATCCACACGTGTGAAAGATGTCCTCACGAGAGGCATTTATAGAAATTTAGACTTTCTTGAACACTGGAGACATTGGTACTTGTGAATTACCTTTGTACTTCACAATTCACTAATTAAAGAAAATTCTACACCTGATATAGTTACACATGAACACTTGGCTCTTTCTGCCAAGCCCTTCCTACTCGCTTGTTCTGTAAAGAATACCAAAAAATCCAAGAAAAGGGAAAAACAAACTTCTGAGCCCCAAGAGAAAAATTGTTAGTCATCACAACCAGTAGCATACATTTATTACACAACTGAAAAACCACCTTTCTGGACGAAAATTTTCCAGACAATAGGATACTCACGTGAGGTCATTGTTGGATGATTGCCAACGTCTCTCATTTCAATGGTGAACCTCAATGACACAAACCATAACGAGGCTGTTGACATTAAAATTGTCATGTCTAAAATGGCTCTCATTTGAATGTTTTTTATTGTGATGCTAATACAACAAGAAAGCAAAACCGGCGTCATTCCAAATTTTATGTTTTCGCTAAACTTCGTGATTAAGTCTGACATCGGTTCGAATACGACACAGTTAAGGAGAAATGGAGTCCAGGGATTGAATTCGGTCCACACACATTACAGCTGGAACTGGTNTGTTGGATGATTGCCAACGTCTCTCATTTCAATGGTGAACCTCAATGACACAAACCATAACGAGGCTGTTGACATTAAAATTGTGAAAAAAATCTGTCGGATTGTTTTGAAATGGCTCTCATTTGAATGTTTTTTATTGTGATGCTAATACAACAAGAAAGCAAAACCGGCGTCATTCCAAATTTTATGTTTTCGCTAAACTTCGTGATTAAGTCTGACATCGGTTCGAATACGACACAGTTAAGGAGAAATGGAGTCCAGGGATTGAAAACGGTCCACACACATTACAGCTGTCTGAAAAACGGGTATTGTATCGATGTATAACTCCAGAACACCAGGCAGATTTTATGTAATAACGTACTTGTTATAGTTAAAAAGATGAGGAATAGGACAGAATTTAAGGTTTTCCGTTACTAAGAAATCTTTGATAATTAGACCTACAATCTATGCTGAACATGATGGCAGCTTGATAAGCATTTTGAGTTCTTAGTATCAACGACTGTGAGGTAAATTTCTTGTTTATCGAGTTAGTGTGTTGTAATTTGTACGGCGATATGCCTTTTGTGTTTTCTTGTTTACGTTTAAAAAGGACCTGACAAAGCTTGAAGCTGCTGCTGCTTCTTCCTTCTTCTTCTTCTTCTTCTTCTTCTTCTTCTTCTTCTTCTTCATCATCATCGTGTTTCCTCCTGTGCAACAGTGCTGGATAAAATGATAGATATCCAGCTTCTTCTATGAACTCCTGATCTTACTATTTTTTCATAGGCAAGTCCATGACATTCTGTGTATCATTCCATCAAGTGGTTCTTGGCCTACCTCTTCTGTGTCTGTATAAACACGTTGAAGGGCCTTTCAGCATAATTTCAACTCATATTCTCCTGCCATTGATACGGCTCTCAAGGAAAGTTCTGCCTGTGTTTTTTTTGTCTCATGAGATGTATATTAATTTCTTATTCTTCATCATCACTGCAATGTGTATTTTACTATTAATTGTTTGCAAGACAAATACATCGGTGATCTTATTTATTTATAAAACCCATAACATTCTACTGTATGTTTACATATCAAAGTTATCTAATCCTTTTATCGTTTTATCTTATAGGATCCATGTTTTATACCCATATAGTATTGTAGACACCAGAACATTTTAATATTCTGTGTGTAGTCTTTATTGACAATCTTTGGTTGGTTAGTATGCCACACATTTTATTTAAGACACTTGTTGCCTTTGTTCACTGGTGTATTATTTCCTGATCGTTTTCCCCATCTTTAGTGATGGGATGTCTAAGATAAATAAATGTGTCTACTTGTTTCACATCTTCATTTACTATTTTGATTTTGATTCTTCATGTTGGTTTGGATTTTGGTACTGCCACCATTTAGTTGTTCTTCATTTTCTGCTAACAATTATGTATCATCAGCATATCTTAGATTATTTATGTTGTGTTCCCGAATGGTAATTGTTGCTTCATCCTCTGAGCTTTTAAACATAGTTTCTGTCAATAAATTGAACAGATATCACAGTAGGAGACAGCCTTGTCCTACCCCATGGTTGATTTTGGCTTTATCCGAGCATTTATATTCTAGTCTGATAAAATATCTCTGGCTCCAATAACTGCTTTGAATGAATGCATCATTTTTATCTCTCATTTCAACATCAGGAAGTTGTTTTGTCAATTTTTGTGATATGCTTTAAGATAACCAATGAAACAGGCACATACCTTTTTGTTTACCTTATATCTTTTCCTAATTGTTCATATGTTAAATATGCTTTTCCTTGTACCTTTCCCATTGACAAATCCATTTTGTGTAATATTTACTTCTTTGATGAAAGATATTCATCATGCTGTGAGTCATAAGCTTTTTCTGAGCTTTGTTTTGAGAGATATTTCTTCCATTACTTGGCCCTCTGGACAAGGGGTTTCTTTGATAGTGTTGCAAGTTCTACCTAGTTCTGTGGTTGCCATTCTCATAACATGGTACCCATATTGGCATGGTACCTTCAAGTTGTGGGTATAATTTTTTGTGAAACCTCCACAATGATGGGATAAATATCTTTCAAAACATAGTTCAGAAAAAGTTTATGACTCACAATATGGTGAATATTCTACATCAATGGCTTCCTCTGAGTCCATAAAATCAAGAATTTTTAAGATATTCTTAATCATCTATCATGATTTTGTTTCTTTTCAAGATTATGCAGGGTATTATTTTCACTACATGGCTTGTAAGGCTCAGGATATTAAATTTTGAATTTTCTGTTGCATTTAGCTTTTTCGGTACTCTTATGAAAATAGATGTGTTCATATCTCCTGGGGTGGATGCTAAATTATACACTAAATTACAAAATTTATTGAATGTTTCCTTATTTCCATCAATTAAAGCTTGTAGCATTCTAGTATCAATGTTATCCATACCAACTGTCTCACCTGTACTTAGATATTTTTGTAGACAATTGAAATTTATTAATTTCCAAAGCTCACTTGCCTTTTTATTGCTGTCACACCAAACCCAATATAGAAGTTATAGTAAGTAAGTAAGTAAGTAAGTAAGTAAGTAAGTAGGTGAATTAATTAATTATATCCTGCTTATTCACCAGACTTTGACCACACTACCTCCAGTGTTTATTCTGGCACTCAGATAAAGTCTTGTTTATGTTTATTCTGGCACTCAGACATGGAAATTGTTTTATTGAGCTTTTCTTAACCAGCTTAGTTTGTTGAGTCATGTGTGACTCAACAAACTCATTTCAAAATCATTTCTCCCAACTTTCTAATATTTATGCAGTTGTTGCTTCTCACTGTAAATATTTTTTTATGAATATAGTTGCTCACCACAGATGGTTAGATTGAGAACTGTTCAGCTTCTGTGGATCATATGACCTGAATGTGTATTAAAGTCTATGATCAACTGATTTCTTGGCTTAACCTTTTCTCTCTCTCTCTCTTTTTCCTCTTCTTCACAGTCCTACACACTTAGTAAATGATGCCTTGTATGGTTGATAACCAGTGAGGGGGGGATACTAGTTTTTTAATTAAATTTGCATTAAGACTGTTCCTTGCATATTTTCTTCCATTCCTTATATTTTTGAACATCAGAAATATTTGTTTAATAGATAATGGTAAAGGTACTAATTAGAAAAGAATGCTGACTATTCCTTACCTAGTTATTTTGAACATCTTGCTGCAAAAATGAAAATAAATCAACTTGTTAAGGAGTTCTGACCACCAAAAAGCTGCATTTTTTATTGTGACATGTTGAATTTGTTTCCCCCATTACTCGGTTCTTTGAAACTTGTAGGCAGGATGGTACTAGGTTGTACTATGCTGGGTAAAAAAGGGAAGCTTATAAGATCATTTACTTGTATATACCTTCAGTATATACATGTAAAAATTGAAGCACACCCTTCACATTCATGTTTTAGTTAATTGCAATTCTCTCACTCAAACAAATCAAGACCCAAAGATAAATCTGGAATGAAGTATGAAGTCATCCAGAATGATATTTCAATGACTCATATTGCAATTTACCCACCCTTGCATCAACATGTTGTTTTTATTTTGGGTTATTATTACTATTTCACATAATTTGATACTAGACCCCTTGCACATTTTAAGGACAAAACCAGTAATATTAATTTTTTTTTGTAATTCCTTAAAAAAGTGTTGATTACCATCAAAGATGCTGGTAGTTTCGACAAATGAGACATTTTTCTTTTGATATTTATGGTTATCCATACTATTACTTATGAGACATTGAGTATGTTTCATATTTAGTCCACAGTCCTAACATTGTGAAGATTACTATTTTTAACTTGCTGATATTAGGTGCCAAGATTTAATGATATAGTCAGTCATCCACCTTATTAATATCTTTAGTAGTTTGTCCCCCAATGTCAAACAGCCACCTTGCATACAGAAGTTGTTGCAAAACCAGATTTGAGTATTGACTATCTATAGTTTATGCAAAGTTAAAATTTATTGAGGAGGATCTAACAGGTTTTTTATTTGCAACTATTACCAAGCCATTAGGTTGAGCTAACTACACTTGCTTAATCTAATGCCAATCCCAAGGCCATATCAATGGAGAGGGTTACTCATGAGAAGGACATTCAGGGCATAAAAAGCTCCTGTCACAAACCACATGAGATACTCCAAAATGAAGTAGACTTTAGTACCTGCCAACCTATAAATGGGAGAAGTGTCCAAAGAATTTTGAAGTAGAGTGAACAGGTGATTAGAAAGCTGGCAGAGTGTTGAATTCCTGCACCATAAATATTGAGTTGTTGATTGGAGAGAACAGAGAAGTGGTAGCCATGATTGGAGTGCAACACATAGATGTTTTTGTCTCCAGGAGGCGAGGTACTAAAACAAGCAGTCTATAATCTCTTGAACAAATGAGGAACAGTACAAATTTTGGTACAGTGGAGGAGAAGAAAGAACTGAAGGCAGGGAAGAGCCTGGGAGATGATGAACTAAATAAAGAACTTGGGAGAAGCAGGCATAATTTTCTATCACATACTTTGCACCAAGATTTGGAAGGAAAAGAGATGGCCTCAAGACTGGTTGAATTCAGTATTCATCCCAATCCCGAAGAAGGGAGACACTTTACAATGTTGCAACAACAGGACAATTGTGCTAATTGGCCATAGTAGCAAAATCCTACTGAAAATCATTGCCAAAAGGCTGAAAACAACTCTGGACCAAGAGATTGCAGAAGAACAAGCAGGGTCCCGACCAGGCAGAGGTACCAGAAACCAAATCCTCAATTTGGAGCTGGTGATAGAAAAGAACAGAGAGCGGAACAAGGATTTATACCTTTGTTTCATAGATTACTCAAAGGCTTTTAATATGGTGGTATATGAAAAATTATGGGCAGGTATGAAGAGAATCGGAGCACTCACACACATCATCCAACTGCTAATAGGATTGTACAAGGATCAAAAAGCAAAAGTCCGCACAAAATATGGTGATTCCGAATGGTTCCAGATTGAAAAAGGCATGAGACAGGGCTGTTCTATCTCCCTGCACCTCTTTCAACATTTATTCAGAATGCATAATGAGAGGAGCACTGGAAGACTTTGAAGGAAGCGTAAAAGTAGGACGACGGTGTATAACCAATCTGAGATATGGCGATGATGTAGTGTTGATAGTGAGTACGCTGGAGGAACTACAAGATCTTGTAGACAGAGTGATAAAAAGCTCGGAAATGGACTATTATTGAATGTGACGAAGACTAAGGTATTGAAGATACTGTCCAGAGAAACCAATGACGAACACAGTATACTTGTCAATGGTCAGCCTCTAGAATCTGTTACCCACCTACTTAGGAGTCCTCATTACTAATGACTGTAACAATTCACCTGGAGTTAAGAAGTGGATTGCTGTCGCCAAAAACGCAACATCAGCACTCACAATAGTCTGGAAAAATAGATAAATATCTAGGATAACGAAAGTCAGGTTACTAAACGCACTGACCTTTCCTATTGCAACCTATGGTTGTGAGTCGTGGATTCTCAAGAAGAGTGACAGGAAGCGACTCCGCAGCTTTGAGATGTGGTAGAGAATTTGGAACTTTACAAAGAAAAAAGCCATTGGTTGGCGTCCGGAAAAGCATCCGGCCAAGAAATTTCTCACTGCCAAATCAAAGTCCCTTTGAAGGGCACCGTCTGAGCCATATTGCTGGGGGGAAATGACGTTAAAACTAAAAAAAAAGGGACTAAGATTGTTTGGCCATATTGAAAGAAGAAATCTTGATAGTTGGTAGCAGAAGGTTTACGGCTAATGCAGACACAAATTTGCTGGTGTCAGTTTATTGAATGCTATCTTAAGTGAAAATATGAGCCTCTAAACACATCAACTGAAAAAAGATGCTATGTAAAAGGTGCTCTTGTGTGACATAAAATTGGTGTTGGTAATGATAGAGGCAACCAGCCTTTATACTGTGCTTCATATCTAAAAATGGTAGTTTGACAGTTAAAAACCCATTGTGAAAATGGAAACTTATTGTTAGATGTCATCAAATGATGGTATGTGAAGATCACTACATTGTGTAGAGTTCTGCAAAACCCTACATTATATTCAGGTTGCCACATTGAGTGTTGGAACAATAAAAATTTGAAATGAAATATTTGAAACTGACTCATGACATTGTATTGACCCGTACTTTGTGCAAGAGGTAGAGTGCAGAACAATGTTTTGGAAAAAATCAACTAACACAAATCCTTATAGATTGGAAATTCCATTTACCGTAAAGTTAATATATGCTTGACCAAAAATAGATTGAAAAGGTGATAGGCATCAAGCCTGTGTGACAACAGACTATGCTTTTCTAGTTTCTCAGTAATGGTTAGTAACTGGTACGGACAATTGGTGGCATTTCAAAAGTTATTTTAATGTGTCAGATTCACTGTAACTGTACTTTACTATTTTTTCCTGGTTTCTTATTGTTGGAATTTTTCCATTTTATTTCTGAAAATAAGAAAGAGTGGTACATGTTATTATATATGCTTTCCTTCATACTCTTCATTTTTTATTGGTTTTATCTCTCACCAACACTTTAGTCTCCCATTTACAAAATTTGGAATTTCAAAAAAAACTCACTCATGTTACTTATTTATCTCGCGTTTCAATGAAGCCACGCCAAATCTCTATCGACATCCCCAAGTACAGGACTTCCATTGACGCCGTGAGTTTCTTACCTCTCACTGCTACTCTTTTGAAATTCTCTTCTTTTTTTCTTGCTTCCCTGATGGCTGTAATCGTTATCGGTTCAAGAGTCTTAACCACCTGATCTTGAAGTTAGACTTGCCACTTAACCTACCTGTCAATACTCTCGTTCCCATAGCTCGTAATTTTTCAGTGGCCGTGGGGCCTTTTTATCGGCGATTTAGGTAAAAATATTACAAACGTTCTGGAATTCAGGACACTTAAAAGAAGCGGCATAAAATGTTTGCTTTTGACTTTAACTGTCTCTGCCATTTATATTTTGTTTGGAGTTGATATATGTGAAGTACGGCATTTCGTTTATATTTATTCCAATATGTAAGACCTCAGCCTCGGCTCCAGCCTTATAGCCTCAACTTCGGCCTAGCAGGTTTTTTTGTTTGTATTTTGACATTACGTCATTGTGCTTTTCCTTTATTGAAGATGTTTGCCGTTTTAACACATATGTGAACAGTTTTGATCTTTTCGTAAGCTGCCAATATTGACTAATTATGAAGGCACACGCATTGAAATCCTTACTCTAAAATACCATCCGGATTGCTATTAAGAATACGGAGTTTTTCATTATTACATTGCATTAGTACTTAATTTTACCACGTATTTACTTTTACTATGAAAGTTAGTTTGAACCCAAATGTTCTACCTCACTATGTGCGTTCTATTGAAGAAGTCGATTTTTGGCTGCTTCCATAGTTATTATATTTCGCGAGAGCATGTCATACTGTGCATATAAGGGATGGCACAAATTTTACTAGCTAATGCTTGTTAGAATTGAAAGGCAGCATGTGAGCGTTGACTAATTTGTATTGCGTGATTTGATAAACAAATATTTAAGTAAACTCGATTTGCTTGTTAGTGTTTTACATTTTCATCATAAAATAACGCTGCTTAACGCGCCTAAGATGTGATACCAACAAAGTATTTTTAGCATTATTCTCAAAGTTTCACTGTGGTTTAGATTTGGCCTGATAACTTTGATACTAACACTCACTAACACACAAACACACATACAGACCTTACACGTACTCGTCGTAGAATTTCTAAAATTCCATTTAAATTAATACCGTAGCGATTGTTTTTTGTAATGAACAGTTTGTGATCAGTATATATACTGTACTTTATTAATTTGTTTATTGATCAGTATAACTAATAATTTAGAAATTCATTGCATGTTACAACTTAAAATTACATTTGGGTGTAAATGAAATAAGTCCATCGTTTGATATCCATATTTGGTCACTCAACGTCTTGATTCTTATATATATTTTTCTTTTATTGCGTTTTTTAGGTGGCTTTGTTGGTACGAGAAGCAATATCATCACTCTCAGACTAGATTAATTTTGTGCCAAAATACTAATGGTTGATTTCTAATATTTTGGAGCCTTGCACCATGGTTTTGTCCGTGATGGAAACCTAAGAGTGTAACTTTTCCTTTTTTTCTGTTGAAGCAAAAGACCGTTATCTCAATTAAAGGGATCACTTTCCATAACAACCTTTTTTATTTACCCACCAAAGTTGATGCTTGTGCAAACTCGATCAATTCTGATACCAAGCTTGAAAGAAAGGGAACTTACGCTTTGAACTCAGATTATGTCATTTAAAAAGCGTGTCTTTTTGGCATTCAGTATTTCGGTCATTTTGTTTTCTCCAGAAATCAAAATAAACCAAGCCAAAGCAGACATCTACATTAAACCATGCGAAGACCGCATTTTTTGTACAGGAGAGATCTTGAGGATAATTCAGCTGGCTCGTCCATTCAAAGATTCAAAAACGTTTGTTGACATGCCATTGAGAATAGATCGTAATGAAACAGAAGAGATCTTACGAAAACGACTTAAAGGTAAAAAATCAAGTAAAAAAATTAGAGAAATTGTGGAGATGTTTTTTTCCACTACTGGTACCGAAATGGAGAAATTTACACCACCCGACTGGAAACCAACCCCAAGATTTTTGTTAAAGATAAAAGATACGGAGTATTATCTTTTTGCTCGCAATATACATAAGATATGGAAAAAGTTGACCAGAAAAATTGCTTCCAAAGTTAGTGATAATCCTTCACAATACACATTGATTTATAGCAGCCATCCCTTTGTTGTTCCAGGTGGCAGATTTCGAGAATTCTATTATTGGGACACTTATTGGGTTGTTAAAGGATTGTTGTTAAGTGAGATGACTGACACTGTGAAAAACATACTATTGAATTTTATTGATTTAATCAAAAGGTACGGAATCATTCCAAATGGTGGCCGAAAATATTACATAAATCGGAGCCAGCCACCATTTATGACACTCATGGTGAAAGAGTATTATGAAAGAACGAAAGATGTGGATTTCGTTCGAGACAATATCGATTATTTGGAGAAGGAATATTTATTCTGGATGAACAATCGAACAGTTTTGATCGGAAAGGATCACGGCTTGAGTTCAACACTAAATCTTAATTTGTATTCTACTCCAATGGGATTTCCCCGACCAGAATCGTATTGGCAAGACATAGAAACCATGAAAGAGGCTGGTTTAGCAAAAAAAGCACAGGATCAAAAAGAGCTCTACTCGCACATTTCGTCAGCGGCCGAAAGTGGTTGGGATTTTTCTTCTCGATGGTTTAATTTTTCGAAGCCTGTAGGATTGCGTCTTTCATCTATTCGAACTCGCAAAATCATACCAGTTGATTTAAATAGTATACTTTGTGCAGTGGAACGGACATTAGCAGAATTTTGGAATTTGATAGGTAATCAGACTAAGCATAGGGAATACAAGCAAGCTTTTGAGAAGCGTAAAAGGGCTATCGAAACGCTATTTTGGGATAGAGGCTTCAAGCAATGGCTTGATTACGATATTGAGCATAAGATGCGCCGTCGGCATTTTTATGTGTCGAACATTTTCCCACTTTGGGCAAGGTGCCACGATGCTACTCCAGCAAGGGTTGAGGCAGTGATCGACTCATTGAAAGCAATGGGCTTGTTTGATTTTAAAGCAGGCATTCCTACGTCACTCTTCCATTCCGGACAACAATGGGATTACCCAAATGCTTGGCCTCCTTTACAAGATGTTGTTGAAGAAGCACTAAGGGAGTCTGGATCAGCCAGGGGTAAGAAACTTGCTTTCGAATTGGCCAAGAAATGGCTGGAAACTAATTACATATCCTGGGAAGAAACAGGGCATATGTACGAAAAGTATGATGTAAATATAAAAGGAACGCCTGGGCATGGTGGGGAGTATGATGTTCAAGAGGGTTTCGGATGGACCAATGGGGTTGTTTTGAAGTTTTTAGACCTGTACGGCAATAGACTTAATGCACCGTATATGCCTTGCAGGAATAAATGGACGGTATTGCTGTTGATTCTGACGTTGCTTGTTTTTTGCTTTTTTGTTCGTTTTAACTTGTTATGACAAGTTTTAGTACGCCAGGGTAACCTTGATGTTTGTTTATTGTTTTTCTTTTGTAATACGATTGATGCACCTGACACCTTTCCTTCTCACTGGTTACCTACTGCACATGGTATTTGAACATGCAGGATGTATCACCAAACTGAACCAGTAATTTCTTATTTGTATTTGACGTCAATGTGTTCGGACGAGATGTTATGTATCTTTATGAATGATATGGATGCAGTGTTTTTATACAAAGAGATAGCAAAGTCAAAGCAGCAAGGCTAGACGCAAGGATAAAAGACTATTTTTCGAAGTTAAGGGTATCTTGTGGAGTAGACTCGATGTGTTATGATAATCGGCCCGGAATAGCTCAGCGCTAAAATTACATTTTATTGTAGAATAATTGAATTGAGTAATTGTACATTTTTTGTCTGGTTTTAGGCTTTTTTTTACCTCTATTGCCTGATTAGAGACTTTTAAAATACCTTTAAACACGTTTGAAGCACGGGTTTGAAAATTGTATATAAGGCCACTTCTGCTCATAGAAATTCTGACGTGATTTGTGGAAACGAATAAGATTTTTGAAATCAGCATATTAAATCATACTAGTAAGAATCATTTACGTCATACCCATGAAGTTTTTTTCTGTATCTCTGTGCACGACAGCGAAATCCCGGTTTTACTTCCTATGACGTAACACGACCTTAAATCTGGTAAGTCACTCGATCCAACTAAAGCACTTTAGATTTTATGCACAGCCAGCAACATGCTAATTTGTAGCAAGGAACTCTTCTTTTTTTTCTACACTTTTTCCAGTGATGGCTCGTACAGTGCTTAAAATCTTTCTGCTTGTTTTCTTCATTGGCAAACTTTCCTAAAAATTTTGTCTTTTCTTTTCTACTATGATAACAAACATTTTATTATTAGAATTTAAAGTTCAAGGTTTAAAGATTCGAGATCCTTGAAGAGAAAGATGAAAAAACTAGCTGGGAAGTATTTAAGGAAGCAACTGTGGAAACTGCAAAAGAGATGATTCCACCAAAAAAAACCCCAAGAAACATAAAAAATGGATGAGAGATGAAATTCTTAAACTGATGGATGAAAGGCGACTGTACAAAGACAAAGATACAAAGATACAATGAAATAAATACAGTGGTAAAGAAAAAATGCTTGGAAGCTAAAAAAACGTGGCTAAACAAATGTGGAGAAATTGAGACACACAAAACAATGAATACAAAGGAAATGTTTAGAAATATCAATGATATCGCTAAGAAAAAGTATTGTACGGCAGCTGGATGTTTAAAGGCAAAGGATGGAAGTATTATAATAGAAAAAGGAGCAACGATAGAAGGGTGGACAGAGTATATTTCAGACTTGTTTGATGATGAGAGAGGAGACATGCCGAATATAAGGATCAATATGACAGGTAGCAGTTAAAAAAATGAAAAACAACAAAGCAGTCGTTACAGATGAGTTAGCTGCAGAATTAATCAAAAGCATAGGTGATTTTGGCATACTTAAATTAACTAAAGTGCTTAACGAGATTTACGAATCTGGAAATATCCCTGCTGACCTGGGTAAATCATTCTTTATTGCATTGCCGAAAATGCCAGCTACGGCAGAATGTGAGCTGCACAGGACAATTAGCATTATGAGTCATGTAGTGAAAATTTTATTAAGCCTTTTTGTTATTCACGAGTGTTGAATAACAGAAAGGCTTGCAATAACCTATGAGGCTGGGTATTTACTCAATTCTTTAATATGCGGGGGCTTGAAATATATGTGTATGTATGTACTGTAAAAATTTGACAATTCTTCACCATCTACACAGTACAATGATAAATGATTACCCTCTACTAAAAGTAGTCTTTCCAAATCCTTCTATTTTCTGATTCATAAAAAACAAAACCTTGAAAAATATCTTTGTAAACTTTGACATTTTCTATTCTCCAGGTAATAAATCTGGAAAATTTCTGGCATGTCAAGATCCCTTTTTCAATACACTTAATGCTAGGAGTCGTAGAGATAAGAAATACGATGATACCACTGTGTGAAAGTCTTTTACACAAGAAGGCAATCGATAAATATTTTTGTAAACAAATCACTTGTTTTTCTGTCAGCTTTGTTATTATAATAAACAACTTTACATTTTTATCAGATTACCATAACTACCATTTTTATCAACTTTATAAGCTTGTCTTCGCTTTGTTTGTATATTTTAACACCACCAACAAAAGTAGAATCATCTTTAGCAGATTTTTAGAGAGTCTTTTTCACATTTTTTAAATTTGGAATCAAACAGTTTCAAATATCTCTGTATAATAACAACATCATTTTTAGCCGCCATAGCAACATCTTCGTCAACATCATTTTTCACCCCCACAGCAACATCTTTATCCCTCCTTTTTTGCCCTTCACCAAAAGATTTATGTAATTTAACAATGTTATTTGTAGATGTAAGAGCTTTATCATGTTATGATAAAGCTCTTACATCTTTGGTTTCCTCTGAATCCATAAAGTTCAGAATTTTCAAGAATGTTATATGTCTTATGGCCTTGGTAAATGTTGAATGGAAACCATATAATAACCTCTAATAGTTACTATCTCAATGTTGTAAAAAATATATTCTGGATCCTGTTTTGGTTCTTGTTTATCTTCATTTTCCAGGTCCTGTATTTGGTTAAAGTGATTTAATTACTTCCTTTTTATCATCATTTGGATAATATGGAACCATTTAAGCAAAAATTAAACTTGGAAATAGGTGGTAAGGTTAGAATAACAAAGTATAAACGGAAGGTGATAAGGGGTATACAACAAACTGGTCAGAGGAACTATTTGTAATTGATAAAATACAATATATTAATCCAGTCCCTTATAATATAAAATATCTTAATAACGATGAGATACATGGTAGTTTCTGTAAACATGAATTAAAACAACAAACAAGATGTTTTCCGCTTTGATAAAGTGATAAAATTAAAAAAGGCCTATGTATCATGGAAGTGTTATCCTAAAATTTAACAGTTGGGTTTCATTGGACAGTTTTAAGAAAATATAAAAACTAGATTGAAGAGATATTATGTTATGATCTTATAGCTGGAAGAATATATTATAATATTAATGAATAAAGTTGATGAAAATAAAAATGATTTTTTTGAAATACAAGACTGTGGTCTTATGATTCAAAGTATTAAAAATAAATATGTTATATGACACCTATATGGTGGTATTTTTTAAAAGTTACATCCAGTAGAAAACAGGTTGAACACCTATTAAGATATAATTTAGATGATGATAGTGAGGCTGATGATAAAAACAGTGAACATGATTTGATAATTATCAAATATTGTTCACTGTTTTTATCATCAGACTTTTTAAATTATGTATTTATTATTATATTGTTATAATATAATATAATAATATAGAGGATATTCCAGCTGGAATATCCTCTATGTTCACCCTGCTACGGCAACGCCACCTCAGGTGGCTTGGTCATGTACATAGAATGGAAGACGACTGGTTTCCAAACATCTCCTTTACGGGGAGCTGGCTAACGGTAAAAGAAGGATTGGACGCCCTTATCTACGGTTCAAAAATGTTTGCAAGAGAGACTTGAAGCCCTGCAGCATCGACCCAAACACATGGGAAACCAAAGCAGCAGACAGAGTAGAGTGGAGAAGAGCTACGAAAGCTGGCCTAACTCATGGAGAACGAATTTTAGCGACAATAAATGAAGAAATGTAGGAAAGGAAAGCCAGACAAACGAATCAGTCAAGAGATGACATGCCAACTTTTATCTGCCATAGCTGTAGCCGTACATACCTATCCAGGATCGGCATACACAGCCATTTAAGACGATGTTCCAAATAATATTATCCAGGGGCTTTACCATAGTCAACAAGACTGAAGGTTGCCAACAATAATAATATAATATAATATTAATATAATTAAAAATATAAAACACTAATTTGTAAATTTTGTTATTAACCAGCAACATATAAATTGATAACTGAAAACTATTCGAATCATCGAGAAAGATTTATATGTATTAAATGCAAATCGGATAATGACGAATTAAGTTCTTATCAATAAGACAAAATTAATTTAATTGATATTGTAAAAATTTAATAAAGTGAATTAAAAAATAATTAAGATATTATAACCGTTTAATAAAATTTAATATACAACATATCGAATTGATATATTGTAAATTTGTTTTGCTATTTAATAAAAGCCAAAACTAAATCATCAACGAGCTCTACCTTAGGACGAAGACCTGTAGGAGAGATCATAAGGTGTAGGAGATGGTAATGGATTGGACATCCTGTCAGAAAGCCACAAAATGATAGCTGCAGAGTAGCCTTAACATGGACACCAGAAGGAAAAAGAAAGAGAGGACGCCCGCGAACAAATTGGAGGAGGAGTGCAGAAGCAGAAAGAAATTTCCTGGGATGGCAAACATGAAACGAAGTTGGGAACATAGAAAAAGACAGAGAGAGATGGCGGAGGATGTTGTCAAGCCTTATGAGCCGCCCATGGCTCGAAGAGGATAAGTAAGTAAGTAAGTAAGTAAGTAAAATTAAATCATACTTCTGACTATTCTATTTATTACACACTTTATTATGGATAAATGGGTAACCATTTTGAAATTTTTATTACATGTGGAACATAAGTACTCTTTTTTTCAATTTCTTAAGAGTTTCGATTTTATTACCAAGATAAGATGGGGTTTTTTTATTTCTGAAGGTATATTATCGAAAATCTATTCACTGATCAACAACCCTAAGCTACCAAAGTCTTTTCTCAGTGCTAGATCGAAGCGTGGATACCATCTTGATCTCTGCTTTGTCAATACCCAGCTTTTCCACACTGCTCAAAAGGAGGTCCTCCCATTCATACCGAAATCCCACCACCGACCAATTTACATCAAAAGGCATGCCGCACTGAACATATCGGATGCTCCTTTCAGATGCAGATTCAATTTACGCAGGGCTAAGCTGGAAAATCTCAGAAATACCTTCGACCAGCTGCTGACTGACGTAAGCCAAATTTCCCAGAATTACCTTGCATTCAAAACTGAATGCACAATGACGCATGCGCTCACATCCCTCGTGGATGCCGTACAAGGTACTTTCCTGAGCTGACCCTTGACTCCCTGAAGTTCCTAAAAGATTATGGGGTTTTGTACAGCTTTGAAAAGTTTAGCGATGACACTCTCCATTTCGGAGAACAACTCTTTGATATGGTTGGGCATGAAAGAAGGAAGGCCTGGCAAGAAATGATTGAGAACACCAACATGGCAATTAACAGCAAGAAAGGCTGGCGTAGCATCAAGAAGCTTGGAGCAAACAACACAGACCCTCCCGAAGAATGCAATGTCACACCCAATCAAGTTGCTACTCAGCCTACAGCGAATGGCAGGTGTAAGTAGCGGAGGAGACCCACCGGAGCACACTTGTCAACTAAATTCCCAGCCCAAGACTGAAACATGTCTTATTTGACCTGCCCATTCTCGACAGAAGGCCTTTTTCAGGGTATCACACAGCTCAAGGCACGGAAACCAGCAGGTCCCGATGACATGCTAACGGAGTTTCTCAAAAACATGGGCCCTAAAGCGTCCACCTGGCTTTTGCAGATGTTTAACGGATGTCTCAGCACATTTTAAATCCCTGATCTCTGAAATTGACTGATATTAGAACAGGGTTGTTTAGTGATATCAAGAAAACGTTATGAGAAGAGGTATTAGCTACATCTGTCATCGATGTAGCAAACCAAATAAGAAATGCATATAAAAGTATGATGAGAAGGCGCTCTCAAAATATATTGCATATTTGGATGCAAATAATCTGTATGGTTGGGCTATATCTCAAGCTCTACCCACTTGAGGTTTTAAATGGTTAACCAAAAAGCAGATTAATAATACAGATTTAGCAAAGTATGATGAAAATTCTGAGGAAAGACTGATTTTAGAAGTTGATTTGAAATATCCAGAAGAATTACATCAAAAACATAATTGCTGTCTTTCAGCACTTAAAAATATTGAAGTGACTGAAGATATGTTATCTCCATATTCTAAAAGAATAGCTGATAAATATAATATATCAACAGTTTTTATTCATAAATTGATTTCTACTTTGAATAATAAAGAGAAGTATGTTCTACATAATAAAATATGGAATTATTTTAGATCTTGTTTTAAAAGTTACAAAAGTTTATAGAGTATCAGAATTTAATCAGTCTCCTTGGTTTAAACTATATATTGATTTAATATTGAAAAGCGTAAAAATGCTAGAAGCAGTTTTGAAAAGGATTTTTCAAACTAATAAACAACTCAGTTTTTCGTAAAAGAAAGGAAAACATAAGAAAAACAGTTGATGCAAGACCTGTCACTGATACAAATAATTTAATAAAACTTGCTAGTAAACCAACTTACATTAGTAGTAAGATTTTTAATGAGAATTTGGTCGCTGTGTATAAAATTAAAAAAGACACCTAATTTCAAATAGACCAGATTATACAGGTAGGTTTATTTTAGGGGTTTTTATGGTACTAAGGTACGACTTTCATTATAAATATATCAAAGACAAATAGGGTGATAACGCTAAACTACTATTTACAGAAACTGACAGTTTAAGGTATGAAACAGACTAAGGATGCGTATCAAGATTTTCGGAATGATAAACATTAATTTGATAATAGTGACTATCCAAAAGACTCACAATATTATGATAACAGTTATAAGAAAGTAAGTGGTAAATTTAAAGATAGAGCTGCCAGTATTCCAATCACTAAATTTGTTGGATTGAGAAGTAAAATGTATAGTTAATTTAAGGATGATGAAAGAGGAAACAAAATTAACCCAAGGTATTAGAAAAAACATTTTTCAGAATAATATTAAGCATGAAGATTATAAAAATGTGTTATTAGAGTATAAACAGATGAATCATAAAATGAAAATCATCAGAAGTAAAAGCCATAAACGTGGTAGATAAATAAAATATCACTCGGTTGTTTTGATGATAAACCAAAAAACATGAAAATTGAATAACAAGCTATGCTTGTTGACATTAAATCAAATAAATTAAAATAAACGATGGTTAACATAAGATGATTAATAATTAACAAACATTCTATGAATTAAGTCATAAAACCATAAAATATGCTTGTGTTACAATGTTTTATTGATTGTCCCTTTAACAGCAGTACCATTCCTTATGTTTTTACCGCCGTTAAAGTGACAATGATTACGGTGAAGGCGATAAATTCTTATAGGACTTTGATACGCAATACATCCGATTTTAAGCTCCTTCCCCAGACAGCGGAGTTACCTAGGTTTAAGAGCAAAGGAGAGAACATGTGTGATGAAGATAAAAAAGAGGCTACAGAAAACCAGAATGATGAAAGAGAGGCCACAGAAAGCCTGACTGAAAATGTGCAAGCCAGGGTAAAACTATATATTTCTGATTTGTATCACTTGTGACCGTTGTGCGTGTGGCTCATACAACATCTCCTTTGTAACCGTGTGTCGTGTTCTTATTCATCCTCCTTCATCTTGCACTTGCGTGCTCTCCTTCTCTAGTCGCTCTCTATCGTTAACAATATCCACAATACAACAATTTTAAGTAGTATGGGCAATTGATTCTTGTGACGTATTTTTGGAATTTTTTTAATTTTTCAAAATTTGAGCAGGACTATAGACGGTTCTTTTATTAAGTAATGCTAAACCGCATTATTCTTAATTGTGTGGAAGTAAACAGAGAGGGCCAAAACTCCTTTGTTATCAAATTGAAAGTAGCAAAATTTTCCAATAGGAAGCCCCGTAAACTGTGAAAGCTAATACTTTGAATAAAGAGACAGTTACTTGAATGTCACTCAATGCATTTAGAGACGCAAATTTAAAGCAGAGCAAAAATGAGTACAACTTAAATTTAAGTACAAGTAAAGCATTTAATTCGTCATTTGTTGGAGTCAGGAAGGGCATCCGGGTATGAAATTTCTCACTGCCAAAAACAAAGTCCCTCTGAAGGGCACCACCTGAGCCAAAATTGTTGGGGGAAAAATATATTAAAACTAAAATAAAAGCATATTCCCCGCAGCAAGTGGATAGTGACATACACCAAAAAACCGCTTTCAAAATTATCACATAAATCGACAAATATAAAAATATCAAGCACGGTTACGAAAAACCAGAATCAGGAAAATATATGAGCCCCATTGTATCTAGCATTCAGATCTACCTACTTGACAACAACGTTAACACCAGCTCTTTGCCATCTTGTTAGGTGTTCAAATTAAGAAGGCTTTTCAATTTAAAAGGCATTGATTCATTTAAAATATTTTAAAAAGTTAGATATACCACCAAGGTCTTTGCGGCTTTAAACTCTTGAAAGTACCAAGAAATATTACCTCACCATGCCTGTTGCCATGGTTTTCTTACGTAGGCCATTTTAGTTAAAAACTTTTCGGCCAAGTTCCTAACATTTTCCTTCTCTTTGTTAGCACATTGTTGGCATTGGGATGCCCCTTGATTCAAGTCAGTAGCTTCGTTACAGTAGATTCATAGTAGCATCATTCCCTAAACTGTGTTAAGGTTACATGTGCAGGATTTGCCTATCATCGTTTTTGTTTGATCACAGATGACTCATCTTTCTACCCGCATTGTCCTTCAGTTATTAGCATAGGTTTTACATCGTTATATTTATACTATGTGTCATTAGAAGCCCAGCTGTTGGCTCTTATTTCCTATCGCTAATTTCCGTTTACGTATTCTTTTGTTAACTATTCAGATTGCTCTTGTATGATACTGATAGTAAGTAAACTTAACCCTTCTGTGTATGGGCCTTTTGTGGATGGACTGTATAAGGGGGGGGAAACCTGCCCCCCTCTGTATCTCCCAAACGGCTGTAACTATAGCCATGAAACTTGGCACACTTACAGTACTTAGTACGTTATAAAATGTACAAAATAGAAACAAAAATCTTGATGACTTCATCAGATTTTTTGCTGACGTCATCAAGATTTTCTGAGTAACCGGTTTTTGTAGGATGATTAACACTTTCAGGTCCCAAAATGTATATCGCTTTCTGAAGCTTGGGAAGTATTGCAAACTCCTATGCCCTTTACTATACCTTGTCGTAAATATTCTACATTATGGGTTAAGATTAGGGGCATGGCTAGCTGTTAAATTCAGGGGGTACAATAATAATCTCGAAAAATTACCATGCTTACTTTTTTTCCCCATGGAGTTGGAGACAACTATTACTTATTCGGAGCACTGCGCGGAAAATACATGGTCCCTGTACAAACCCTAAAGCTTCTCTCTTGAACCTTCTATTCCCTACCCTCAACCCATGCTCCACTCAGGTTCTCCCTCTCCAACCCTGTCCGTTTCCCGATCTTGTCAATGCAAAAGAATAGGTTTCATGTCCCCACAAAAATAATACAAAATTGCGTAGTGAACTTCAACCTTTTAGTCATTTATCTCTTGACAAATCAAAGAACCCAAACAACCACACAACTTCATTTACTTCACTTTGGTCTGCCATAGCTTCCAACTAGAGAGTTGGTGCCAAGACCATTTGGGGGGCGTAACTCAAATACTAATAATTTCATATACTTCTACACAATCACACAAAATATGATGTTGAGGTCGCGGTAACAGCTTTTATGAAATACTGCTGTAATTTCCCATACTCAGTATGTGATGATACTAATCAGCCTCGACAATTTCTTTATATCTCCCAAACTAAAGAAGATCTTCAAATGCGGTCTTTTTAAATAGATTCCCAGATAAATTTTTGGAAAAGTCAGCAAAATTTGGGCTTCCAGGGTGAAACAAAAAAATTTTCACAGCGAAAAAAACCGAGCGGGGCGGAATCCTCCGCCCCCCAAGTATTGTAGGGTTAAAGCAGGCTTTAGAAGAGGCGAAAGGAGAGAGCCAAGTTGACTTGTCTTCAGGCCAGTGTTGCTTCATAATGGGCTATTCGTTATTACAGTTGCGGAGTTATAAATGTAGTCTATTCCTATTATAATCTGTGTCTGTGACTCAGGTGTCAGAACAAATCGATTTATCTCGTGTCAAATTACTCCATTCTTCTTCCTTCATTCCTTCCTTCCTTCCTTCCTTTCTTTCTTTCTTTCTTTCTTTCTTTTTTCCTTGCTTTCTTTTTCCTAGCTTTCTTCCTTTTTCTTTCTTTTTTCTTTATTCCTTTTTTGCTTTCCTTCTTTCTTCTTTCTCTGTTTCTTTCTCTTTTATCTCTTTCTCTCTTGGTTTTTGTCTTTCTTCTTTTTTTTCCAAAAAATTTACAATTTAATTTAAAACAAACTAAAAGTTCTGCACATATGATTGACAAATTAGAGCTTTTCACAATACGAATAACATTCATGTAACAGCAACGGTACATTTAAAATATCAGTAACATGGTAAGTTACAAATTATAACACAGTAAACAATATATATATATATTTAGGGTTATCAGATTAGAGCGGGGTACAGTGAACCATTTACAGGCCCTTTCGGAATCACAAAATTCCGTAAGAGTCTGTACATGGGTCACTCCACAACTCTTTGCTTTACCCAGATTCACAGATAAGCCCAACAATATCCTGCCACTTTTTTCTGTCCTGTGCCAGTTCTTTCAGATTTTTGAAATTATCAGTACAATTGAAACTTTTAATGTTTAATAACTCGGGATCCAGATTGTTAGCATTTATAATATCATCTTTTAAAAGGGCTGGGAGTGTAGTTCGTGGTCTTCCTCAAAACGTCTTTCTTCCGTCACAATTTTCAAAATAAAATCTCATGCTTAGTTGTGCAGGTGTATTATCACTTAAACGTAAAATGTATCCAATGGTCTTCCATCTTGCTCTCTTTATTCCTATGCTCAAAGGCTTTGCATTACTCATTTTATAAAAATTTTCATTTGTCACACGATGTCTCCAGTTGTGTTTCCATATTTTCCTCAACTGCTTTCAGTGAAATGCGTCCATTGAGTTCTCTTCCTTTTTAATCATGCCCCATGTGCCAGAATTATAAGTTAAAACAGGTTTAACAAGTGTATAATCTTAAACGTTTTGTAATATGTATTTTTCCATTTCTAATCCAAATTTTATTCATTTTATTTAATGCTGCAGTAGCCAAAGACTTTCTACTAATCATATTCTTAGTATCACCTAACAAGCTTCCTAGTTTTTTTACTCTTCTCCACTCTTCTGTTGTCTTATCCCCTCCCTATTATAGTAAACAAATGTATGATGAAAATAATAAAGAAAAGTGATAGTGGGCTTTTTACTTACTATGAGGCGTTGTTACTTCAATTATTCAAGAGCCACAGCACATCCATATTTTTGGTTGCAATCCTGTGGCCACCCAGTGAGGACCTGTTGTTGATAAGCTGTCACCATCTCCAATTTCTTTTGAAATTCGAGAGCGTGATCTCATACTCAGCGAAGAACCTTTCCATCACAACCACACACTGGAGCGCGTAGACGTTTACACCCGGAAATCTTTCAGAATGAAATTTTGAAATTGAAATCTGGCAAGAAAGACTTGGTTGGAACCAAAGTTTTTAATGGAACGTTTAAAATCAGCTATGTATTTTATAAGAAGTCTCTTTTTTGTTTTCAGCACTTTTACTGCTTTGTTTTCTCCAGTTATCAAAGAAAATCAGGTCAAAGCAGAGAACTACATACCACCATGTGAAGATAACATTTTTTGCACAGGAGAGATCTTGAGAGTAATTCAGCTGGCTCGCCCTTTCAAAGATGCAAAAACCTTTGTTGACATGCCATTGAAGAAGGATCGCGCCCAAACAGAAAATTTGTTACCAAACCGTCTGAAAGGTAATAAATCAAGAACAGAAATAAGAGCAATTGTAGAATTTTTTTTTTCTACTCCTGGTACTGAAATGGAAAAATTTACACCATCCGATTGGAAACCAACCCCAAGATTTTTGTCAAAGATAAAAGATGCGGACTATTATCTTTTTGGTCGCAATATACATAAGATATGGAAAAAGTTGACCAGAAAAATTGCTTCCAAAGTTCGTGATAATCCTTCACAATACACATTGATTTACAGCAGCCATCCCTTTGTTGTTCCAGGTGGCAGATTTCGAGAATTCTATTATTGGGACACTTATTGGGTTGTTAAAGGATTGTTGTTAAGTGAGATGGCTGACACTGTGAAAAACATGCTATTGAATTTTATTGATTTAATCAAAAGGTACGGAAACATTCCAAATGGTGGCCGAAAATATTACATAAATCGGAGCCAGCCACCATTCATAACACTCATGGTGAAAGAGTATTATGAAAGAACGAAAGATGTGGATTTCGTTCGAGACAATATCGATTATTTGGAGAAGGAATATTTATTCTGGATGAACAATCGAACAGTTTTGATCGGAAAGGATCACGGCTTGAGTTCAACACTAAATCTTAATTTGTATTCTACTCCAATGGGATTTCCCCGACCAGAATCGTATTGGCAAGACATAGAAACCATGAAAGAGGCTGGTTTAGCAAAAAAAGCACCGGATCAAAAAGAGCTCTACTCGCACATTTCGTCAGCGGCCGAAAGTGGTTGGGATTTTTCTTCTCGATGGTTTAATTTTTCGAAGCCTGTAGGATTGCGTCTTTCATCTATTCGAACTCGCAAAATCATACCAGTTGATTTAAATAGTATACTTTGTGCAGTGGAACGGACATTAGCAGAATTTTGGAATTTGATAGGTAATCAGACTAAGCATAGGGAATACAAGCAAGCTTTTGAGAAGCGTAAAAGGGCTATCGAAACGCTATTTGGGGATAAAGGCTTCAAGCAATGGCTTGATTACGATATTGAGCATAAGATGCGCCGTCGGCATTTTTATGTGTCGAACATTTTCCCACTTTGGGCAAGGTGCCACGATGCTACCCCAGCAAGGGTTGAGGCAGTGATCGACTCATTAAAAGCAATGGGCTTGTTTGATTTTAAAGCAGGCATTCCTACGTCACTCATCCATTCCGAACAACAATGGGATTACCCAAATGCTTGGCCTCCTTTACAAGATGTTGTTGAAGAAGCACTAAGGGAGTCTGGATCAGCCAGGGGTAAGAAGCTCGCGTTCGAATTGGCCAAGAAATGGCTGGAAACTAATTACATATCCTGGAAAGAAACAGGGCATATGTACGAAAAGTATGATGTAAATATAAAAGGAAAGCCTGGGCATGGTGGGGAGTATGATGTTCAGGAGGGTTTCGGATGGACCAACGGGGTTGTTTTAAAGTTTTTAAACCTGTACGGTGACAGACTTAAAGCCCCAAATGTTGCAAGCAGTAAGAAGACTACTGTATTATTATATGTGGTATCTACAGTAGTAATGTTTTTGTTTTAGTGTGCTAATGACAAAAATGTTTGGTTTTTTTCATGGAGATTGTACTTTGTTGTATCAACCAAATTAACAACTTTGCAATGTTTTCCTTTAGTTCATATATGTTATTTCTGATAAAGGAGTAGGCTTTCACTCTTTTTTTGGGTTTACGTAGTGTTTTGGCTACTTTGGATTTTTTTGATAATCAGTAATATTTGTTTTCTTTTTTACCCTTTGTTGTAATTTACGTTTTTAATAAAGTAGCCAGCCACCATATAGATTTGGTATTAGTTGCTGGAGGTAAGTGAGTAGTGCCTTAGCTGAAAATTTGTGATATCACACCATATTTTTCAAAAAATACCTACTAAAAGCTCTTTCAGAGAAATGTTTCTATAGTGGTTTTGTTGTATCCATAGTGGTTTTGCGGTATCGATAGTGGTTTTGGTGTATCCATAGTGGTTTTGGTGTATCTGTGGTGGTTTTGCTGGGTCCATAGTGGTTTTGATGGATCCGTAGTGGTTTTGCTGTATCGATAGTGGCTTTGCTGGATCCATAGTGGTTTTGCCGGATCCATAGTAGTTTTTTTGTATCAATAGTGGTTTTGGTTTATCCATAGTGGTGTTGCTGTATCCATAATGGTTTAGCGGTGTCCATAGTGGTTTTGATTTACCCATAGTGGTTTTTGAAATATCTTCTACAAGAACATCGCAAAAGGAACTGAAAATATAAAACTAATTAATTTTCAGGTTAAAGGGATAGACCTTTACGTCAACATACCCACTGTTAAAATCTTTTAATTGATGCATTTTATTGACAAAGCTTTTTAAAGGTTAGCTACAGACATGTTTTTGTAAGTGGCGGAGAGGAGATTACGTAAGAATGGAACGGACATAGGGAAGGAGCATTATTGTAGGCATGGGCCTTCTTATAAGCAATAAAAATCAGCATGTAGATGGAACACTGACAATGGGGAAAAGCAAGCAAAATCCTTGTCCCAACACAAAAAACTAAAAAAACTATACGTATGTTACCTAGCTCAAACAAATCTTCCTTGATAACATACACTATAATTGGGTAGAAAAACTCCACAGAAATGTTATCTAACATATTCAGCTAGCATTGATTTTCGGTGAGTACCAGACTCCTTTCAGTGTAGCCGATATGCAAGGAAAGTATTTCTTACTCATTGTGAAGAAGATATACTTTCCCAAGAAAGCTCAAGAACAAGTGCGGGGTTGAGTACCAATTTCCCCTAAATGGATATTTTTTCGAAAGGACTTGAACAGGCATCCTTGAGTACAAGATTAAGCACTCACTGAATTACGGGACCAATAGAAAAAGCTTTTTGTTGGATTTTTCTCTGTAGTATAACTTATATAATTTGTATTTTGTTTTCCTCCCCGTCAATAATTTACACATTTTCTTGTTTATTCTGAGCGAGCTGGTGACATTTCCACTTGCTGTGATTGATGTAGCTTTTCGCCTCACCGAAGAAATTCTGGCTAATGATTAATTTTTGTTTCGTGCCTGCCGGATATCAAGATGTAAATATGATTGATCAGTAGTTGTAGTAAGTTACAGGCCTTACATTGTAAATACATTTTTGTTTAATTAGTTAGTAGATTTGATATGACCCGCACTTAAGAATATATATAAAATAGGTGTGTTAGTACTACCAAGCTGCCGTTAGTAGTAGGTATACTGTACATGTATGCCATACCGCAGCTCCAGCTGGCAGTTCTTTTAAGAATTTTTAATGTACCGGTAAATTTGAAAAGCACATGAAGGCCTGTAATCAAATACGTATATAAATATTTTTGTGCTGTTTGCACAGTAGGGTTTTTTTTAGGTTTGTTATTTACAAACTATATTTTGAAAAGTTTACAGTGAAAAAAAGTAAAAAACTTTCAAGTCAAGAGATGGGAATTGACTTCAAACTCATCATTTAGCCGATGTAATATTACCCAAAACAGTAAGGTGATAATGAATTTAAGCAATGATTAATAGTTTTGGAAAGTAGCCACAAAATAAGTATGAAAAGGGGAGTATCTTGGATTAAATTCAGTTGAAAGTTGTACCCATTGGCAATCAGATGACTAAAACTATTGTGATTCGATTGTGTTATTTAGTGTGTCTGAAAGTCGTACGCGCAAACAAGGCAGACTACAGACACCTCCTCACACTAATACGGAGTCAATGTAAAGAAAAAGATGTCATCACAAGATACATTTAGCAGAGAGATACAGCTGAAACAAAATTTAGTTGGAAGACGTTTCGCAATGCATCAAGTTAACCGACATCGAGGAGGGCAAATTATCGTTGTAGAGAGCGACCGAAACAGTCAAGGACGTTGAACTAAATAGGGAGAAGATTATGAACTACATGCTTGAGTCAGAAAATCAAAGCATCGAGGCACTGCAAGTCTAGTTACCATGGCAGAAACAAGAGATTAAGCCATTTAAAGAGAACACAATATGGCTGAAGGATCAAATAGACGAGCATAAACTTTAAGAAAGAAGCAGAAATGCAATGAACAATGATGAAAGAAGAAGCAGCAAAGCTTAGGCGACAAGCACAAAAACCAGGAAGAAGCACAACAAAAGCAACGACAAATCGAAGACTTGCAAAAGAAATTACAAATGGAGCAAGATAAAAATAAAAGGCAACTATTGGAAGCAATACAAAAATCTCAAACAGTAAGGTGCAGAATACATACACGAGAACTCCATTTTATGGAGGTTATAAACATTGGCTTGGATATTGGAACCAGTTTATAGTAGAGGTGAATCCAAAAGCAAAGAGCAGCAACTTCAATTATTTATTGGAGCTGATACAAGGCAAACCTCGTGACGATATCGTTGGATTTCAGCACACATCTGAGGGCTATGAGGAAGTGTAGAAGATAATAACAATCAACTATGGAACAGACATAAAGGTAATATAACCCTTCATTTAAGAATTCAAAAGTCTAAATCAAGTGATCACCATTCATCAGTTTTTTAACAGACTTACGAGGATTGTTCAGACATTAGCAACGATGAAAAAGCTAGATAGAGCGCAGAGTCATGTATACATGGACCGGTAAAAGAAACATTGGTGACTAAGCAGACAAATGGAAAGAATGAAACCTAGAGGATCTGATAGATGACATGAGAAGATCTCTAGTCAAACATCCGATACCACATGAATCTGCCTTCACAAGCAATGCTGCACCAGCAAACAGAGTCTTTTCAGTAGCAAGAAAGAAATTTTAAAGAAATGAGCGGATGCTGTTATCAAAGAATGTACGACTTTCCTGTGTATACTGTGAAAGGGACTATTACCGCAGCAGTGAATGCTTCAAGATTTTTATATGTCACCTATAAAAGGAACCAATTTCTATCAAAAACCTTGTGCCTACACTGAACAACTACAGGACACGTGACTGCCAAATGTAGGTCTAAAGGGTATAGCAAATGTCGAGGAACCCCGTCACACATCCGTGTGTGACAAGAGCAGCATAGCTACTACAAACACACACCATTAGACCATAAATCGACCACAGGAGAAGAATATGAGTGCTATGGAAATAAGGATTACAATTAATGCAACCCTAGTGACCACAATGAGTGGGTTGAAAGCAAAAATAATGCTGAATAGTGGTGCAGGAGGCTCATCTTTAAATGCATGAAAACTTGAAATTCATCTCTTTAGGTCAGTGAAAAGGGTGATTAAGCAAATGTACGTAACTGCATGCAAACAAGTTGAACTGTATTGAGTGATGGTAACTTCGAAGGTGATAGATGGGTTCAATATTGTAAAAAATTAAACTGCTTTAATATGGAGAAGAATGTACTAAGATTTCTGTCAAATGGTCAATTGACTGAAGAAGAAATACTAAAAACTACGAAGGCCACAGTTCAGTGATGAAGAAGCCATGGAAAGTATACTGCAAGTCCATATGATTTTAGGAGCAGCAGACTAACAACGCACAATAACAAAGGAACCTGCAATGCTGGGCCTTGATTCGGACAAGGACCCTGAAGCAGAGGTTAGTTTGCTGGGGGTGGACTCTATCTGAGATAGCAACAGAGAAAACCGCGCAGACCGAAAAGACATTCTTTGCCAAGTAAACCAAAGACAAATTTGAGGAAATGTGCTTATTAGAGGTTTTCTGCCTGAAAAACCAACCCACAGAGAAATTCCACAGTAATTTGTACCAGTTCACTGCCAACAAATGTCATTGGCATTAACGAGGCTGGTTAGTAATACAGATAATTGCAAAATGAAGGAAAGCTTAAGGAATACATCAGGATTGCGAGGGTGCAACTGGAGCAAGGCATTATAGAAAAGGTTCCACCTGGACCTACATGTGAAATTGTTCACTGTGTTCCACATCGGGCAGTAAGAGAGGACAATACTAAATGTACATGAGTGCGCATTGTATACGAGTGCTTAACATAAAGCACTTCTCAGGATCCTTTTCTAAACGATTTGTTGGACTTGACCTCAAGTGTGCGACCTTTGCAGCCGCTGATGTTGCTGATGGGGAATCGAAGGCATTGTTATTGCATCAAAAGAGATGTACAGACGACGTTCCTGCTAATAAAGATTTAACAAGAGGACAAAGGTACACATTGCTTATTGTTGTACAAGGACGCTGAAAGGAAAACAGTAAAGGAGCTCCAGTTTAAACGGGTGATATTTCATTTACCTTAAGCCCATATGTCTTGGTTGCTACGCTGAGCAAGAATTTGGAACAGTACAAAAATAGGAGTGCAAAGGCTGTGGAACACTTAAAGCAAAACGGCTACGTTAATAATTTGTTTTAATCCTAACTTTTCTGCGGCTCTTCTACTGACTGTTTCTTCAGCAAATTTTACAGAATCAAGTCGGTTTCTTCAGGTTACCTCTATGCAGGCCTATCAGTGGATAACTTCATGACATTTCAAAGTCCAACATGGCTTATATATTCATAATACACCAAAAATAAATATCGCTTTGCAACTGCCAGTAGCCACCACTCCACCATAGGGTATTTCTTTCTGTTTAACTGAGAAACAATGTTTAAATGTACTAGACCAACTATGCAGGCAACGATCCAAAAGCTAAAGCTCGAGCAAGATTATAGTCAGGTGGCTTGGCTGACAAGAATACTGTTTCACTGGAAATGTTCAAACCAGGCTGAAAATCTCAGAGATTATTCTCATGCATATAGATAGTTGATTTCGCCTCGTAGACAAATTTCCCAAACATTGATTTTCGAAATTTGTGATAAATTATTTCACCATCATGAAAGGCACAAAATGTGTGTTGTTCAGTAGTAAATTTTGGCTCAGATAAGACACTGGATTCTCTGTGGTCACGTAAGATTTTTGTTTGACTGCACCTGAAAAACCCAAAAGACAGGGCACGCATTTTTTATTATCTGTTGAAGGTATGTAATAAATTTAAACATGTGTATGAATAAAAGTCACAACTAGAATCGCTATTAATTTTTCGAGCAATATTTTTAGCTGTCACAATAATCTTTACCGTGGAATGGGACTGGACACGAGGTCTCAAATGCCAGGTCGATACGGACTAGCAATTGAAGCAAGGGTCTTCTTACATGAGACTGTAATGACTATTAACATAGTTTACAAACGTGGAAAATTCAACAGCCTTCAAACGTTCGGAGCAAGCGTAGATATAATAACAGAAGATGTATTGCGAATCTTCGATGACATAACCCCCAAAGTACCACAAATTCTGTGTCCCCCGATACAATAAACAAGAAGTGAATCATCTGGACAACAACCGAAAAAAACCCCAGTATACCACTTGGTTTTGGCAGAAGATGGAACAACATCAAACGAATAAAGAGATATAACGCTAAAACGATGATTGAAATAAACTACTTAAAATGTTAATTTTGTTTGAAGATTTGAAATCAATGAAAAAAACTTATCGTTGGTTAAAGAATGTACACAAAAAAGAAGAAAGTTGACTAAAATCACGTATCACAGTTCACATCAAAAGCCTTGGAGCTAAAAGATACACGTTTACTCTCCCTTTTGTGATTGGGAAAGTGATAATAAATCAAGTATATTATCGAAAATATTGCTTGAAACGTTGTAATAACAAATATGACCCCTCCAATCGAAACGAATGAAAACTGGTTGATGTCAGTCCAGGATTTAATATCACTGAAGAAATACATTTTCGTAAAATCGTCAACCACCTAATCAGGCAACGCTATGAATATAGATTCGCTTCTTTTGAGGTGCCAGAATTAAAGGAGATAATTAGAATTAAATACCTTGGTATAGAGCTTGACAGATCCCTCACGTATAATTTTCACTATGCTGCCACGCCTGCGAAACTTCAGAAGTGCAAAAACATTGTCAGGCCTCTAGCTGGCACCTTTTGGGGAGCAAGACCCAGTACCCTTTCTTATAAGCAGTACCCTGTATCGCCCTCGTACATTTGCTGACTGTAGATCTTCTGTCTTGGAACGTTCCGCACACTGCCACAAAATTGACAAGAAACTGTATGAAGCTATGCGAACCATCTCTGGAACTCTGTAACCTACCCGGCTCGAAGACCTTCCAACTGTATCAGGCATGGGGTCGCCTAGGTATCGCAGACAGCACCTCTCGTATCTCCAGGCTTCTGCTTGCCGGACTTCTGATGACCCTCGGCTAGTTTCTGTTGCTAACCCGCTTGATCGACCAAGCAAAAGACTGAAATCCAGAAACAGTTTTGGTGAGCATCAACACCCGGAGCCTCCGCCACCACAATGGCCAACTGATCTGCTGCTCCCTTGGTGAAGAACGTATCTCCAGGTTAACACGAAAGCAATGTTGCAATCTCAATAGATTGCGAATCAATAGTGCCAAGGCTAAATGGAATAACAAGCCATGTGTGTGGCAACACGGAGTCTCCGCCAACCACATCATCGAAACCTGCCCATCAATCAGACTTGCTGGCGGAATGGATGAACCATGCACCCTCAACGAAAACTCGGTAGAATAGCAATCAAATCTTACTGTTTATATCTGATTGAACTTGCAACTGTGAACGATATATATAGGAGATATACAAAGCGATATACAAAAATCTTATTGAATCTGATGGCATTAGTTATTTTTTCCAAGTTTTCTTGTTTACAAGGAGACAAATCCGTTTTCAGTTACCCAGAAAAGCGCATCGCGGATCGGAAAGTAATATTGTAGTTCTCAGATATTAAAAACAGAAAAAACTGAGATAAGCAATGGATCTTTAAGAAAATGTTTGCTGAGAATTGTTACACCCATTGGTAAACAAACGGCTGCGATCAGAATTACTTTTGATGCTTGTTTTTGGGAAAACTCTCAAGGAGAATCTTGCCTTCCATTATTTCAGGGATTGTGTTCGCTCTTGATCAATGGAATTGATCCAAAACTAAAAGGAGTTAGTCAACCTGCGAAAATTATTCCATGGTTGAATTCCAAGTATTCATCTTTTGATTATCCTGAAAATGATGCTTTGTTGTGTTATGAGCGAATTTTGCTGACAAAAGTGATTTTATTTGCATGCCAAGTGTTGTAACACAACAGGTACTACACTTGGGTTCACACCTGACAAACCAGTATAATGAAATTACAGCATTGCCTCTAACAAACGCCGCGGCCTTTATCAGACGGGGCCTTTTAATACTAAATGAAAAGTGGCATAACAAATTATAAAAACCGACTTCAAAAAATGTTTTCTTTTCCCAAAAATACTTAAGAAAAGATTGTGTTAAAAATGCTTTCAAGTGTTCACACTAGAAATGTTAAATTATCTGAAAGTCACTGTCTCCGTCAGAGTCGTCGTCAATGATATGAAAGCTATTTGTTATTTCTTGTTTGGTCTGTTTTCTGACAAACGCCGCATTTGAGGATGCGACTTTTAATAGACGGCGGCGCTTGTTACAAATGTTCAGCTGAAAGTTCGGCGTTTAATACAGAGCGGCGTTTTTGTTGTAGGAAATACGGTATTTGTCTGAGCAATTGGCAGTCAGAGGATTGTAAATTAAGCGTTTTAATTCGAACACACTATGTTCAAAAGTATGGAGTTGTAATAATCGAAATAGTTATCCTAATTGCACGGAATAAATAAACTACTCACATCGGTAAAAAAAAAAAATTAGTTTAAAAGAATGTGAGGCAAAATTGGCATCTGTTATTAAAATTCTGGCTTTTTGTTAACCAAAGTCGATTTATCCAAGTTCGTTTTGGATTCCTAACTTGTCCCGAAAGCAGAAAAATTTATTCTGAGAAAAATGTTTCTAAGCTCAACTCTTAATCCCCTACCTGTAAAAATTATAATGGCCAACTGGTTTTCTCATTAAACAAAGTGAATTTTTTATATTTTTTTTGTTTACTGCTATTTGTTGTTACTAACGTTTTAACCGAGGGTCTCTTGAAAGTCTTCTTTACCGAAGAACCTTCCTCTCTTATCAAATGAAACGAATAAAAAAATTAATGTTCAAAAAGATTCAGCTAAACAATCATAGCACAACACGAGGGAAAGTACACAGAAGATGGCCTGAAATTAAGCAAGTTTCAGGGAAAGGACAGTATTTCTACCCTAAAAAAAACCCCCTGTGTTACAAAGCTACAAGCAAAGCACTCTATTTGCCTTTAGACATTAATTTTGAACAAATTGCTGACAAAATGTAACAGAATAACTATGTTTTGTCCGTTCTCACTCTTCCATTCCTCGTTCCCACAGTTAAACGAATGAAAACTCCAAAGGTTCAATCAAAAGGACCCAAAGGTTAGGTTGTTGATAATTTTCCAAAGCCAGGAATCTTTATGTCATGAGCAAACTTTGGCAACGGGTTTAAAGATTCATGTGTTCAAAATATGCCAATTGATCGATTACACCATCGCAAAGTTTAATACATGTTTGCGTGAAAGTAGAAATCTTGGAGTCAGATTGGTAAGCAGGCTCCTTTTTGACGCGCAACAAAAAAATGTTCGATTATATCAGAAAGTGCCTTGGAGTTAAACAATGTAACAACGTTAAGTGTGCAGCTTCGCTCAAGTTATTTTTATTTGCATAGTTTTGCTTTATTTATTTGCATCGAAAATAATTGTTTATTTCTTGTGTTTCACCAACTGTCCTTCAAGAACCTTATCTCCAAAGTCAAGGCAAAAGTTGACCAACAGCCGATGGGATGCTGGACCGAGCACCATTCGCACCACAGCACCAGCACTAAGTTTTTCCACCGCGGATTATGCACGTTTTACACAGGCAAGATCTACCCATGCCAAGAAACTGGACGCAGCCCTCAATGAACCTGTTGTGCTGGCATTGCTCCATCCGACATTCGAAGGGAAACGATCACCAAGGCTAAAAAAAGCAAAGTCAAAGTAGACGAGCGGCGCTAATTTTACCAGCAACAACCTGGCCGAAAGCGCCTGCGATCTGGGATAAGCTTCCTGGACCCCACTCAACCTCTAAACCACGAACCAAAGAAGGAGAGGGAGCAGAAATGGCTGGAAGAGTGGAACAAGCATGGCTAGACAGCAATGGATTGAGAGGGGCATTTTGCCTAATGAAGAACTTGCCAGTGGAAGTGGGGAGAATTGGATAGGATGGAAGACCCTGAATCGCCTCCGGTCCAAAAATGGAAGATGCATGGCACCCCTCAAGACGTGGCGTTTCACTGCAACATACACCTGCAGCTGTGGATCGCTGCAAACAATGCTCCACCTTCTTAAATGTCCCACTGCGCTAGGCTGGCAACCAGCTGACCTGGCTCTCTCCTCAGAGGGGTCTTTGGATTGTGTACGTTTCTGGAGTACAAGAGTCTAGCAAGACAAGAAGACGAAAAAGAAGAAGATGATGAAGAAGAAGAAGAACCAATTGATACTACGCTTGTGATGTGTCAATTTTCCACTGAGATGTTACATCAATAATTACCTTATGGCTTTGGTGAGCATGCAAGTATTCAATATTGCAATATTCACTGTCGTAAGACCTGACACTAAGGTTACATCTAATGTGCCTAGCTTTATATTTAAGAACCTTGTGCAATTGTAGTCAAAGAACATCCAATCTAAGTCAGGTTGAAGTCGAATGAACAGCATTGAACCCAAGTGGCAGTTGAAATCACTTATGGTGACGCTATATAATGCTGTATTTTAGAACTCACAGTAATTGTAGAAGACTATCGGGGTGTCTTTGCTAAAGCTGAAGTTAGTTACAAGTTATTCCACCATATGGAGATATTGAGATTTGGAGTTTCTTGGGTGAGCGCTACAGAAGTGAAATTAATTTGGAAAAGGTTAAAAGGAAAGAATTAACAAATTAATGTCAAAATATCTTTTGTTCATATTTTTGTTGAATATTGTCGAACAATAAGACAACAAGAAAACATGGGGAAAAAATCTTAGTTTATAGACCAGACTTACTGAAAATATATTCAACCGTGTAGTTAAAATTATTAATTTTCATGATAGCACCTTGTGGTATTTAACATTATATTGTAATCACAAGTAACTTTCTCCTTTTCATATAACAGTAACTCAAAACAAAATAAGCTGTAACTACAATGTCCAAAAGCAACAAAAACTACAAATTACAAGTAAATCAGTGTATATGAAGACAGTTTCAACCACTTTTACAAATATGCATAAGCTAGTCCTGTTCTCTCGAAATAGAACATCAATTTACATATGTTCGCAAAAGTGTTAGATTTTTGTAACAGTGTTATCCGTCCATTACATATGTCATAGGCCAATTTAATTTAATTGATTGGTTTAATAATATTCTATTACCAAGAATAAAAGCTTAATGATTTTAAAGAAGCACAAGATTTTGTCCTGGAAAAACTGTCCATACCATTTGCTAATCAAACAAATACTGAGAGGACACCATAACTAGCTACAAATAAACTTGCAAGAAGCTGTTACCTAGCGATACCAGTTGACTTATTACCAGGCATCATGTGATAGAGCAAAAAATAAGTGTGTATGAATTCAGAGAGTACGGCATTACCTTGAAATGTAAAGCATTGTGGGTACTTGTTGTCTATCCCCTCCCCCCCCCCCACACACACACCAAAGTAGACTTTTGTCCTATAAAATTTTTTTGCCCCAATTAATTATATATCAAACGAAAGAGCATTTATTCCTCTATAATCGGTGTAAATGTCTTGTTTAGGGTTGATTTTGAGAAAAAAATTTCACACTTGACGATCCTGGCATAGTCATCGTTTTGATAGGATTAGTTGACCAACTTAATAATCAATTTTGAACAAGATATTTACACCGATTATAGAGGAACAAATGCTCTTTCGTTTGATTTATAATTTATCAGGGAAAAAAAGTCTACTTAATCTTTCCTTTTGGAGCAGGGGGGATAGACAACAAGTACCAGATCATGAGCTGTTATAGATGATGGACATTTATAGCGAAATAATCCTAGATTTTCCTGTGGATCGCTAGTATTTATGGTGAAAAAGTAAGTTAAGATTAAAAAAATAAACAAAATTTATAGTTTTCTTTGGGTAAATGATACCTTTCTTCCAAGAAAATAATAACTGATCTATTTTAAAAAGCTAAATAAATAAACAGACTCGTATTAGTAAATTTTACAACCAACATTGACAACATAGAATTATTTTGAACAATCAAGTGATCAATGCCTCCGCAATATCTACTATTGCAATTTTTTTGTTTACTATTTATATTTTTACGTAATTAATTCCTGGATTCAAAATATTTACTTTTTACTACAGTATACCTTGCAGAAAGAAAAATAAAGGTTACCTCTAGCAATGAAAATTCTCTCAACTTAAAAAAATGGATCAGAAATTTCCCTCGTGTTCCCCAGCTATTTCATTATTTTAAAGAAAAAGTGTAAAACTAACTACAGAAAAGTACGGCTAAAAAAGAAATCCAATAGGTTGTACCTTTCCGAGGGGAAAAATGATAATTTTGATTTTGGCATTTTATTTTTTTTTTGCAGTGTAAAAGAAAAATTGCTGAAATCCGTAAATATTTCACAACAGTATGTTTAAAAAAATGAACATTTAAATAAAAAGGTGTCAATATTTTTTATTCATATTTTGCAAACCTACAAGATACAAGTTTTCTTGTCAAAATTCTAGTTTCGGAATATTTTCGTTTGGCTAACTTCTATTTAGGAACGAAGAATTTAATAATGAGATAAATCCTCTTGTGTTTTTGGCCAAAGCAGCCACTAAAATTATACTCGGCAACATTAGAAGACAAATACCCCGATCATTTTTCATCCTTGCAAGTATTAATTTGAAGTAAAACAATATTTTGAATCGATTAAAGTGCTTTCTTACTTATATCTAAAATTTTACTCCAATGTTAAAGAATTTAGAGAATTTGTGTTTCAAAAAGTATACAAGTACTTCCACAGGATGTAGTGAAAATACCTTTAATATAATTGTGGGGAATATTCCCAGGAAAGATTGGAAAACTCCCCGTGACACTAAAAATCTCACTTTGAGAAGCAGTATTGTGCTCACAATAGTAAGACAACCTTGTATTTTCTCTGATCCGATTTGAATATCTACGAAACATCATGCTGTATTCAAATGTTTATTTTAATGACCTTGGTCGTAGTAACCAGGTCATAACAACAACAAAAATTTCGTTGCTTACAAAAATGGAGAATCAAATTTTGCGTGGGAATCAAAACAAACGTCAGATAACGGATTAAAAACCTTAGTAACAAAACAAACAAGCCGGTGCTTTGACGATGATAGCGCGCAGCGTGACTAAAATCTAAATATTGGCATTGATGAAATAGTCCGGATAAGGCTAATTACCTAAAATGTCTCAACTTCATAATGGATCCTAATTATTCCAGATCATTTTACCTGTAAAGGTGTGCTGTGAGATAGTAAGCACAGTGCAAACGTTCTATTCAAAATTACTTTTTGAGGAAAAAGTATGATTTATTTTCTGTCATAAAAAGACTAACTTGGAAAGACAGAGTTAGATGCAGAGTGAGACTGGAGCACGAACAATTATTTTTTATTTGGTGAAACACGGAACGCTTTGACCGTGAAATGATGGGTGGGGTTTCTTTCAACTGCGAACTATCATTAAAGTTTGATCTTTGAATATTCAAGGTTATTTCTTTTTTTTAAATTACGGACACAACGTTGTTTATCAACAAGGCTATAGCCATCGAAATAAAGCAGATTCAGCCATCGTTTTGACTCGTGAGTCTGATGATGGGAGACGTACCTTTTGAAACGTAGCTCAAAAAATCCCTTCTGACATCTGTTTGATGAGTGGTAAAGTCAAGGTGTTATAGTCTTAGTGCAAGAGTAAAGGCGTAAAAATTGCACCTTTTTTGTTATTAAGGTTTATTTAAATCCTAGTCTCATGCTTCTAAGAATGCTTGTCAGCCAAAAACCAATTACTACAAATAAAACAACACATGATATAGATAAAACACGGACTAAAAATATTGCGAAAGGTCGCCTTTTATCACTGGAAGCTCTTCATCATTGACATTAATATGTCCATTAGAATATGACTGAGCATCTTTAGACAGGTTTTCTGGATTTTCGCTAAAATGATTATAACGATTAGCTAACTGTGTGGGTGCCATTTTTCCGCAACCAAGGTCCTGAAGGGCAGAGTAGTTATTTGTGTCTGTAAATCTAGCAGGGAGCTTAAATTCTGACAAGGATATCCTTTCTTCATAGTCATACTGTACCTCTGATTCTATGTTTTTAAGTAGAAAGCGAGGATTGCTTAGAGTATCATTTTCTTTTGATTGGGTATAGAAGGAGGCTTGTTTTCTGTTTTCTGGAAAAGATACTAGATTATTAATGTCTTGGGTATGTTTGTTTGCGCTATGAAAACTCGAAAAAGGCCATATTTTGTCATAGTACAACACATCATTATTTTGACCCAGTTGTGGAAAAAACTTGGCTTCAGAAGATGTTTGCACAGAACAAATTTCAGGTGCGTAACTCATGCCGTTTGGTACTTGGTTATTGTTGTTATGTTCCCAAATAAATTTGCTAGAAGCAGACAGGTTGAAGTGGCTCATAGCCTGCTCACTGCAGTGTCTACGAATCAGTTCTTCTATTGCATACAGTAATTTTCCCTTTACAAGGATGAGTAACGTTTCTAGGACGTTTCGAGGATGTTCAGGAAAAAATAATGACAGAATATCTAATTTTCGTCTGAATATGTTTTCCTCTTGATTCTTACATTCCATTTTAATGTTGTCGTATTTTTTATCAAGATTCCAATAATCTGTAACAAAGTTGGATGCCTGGTTGTAGGATTCTTTACTGGTCGAGTGAGAACCTTGCTGTGGTTTAAACAAAGGTTTTGGAAAATATTGTTGAGAATTATATATTGGGTTAGCGTCATTGTTCCTTTTCAAAAAGATTTTACCTTGTCCTTCTTCTTTGTGTTCTGTTGTAAATTTTGAACTGAGAATTTGGTCATTTGACTGTGAAATATTCCCTCCGTTGTTCCAGGAGTTGTTCGGTACACAGTTGTTTATACCAATTGGCTTTGAGTACATTTTATTTGCAGAAAGTTGTGCTGCACTCAAGTAATGTAAAGTAGCTTTTTGTGTCTTACCTGGCTCAGAAAAATCCCTTTTTTCAAAGGAACTTTTTTCGTTCTGTGGAGATCCTCCTAAAAAACAAAATCGAAATTTATAATTGGTGAAATGGAAATATTAAGGCAATTTCTGACCAGTCAAATGTAATCATGGCTATCCCTTATTAAGAAGTGTTTTGTTTTGTGTGGTTTGATGACAAATTTCTTGGGTGTTTCTTGTAATGAATCTACCTTTGTTTAAATACTTTTTTGAATTCTCAAATAATCATGTGATCAGTAACTGGTTCAAATGGTATAGGAAGAGAATGGTGTCATATGTGTGGTATGGAGTTTAGTTAATTAAAGTATTCTTTTCCATATTAGTTTCTCTGTTCCCCCAATGCTATTTTTATAAATTGCTTAATTGTGGAACACAACAATCTTGCGTTTTATTTACATGAGCTACGATTACACACATTGTCACCCACGTTGTTACCCACATTACCCACGGTGCTACCCACATTGAAAATGTAGCAAAAAGACCAATCAAAATGTTTTTGCAAATCATAGTTTTGGGATAACAACAAAATTCTATAAAGACTAAGATCAGAATGCTGAACTGTTACGTGTTTTCGCTCCTCGCACATGGCAGCGAATGTTTGACCTTGTCGCAAAGTATGGAGAAACGAATAGAAGGAGCAGAGATGTGGTTTCTCAGAACAATAATGAGAATATCTTGGACAGAAAGACTATCAAATCAGGAAGTGCTGGAGGGAGCAGGAACAAAACATTTTCTTCTGGGAACCATCCGATAAAAAGACAGCTGGAATTTTGGGGACATGTAATGGGGAAGAGAGAAGTAGAAAATCTTAGTGTGACAGGCAAGTTCAACGGATAACAAAGCAGGTGCAGACAAAGAATAATATATTTAGCAAGCATAAGTTGATGGACGAGCGTAGGGGCGCCAGAACTGTTAACAGCCACAAAGGAAGGAAAGAGGTGGAAGTCGATGATCGTCAACGTAATAACAGGACATGGCACCTAAGAGAGAGGGAGAGGTTTTGGGATATCTTGCGATTAGAGGGAACTGAATCTCTGCGAAGAATATTCTTTGGCCATTATTATACTGTTCGTCTGATTCTTTGTTTTTAGTTAGGAAGTTAGGATTTATTAAGGTACAATTTTGTTTGACTGGTTTAGAAGAAGGCCTGATTTCCATTTTTAGGCTTCTGATGTCCTGGATACTTTTTCTATATTTTTTTAACTCCCAAAATGCAATATCTTATTGGAGTGTACCTGGTGATAGTTAGGACCTAGATGTACAAATAACTTGACTAGAGAAGAGGTTTGCACAGAACAAACTTGAGGTAACTGTAACCTTTTGTTGCCAGATTGTACTTCAGCTACTAATCCAATTTGACATAAGTTGATAAATTGGAATGACTTAAATCTTCCCATACTTATACTCAGGTAAATGTTTAAAGGTTGTACTTATTCTGCTGACGAAAAGTACTTGTCAAAACATAGCTCAGCTTAGGTCGTACGACTCAAAACATGCTAATCAATATAATATCGCTATGAGCTTAGATTTCCATACCATTTGTCTTATTGTTTTGGAGAAGGTAGTTTACTTGTGATGCAGTTTACTCGACGTTATCATTTAATCTACTCTTTATGTAAGAGGTTTATTAATATCATACCATCAATGTAACATATATAATATCCCCAACATAATTTTCCTTTTATCCAAAGAATAGGTTTTATCAAGTTACAGAAAATTTCGCTGCAGGAAATACATTTTCTTTTAATTGTATTGTTTTCGTCATTAACGACAAATGAAGTGATATACAGGGATAAACAGGGATTCTAAAAATAGACGAGGTCACATAGCCGAAACCGGTGACATATTTGTTTCGTTATGATTCAGAGGCCCAAAATAAGGATATATACTTGTAGCAGCTCGCAAATGGTGAACAGGTGAAGGGTGGAGGAGTAGTCATCGTCACAACACGACGAAAGATGAAAAAAAGAGTACAATGGCGAGAAGCAATATGCTTAGCATTAAATAAAGGTAAGCATTTTGCATCCTTAATTAAATTAAGCTTCAGTTTACTTAAGACAGAAGAGGCAAACTGTAATAACTCTTGAGAAATACAACAAAAAGCTCCATATCTATTAAACTGACCCGCCTTAGAAAGTCACTGCAGAAAAATCGTCTACCTGGATAATCTGCATGTGTCCNCAAAGCTGACAAGGAGAAAGGGACTTCTGCACTTCTGCTTCTAGATTACCATATTGCAAATGGACCACAAAAGGTCTGAGATTCCACTTGCAATAAGGGGGAAAGCTTTAGATCCTTTACAACTATACAAGAACGACTTTGATTATCATCATGAGAAGCTTTAGGCCATAAATTAGTCGTTAGTCTGAACGATTCGTGGAAATGATGTAAAAGCAAAACGAAAAAGAAACAAATGAAACAAACAAAAACCAAATAAACAGCACACAAAAACTACTAATATCCTTCCCAAAACAACAACAACAACAAATATTCCCAAGATAAAGTAATACAGTTTGTTATTGATAACAGTGGTGGTTAGTGAACTAGCTTGGGTAGAGCATTCCCATAAACATTAATCCTAGGGAAAAAACAATTTTGACAAAACGTATATCACATTAACTACGAATCTCCGATAACTGAACTTTCGCATGCCGTATTTTTTATACTGTATGGCTAAGGTATAGTTAGGCATAAATCATTACATTTTATTCAAGTTAAAAACTTAGATAGTTTATTATCAGTATCTGCATCTTCAGTCGTGCAGATTACAGTCAAGATATTATTTCCCATCATTGTACTCTCCTTGATACCTGTTTAAAAGCTCCATTGTATGTTGGTGAAAGAGTTTTCCCATATTTCCTTTAATGTTGTCGAGGTCAGAGTGGACAATATGAGCTTTTAACAACATCCTATAGCCCATTTCTTTATAATTTCGTATCTGGCGTTCATCTACATCTCCGTAGCTATCAGCTTTCCTGTTCCCTAAAAATACTAAACTGCAGCAATAAAGCTATACCAGACAGAGTAATTTTGGGGGATTAAAAGCTTTAGAAACTCTTTGGATCTCATTACCTATTTTATTTGGGGCTCATTAACAAACCACAATGTTAAGCTTTGCCAGAGATAGGTGTGGAAAAAGGTCTTTTAATGAAAAAAGTGCAGCTGATTCTTGATGTCGGACTTTGACAAATTGTTTCATTAAGCTTGACTTGATGGGTAGCAGAGGCAATAATATTTTCATCAGGGTTTTCAGTCGCTGTTGATAAACATTCCTTTTTGCCTATTACATATATTACACCGTAACTCCAAATGCCTCTTCTGGTAGTACTCTAGGGTAAGGGTACTTAATGAATCCATTTTGAAGGAACGTAGGGAAGCCAACCACTACACAGTGTCTAATGAATATTGTATATTTTTCATTCTATCAAGAAATATTTTGACATGGGTGTAGTCTTTTTTATAGTATCTACCACATGGACCATTTTAAATGAAGTAATGTCATTGTGGAGAAGTATATTTTTTAGCCCTTTGAACAAGCTATTGATGAATAGGTCCCATTCTTCAGGGATCCAGGAAATCCTTATTACAAGGAACAAGGCGCAAGCATAAGTGCAATAACAGAGACCATTATCAAGTTTGAAAAACGAGGAAAACGTCTTGTGTCGTTGATATTGTGTGAAACTAGAAAACCGCAGTTTATAAAGTTTCATTGCGTGAGCCCTAATGTGAGAAGTTCAGCTTAGTTGAACGTAGTGAAACCAAGATTTCCTGGTAAAGTCATTGAGATCTTGCTGGTTTAGATAGTATAAGTGACTCACAGATTTTCTGCTGTTGCTGAGGAAATATAAGAGTTTCCACTGCCAGCTGCTTGCTTGATGAGATCTGACCAGCATAATCGTTTGGTGGGGTGCAGTCTCTAGGACGTCTTTCTAGGACGATTCGTCATACTCTCTCCATTAGCAGTGAACAGCAAATGTTCTCTTCTTTCTTATATACCACCATAAAACCAAAAGTAAGCAGGTTGACACAGACGTTTTAGGCATTAACGCTTATAACATCGGCTATGAACTAAGAAACTATGGATGGATACATAGAAGTAGGTCGACCATGTAAAATATGCACAAATGCAAAACTCAAGATATGATTCGAAAAAATATATTCCAGTAGCAAGGTACTTGCCCAAATTTGTGTACTTTAGTATTTGAGGCCTCTGCATATGAAGTGGGTGGGTCCAAGTCATTTATGTTCGCTGTAAGTCCTAGGATGTGTACTTTTGAGTCCCAGTATTGGTAATTCCATTATTTTTGTTAAAGCAAAGTAGAGGGGCATAACTGGAAATCTTACCAAGTTCAAATTTACCAGACTGTATTACTACACTATCGTCGGTATGCTATTACTTCACGGGATAGCTTCTATTAGAACTTAGTGATCATTGTGGAGCGGATACTTCTTCTTTTTGTAAAACAACCATGATAGGAATAGATGAACTGGTTGATAGTACATTCAGCTGCAGTTGGGGAAGAGAGAGCAATTTAACATTCCAAAATAACAACCATCCCAAAATTCTAAGCTTTCTGCCAAGCTATTTGCTAAAAGTTTTAATCTTTTTAAAGATGGCCCCTGATGGGATTTTAACTTGGAACTTCCCATGTGCAAAGAGGACACACAAGCATGGATCCACATTAAGACGACTGGGTTTGTTAGTTGTTTATTGGAATTCAGCCACATATACATCTACACCAACTTACCTCCTCAAAGTAGAAGTTTAGTGGCCAAGGTTTGTCTTAATCTCCGATAGGAGCTACAAAATAAGCTTTGTATGTTGTGCGCACTCGGGTTGCAGCATTCAATAAACCCCCTTTCCCTCCTGATTCGTATGAAAGCCTAAAATATGTAACAATGCATCAGAAGATAGTTTACAGCCTCCCAATGCCATGATTCAGAGATTTGTGAAAGCTAAATGACTGACTTAATGTACTGCTGCATGTGTAAAATGGGTGCAAAGCATAAAATTTGGATGTTGTACGCACCAACTCCCTTCCTGTTAGAAACAATATTGTTTGTTTGTTCGTTTTTGTGTCTCGTCTACAGCGTTTCTGCCCAGTAGCGGGCACACGATATTGTCGATGATGTGGGTTTCTCTAAGTCAGCAAAGTTGCAATTTGGAACGTCTGGACATTGCAGGAGGTGGTCCATAGTCTGTCTGGCATTACAGCTGCAGATGTCAGATGTTGATAATTCCATTCGTTTCATGACAGATTTGCATCTACCAGAACCAATACGTAGCCGGTTTAGACTGCGCCACGTTGTCCATCCAAGACCGTGGCTAGTAGCAAGTTGTTCTTTGGGAACTACACCTCTGCTCTCAAAAGCTGTTGAGTTTGGTGATTTATCCCATAGTGCTTTCCACGTGGTTTCTCGTTGACATTGAGAAGATGAGATATTTTGATCTGGTCTAGACAGGAAGCTATGTCTTTACTTCAGTCGAGTTAAGGGTGGAACATGGTTATGCAACGGGTGACGCTCATCTGTGATTTGTATTAATCGTTCCCGATTAGCGGCCGATGTCCTTCTTACATGTGGTGGGGCTATGCCTGACAGAGCATTTGTTTATTAAAAATGTTGGATAGTCAGGCCAGATAAAAATCCAATTGGTTTAATCTATATAACCTGGAGCTGAAAAAAAAGCAAACGCAAGGTAGCTGCAAAACATATATACCCGGATTGGAGGTTACGGTTCAAGAGCAATTGCGTTAAGTTTTATAGGATGTTTTTTCTCGCACAATTTGCGTTCTTCACCTCTTTTAAGTTTCTAATTCCATCCGTTTCTGCTTGCGTTTCTTGCTCTTTGGCAGGTGCATTATGCTGCTTCAATTGTACCTGGCTTTTTGTCTGGCTAATTCGGTGTTTTCTCTTTATCACTCGGTCTTGCCAGTATGAGCTTCTGGCAAGACTCTTCAGAATAGCTGTCTGGTCAAATCTGGCAGAAATTGATATTATTTGTTCTTCTTTAGATGCAGTTTTAAATGCATCAGTAGCATCTAATTGTCACTGTTACAGTCAGCTAAGTGATATGTACGCGTATTTTTCACTCTACGTCTTCAACTCTGTGGAACCAAATATAGTCAATTTGAGTTTGAGATTATTAATTGCTCAGAAGAATCCTAGAAGTCGTTCGTCTCGATCATTTTGTTCTCCAAGACAATATTGCACCGTCTGTGTTGTCAATTTTTGCAACTGCATCACCCATTAGAATCCTGATGTGTCTGTTTGTTAAGAAAGTTAGTGTTTCTAGAAGGGTACCATAGAAAGATATTACGTCCTCTGTTGTTGCACCGCTATAGTTGTAACCTCCCCCCTCCTGTTTTCTACTATATAAGACTTTGCATTCATCTGTAATTTTGAAAGAGCCTTTCCCTGTCCAATGGAATTCAGGCAAACCAAAAACCCGTATGTCGTATCTTCCAATTTCTTTGCAAGCAGTGAGCCGTTTTCCAATGGTTTTAAAGCCTCTTGCATTCCACGCTGCTATTCTGGTATTATTGTGTAGATTCATTCATTCAGTCCAAACATCAGCATTTGACCGTCCTTTCAAGTTAAGGTCTAATATTTCACCATGAGTCCTTAGACTTAGATTCCATATAGGATTGCTACAATTCTCTTCAGTACTTTTACAGGTGTCCAAACCTGGCATGAAGGGTCAACCAGTTGGCACTAGTACTAGCACTAGTTCCGTTATTTAGGCCTATGTTGTATATCGCTTTTTAGAGGAAAGCTAATGATGCTAGAACCCCCAGCTCCCTTTTCATCGTTGCAGGGTCCTGCTTACTAGAAGAGGTTGCCCTTATCGTTTGCGATTATACCAGAGCCTGTTAAGCGTCGAGGAAACTTTGCCGATGTCGTACGTATGATTCTATGACCAAAGTACTGCATCCTCACTGTTGCTGCTAAATGTTTCACTTTGTCTTAGGAGTAGATCCTCGACCCATATCTAGGAACCCAGAAGGTGCCAATACATCAAGATCAGCCCTGACCTGAGAGTAGTGGCAATTAAGAAGTAACTCCATTCTCCTCAAAGCTTCCAAACTCCCGAACTAGAGCATTGCCACCGAATGCAGTTTAATGTCAGTACCCAGGACAATATATATATGTATATATATATGTATATATATATATATATATGTATATATATATATATATGTATATATATATATATATATATATATACATTTCTACGTATTTAACATTAACATACTGAAAAGGAGGCTATGGAAAAAATACTACAAAACCACAAATGACTGAGAGACAACAATATAACATATATATATATATATAATATTTATTGTGTTTAACAACCCTACATGTAAATATCAANATTGTAAAAAAATAACCACAGTGTTATTATTCACAACCATAAAGCAAATTAAAAAATCATTTTAATTGAAGATATAAGGTATTAATTTCATTCTGCATTAATTTTTTGAATTTTGTATTTATTATATAAATGAATATATATATATATATATATGTATATATATATATGTATATATATATATGTATATATATGTATATATATGTATATATATGTATATATATGTATATATATGTATATATATGTATATATATATATATACATTTCTACGTATTTAACATTAACATACTGAAAAGGAGGCTATGGAAAAAATACTACAAAACCACAAATGACTGAGAGACAACAATATAACAAATATATATATATTATATTTATTGTGTTTAACAACCCTACATGTAAATATCAAAACTCCTGTATAATGTAGAGTACCTAACCATGTTGTATCTGATGAGAGCCCATGGTTAATACAATAATAGATCATTGTGTGAGCAATGTTAATGCTTACACTAGTTACATTAAGCAAACATTGCCTCAGCAATTCGTTGGTAACGTTGCAAACACACAATCACTTATGAGGCCAACCATAACATTTATTGAGAATATCAAGGCACGTGAAATTTGGTGGTAAATTTTTGAAAAATTGTGAGAGGCTGTCAACGGGGGGTTGAATTTGTGAGTTCACGGTCCGTGTTTTATTAAACAAACCACGTGGGACTCGGCTGCCGAAGCAATTTTTTGCAGTCGTAAATTTAGCTTGAAATATAATGGTTTATGACTAATCATACGGTAGTCTTACGGCACTAAAACAAATGATATATTAATGTTCAATTATTGAGAATGCCAAAAGTAAGTGAATTGTTTGGGTTTGATCCTATTAAATACATGATTTTTGGAAATCAAAATTTCCTTCCCTTACCTAATTCCACCATTAATTTCCATTAACCTACCCTGGCCTCTATGGGTTTTTTTCTGCTCAATATTCTAAATGCATGGAAGTAACAGTTATATGAATGGCCTTTTAAAGAACAAAAATATAGCTTGTTTCTGCAATAACAGTAAGTCCCTCCTCGGGGATGTTATTAAACCAGCTAAGGGAAAGTTTCTTTTACTTTGAAAAATGCCTAATTTTGGAAACTGGATTATAATTATATCACTGCAGCAGTAAACGACCAACGAATTTTTAGATTTTCAGAAATAAATAAAAATTTATTACTTTTTGAATGTAAACATACCTTGAAGTGAAGCACAAGCTCCCACCAACTTCTTATTACTTGTCTCTTTGTCTTTATTTTCTGCTTGTTTACCTCCCATGACAAGTTCTTTTACGACCCTCTTCTGTTTTCTACGAGCTGCTAACACCTTCTGCCTTTCTGTTACAAGGCAGCATTTCTGACAGTTGCAAAGTTTTCTTGGGCATTTTTTGGTATGGCCTTTGGTCTGTTCGATGACTCCATGATTAAGGCAACGTACACAAAAGTGTCCTCTGGTACTTCTTTTTGGATACGGTATAGCATTAAGGTTTTCAGTTGATTCGAAGAGATCGTCATTGTCTTTTCCCATCTTATTTCAACAAACAACTAAGCTTAGTTTAGCAAAAGCGATCAAGATTGTAAAGTAAGATCTCCTGTTCCAATCACATGTAATTTCTTAGATAATTTTCTGACTTCCATTCAAAACAGCACGCCTGGGTACAACAATTCGAAAGCATTTAGAATAGAACTGTGTTCATTGTCTTGTCGATTTTGGAACGATGGTGATAGCAATAATCTTCTCCCACATAGAGTAATTAACAGAAATCTTAAATTCATTCACTAAACATGTAAAATTTAGTTTACTTTAAAGTGTGAATAGTAAATAAAATGTGTAATTTAATTATTAAGCCCAGGAATTGTAGTGCCTTCGAAATATTTCACTGTATTCTTTCCATATTTTTGTAACTTGAATCTTTGACGTCATAAGCTTGGCATCGTAAGATTCGCTAAAAACCATCGAATTTTAGAAGCTTAACGTAATTTTTTTAGTAAGGTAGAGTAAACAGGAGTAGAAAAAGCTTCACATCGATGTAATAAGCTAAAATGACTGACAAAAACAGTGACATATCTATATGAAACTTATGAAAACAAATACAAAAATCCCTTTGAAAGCCATTTATCGAAATACAAGGAATACTAAATCTACCACTTGTGATCTAAACAAAATAGCTATCATCAAGTAATAAATAGAAGAAATAAGGAAATGTAGGACCCCAAAATAAGTAGTAAATTTATTACCATTACTTTCTCTCTACAACGAAAATGTTAGACAAATTGATTTCTGAGCAGGTCTTAACCAAACTTTAAGGAGCCTGAATTATAATTATATTTTACTCATAAACGGACATTATCTAAGCCAGTTTACACCTGAAAAATACTTGATTATCAGAGTTTATGCTCTCATAAAATAAAGTAATGTGATATCATTCACTTTTAGCAAACAACAACAAAGAAACAGACTTGGTTATAGCTTGAAGGATGATCCGCACTTGGATGGTTAAGAATCAGTCGATTTTTACATAACATTAAGGACAAACTTTCAACGAATACCTGTTTACTCTATAGCTGTGGCAGAAAAAATGAAAAGAACTTGAGATTGATATTATTTTCTCGTCTACTGATTATCATGTTTCAATCAAAAGTTCATGGTTTAAACTTAGGGTAAAATCAGAGATGGCAATACATTTTCTCTGAAAAGTCAAGTCCTTTATTTTCAAAATGGATTCCAAGGTCACTATGACGTTCCAAACTAAAATGTAGATATATTTCTTTTTTATTAACTAATAAACTTATTTATTCCATAAGCATTTACAATTAGGACAAAAAAAATTTCTGTAAAATGCTAAAAGTTAAAAACAGGATTTAGTTGAATTGATAAAACTATTCACACAAAAAAACATCTACTAATTTTTATCTTTTGATTTCACGTTTTGGGTGTTCACCTCTGCATCTCCTACAAAGACCATGTCACCAACGAGGAAGTGAAAAGGAGGACAAGGCATGCCGTCGGACCTTATGAAGAACCTCTGACCACAGTAAGGAAACGCAAACTAAAGTGGTACGACCATGTAGCAAGATCACATAGACTTGCAAAGACATTCCTGCAAGGCACGGTTCAAAGAGGCAGAAAGAGAAGACGACAGAAGAAGAGGTAGGAGGACAACATCTTAGAGTAGACAAACTGCACCTTGAAGCCCTGAGAAAATAAGGAGACCGAGAAAATTTGAGAGGAGTGGTTGCAAGATCATCAGTGGTCAACCAGACTACGGTATAGGTGAAGGTGAAGGGATTCTTTAGGAAATCGTCAGTAGCATTTTTAAACACCTGATGATCATGGGTAAAAATAGACCAAAACCAAAAGAAAGAAAACTCTAACAACTGTTACATGACAGAGAAACATTGTCATTTTTACTAACAATATTCAAACTATTAAATAATTCAAAAATTCTCTATAACCAAAATACCAATCATGACACGTGAAAGTAGCTGCTTCAGCAGAAAATCTTCAGCAGAGAAAACGTAATCACAATAATATGGCGCAGCAAGAGGAAGGCTACTTTCACTCAGGAAACTCCCACCCGAAAAAACCCACCTGGATATTTCCCACCCAGGACAATTACCACCAAGCATGATTTCCACCCGGACTGTTTCCACCCGAGAGTTTTACGCCTTGAGATTTTATAAATTTGTTCTGAGTTCTCTCTTTCGCTCTTTCTCTCTCTCTCTCTCTCTCTCTCTCTCTCTCTCTCTCTCTCTCTCTCTCTCGCCTAGTTCTGTTCAAAAACATAAAAATCGACTATAATCTTAATTGGACCTTCGTATAGGGAAGGATGTGTAATTTGGCGAGGCAAGGCTAGAGCGGTGGTGTTTTTTAACTTCCGGCTTTTCCAAATACACGTGTTCCTTTTTTTAATAAGAGAAACTCCCCCAAAGTGTTTTGTAAATACTAAGAAAGTCACTTGGCTCAAACCACTTTAAATACAATTTTTGGATTGTTGAAATTTCTTTTCGAAACATATTTATCTAATCTACATACAAATGCAGTTGCTAATGTTTACCTTTTGTAAATCCACTGTTATAGGATATAAAGAATTTTAAGAAAAATATTTTACGGATTCAGTAAAAGCACTCTCTTAAGAGTTCGCCAAAATGGAAAAAATTAAAAATCTATTATCTACATATTTAAGGCATACTGCTGAAATTGGATGCAAAATTTTCCTGTCACTCAAAATCGAAAAAAGAAGAAATTTCCAAGAAATTCTTCTTTGACAAACAAAATCACCCAGGTGGGAATTATTCGAGTTGGNCTCTCTCTCTCTCTCTCTCTCTCTCTCTCTCTCTCTCTCTCTCTCTCTCTCTCTCTCTCTCTCTCTCTCTCTCTCGCCTAGTTCTGTTCAAAAACATAAAAATCGACTATAATCTTAATTGGACCTTCGTATAGGGAAGGATGTGTAATTTGGCGAGGCAAGGCTAGAGCGGTGGTGTTTTTTAACTTCCGGCTTTTCCAAATACACGTGTTCCTTTTTTTAATAAGAGAAACTTCCCCAAAGTGTTTTGTAAATACTAAGAAAGTCACTTGGAAAACCACTTTAAATACAATTTTTGGATTGTTGAAATTTCTTTTCGAAACATATTTATCTAATCTACATACAAATGTAGTTGCTAATGTTTACCTTTTGTAAATCCACTGTTATAGGATATAAAGAATTTTAAGAAAAATATTTTACGGATTCAGTAAAAGCACTCTCTTAAGAGTTCGCCAAAATGGAAAAAATTAAAAATCTATTATCTACATATTTAAGGCATACTGCTGAAATTGGATGCAAAATTTTCCTGTCACTCAAAATCGAAAAAAGAAGAAATTTCCAAGAAATTCTTCTTTGACAAACAAAATCACCCAGGTGGGAATTATTCGAGTTGGAATTTTCTGAGTGGCAGCAGTCCTGTCACCAAGATGAAGCAAGCGGCGTTCTCATAAGGAGTTATGCTAATACAATTATTGACTGCTGGTGAGTTTATCTTTAACCTTGCTGTTTTGCAAACTCACCAACAGACTGAAGACCAGAATTCTGAACTTGAAAATGTAAGATGCTTTAGCTGGCATGAAGCCATTGTTCCATGTAGCTTCAAGTCTGTAAAATAAGTCTGGAATTGTCTTTAAAAAATTGTGACTGTTCAGAATTGCATTGGGACAAGCGGTGATTGGAATGATGATTTTTGTTAACAAAGAAAATTATAGCTTACATGATGGTTGTTGTTGTTGTTGCTCCTGTTGTTGTTGCTGCTGCTCCTGTTGTTGTTGTTGTTGTTTGGCAGAGGTTTGACAAGGACTGTAAACGAAGTCGGAAACTAATTTCCTATTGTTAACCAATCTGATTTTTTCATAAAGCTTTGTTGGAAGTTACCAAGTTTCCACGCACTGTTAGACCTCACAACTAGTAAAATTTTCCAGGAGGGGGGTCAAAACTAATTTTTAGGGACTGTTTTATAAATTTTTCCTAAAATGTGCGAGATCCTGTATAATCACATTTCAGCAGCAGAGTTGTGAAATGGTTGGCTATTTTCCTAGTTGTAATAAAAAAGTTCTGCTCTGGTCTATCTGAAAAGTCATCATTTTTGAAGTTTTTAAACAAAGGCAAAGTTCCACGCATATCAATTCTAGTTGATCGGAACATTTTTATTAACGTCCACAAAGGGGGAAAATGAAAAAGAAGATGAAAATTTTATCTTTCAATCTATACCCAGTGGCAGGTTAAGACTAGAGTTAGTGATGCTTGAGCACTAGTCTGACTTGAAGACATTAAAAATTTGTTGTTATGAGTATAAAAGATTGAGTTTTTTAAATTTAAAAACCAAATATTTGGCAACAGCAGCAATTTATGTACCCCTCGTATATCCTATTGGTGGTTAATGGTATTTTGCAGACCTTGAAGAAAACACCACCAACAAATCATTTTACAGCATTTAAGATTTCTTTTGTTTTTTAAATCCAATATTTTTGACGAAATTAATTGCAGTTTGAGCATCATTGGGTCTGACAATCTTTTAAAATTTTGAGTTTTAAACCAATCAAAATTTTGTTGACGAGAGAAATATTGAGCACCAGTGAGCTCCTGAAATAAAACGGGTAGCCAATCAAAGATTAGTTTTATGTATAACAAGCTTTGGTGGATGAGATCTCTGTCAGGGTTTATCAGAAGGATCTGTGGCAACATCAGTGCAAAGAACTGCTGTTGCTGTCAAGTTGCTTACGAAACTCAACAAATTTTCTGCAATCACAACACGTCATATTTCAGGAGAAAAAGATTCAGTGAGAGGGTCATCTGTTTTCTTCGAGAAACGATAAATTGGAAGGAGACCACTTATCAGTGAATACGGAGTGTTGCAATTCATCCCCAATGGAAGAACAGAGACTGAAAATGCCGGCTGATAGAGAAAACATAAATTTTTGAAGTAATTATGCCATGTGACATCTTTGGCCCATTGACGCATAAACTAACAGAAGCACATTATCGAAAGCAAATTTGGGTGGTTGGGGATGAGAGGACCTTTATCGGGTTTACGTATTTGGGATAAATCTTTTCATAATTTCGTTCCATAAAGAGTAATCAGTTTTGTTTTCCAAAGCGATATTAAAGTGCTGCCACTCTGAAAAAAATTGTATTTACTTTCAAGTACTATTAAATATGAAATTGTACATTAAGTGTAAAATGCTAACAAATTGGATGTGGAAAAAATGTTGATTTTGAACCCTGAAAATTGGTTTCTCATTTTTCCTTGAAGAATAACTTCAAATTACAAAGAAACCCCAAAACAATTAAAACGAGGCTCGGTATTTCCAGTAAAACCTGTTTATCAAGGCTGACATTCCCTTCCCCCATGTGCAGATTGTACATCCCTATCACTCATTTTCTTCGTTGATATCCTGTTGAGTGCAGGGTTTGCATTTTCCCCGATTGAAACATGTTTTCGGGGAAAGGGGAATTTCGGGGAATTTGACAGATTCCCCGAATTTTCCCCGTAATTTTCCGAAAAAGCAGATAAAAGGGATTTTGCTTAAAGTTTTTGTGTATTTCACCTCTTTACATAGAATTTTTCCTTTTATCTGTAGAAATCACGTAGAAATAAAAGAATATTAAGGGTAGAGTCGCCAAGTCTGCTTCTAATTTTAGTACTAAATAAGCTAGCAGAAGAAAAGCACCGCTCCGGCTCCACACTTGTTGGCGCAATAGTCAAAAGTGACTTGTAAATCAAGTCCAGATTAGGAAGCCTTTGAGTGGTAGCCTTATGCTCATGAAGCTGCATTTCGGCTTTGACTGCAGGTGGTTTCACTTTTAGTTCTAGTCCAGCATTAGATTTTGCACTTTGTTTTGCTTTTTGAAGTGCCAAGTGAAGTTGTTTGTCAAATGGCAAGTTTTCTGTCTCCTCTTCTTGGCTAGTGCTAGCTTCAGTATCACTTTCTTCATCATTATTTCTAACAACAACAGAAAAGAGTCGCTTGGGAAGTTTTGTTGCTAGATCTAGAACTGACTTCTTTTTTTCTTGGTAATAAAGCATGGATCATGTAGAAAGGAAATCAAATGTGTAGCTTGAGTATCTCTTCTTTCTAAAATTCTTTTAGTAAGGGATTCATGTAATTTCATACTAATAAGAGAATTTTGTTTTTCAAGCTCTTTCAATGCTGTTTAAATGATAGTTTCTGCTGTTAAAAGCATAAGGCTGGGCTAGCAGATTTTACAACATTCAAGGCATTGCTAAGATCTTCTAGTCTGGAAATGTCATAATCAGTGAACTGAACTTCAAAGTCCATGTGCACCAAAGCCATCTTCAATTGCTTGTAGGTCCTAAGGAATCTCTGAATCATTCAGACTGTTCCAACGAGTTGAACAGTCCAAAATAAGGTTCAACTCGTGTTCCCAGGTCTATTTTCAAAATAGTTTGCAAAAAGGTATCATTTTTCACAGGAGATTTTCGGAAAGTTTTCACTATTTTTCTAATCATGACAATGTCATTTTTGAAATCTGGATTGAGATCTTCATCATTGCCGATTTCCTCCACTGTTTCAAAGCTAGCCTAGAATCCTCATAGTCCATGAAATCATCAGAATATTCCAAATCTTCCAAAGTTTCTTTTAAAGATTCTTCCTCATCCAAATTAGAGATAGCCTTTTCCTTCTTTTTCTTCACTTGAAGTTCACCATTGACAGCGAGGTTTATTCCATGAGCATAGCTCAGAAAATGTAGCAGTGGCTGCATTGCTTTACCAAAACGTTTCATCAGTGCAGCTCCATCAGAGGTACCACTAATTGTATCCTTTTGCACATCCAATCCAAATTCTGCTAGTCTAGCTTCAAAAATTGGCTTAAAAACATCTGTAGGCATAGATCCTACAATTCTTACAAGTCCAAGTGAAAAATAGCCTTCAGAATAATGCAGATTTATTTTCAAGTGTCGTCGATTTCAATTTGATGTCCATTCATCGGTAGTATAGCTGAACCTCATGCCATCTTGTTTCATCTCTGTAATCTTTGACTGTAGACTGTATATTTCTATATTTGAGGATGGTACCTCACAGTCACCTTCACCACCCTATTGAATCTATCAACCTATTTTCAGTGGACCTCTGCAAAATACCCGAACATCAAACGTACGATACCTTCACAATTTTACACACTGGAATTTAAGTTCATTTTTTCGATTATCGAGGTCTTCATTATCAAGGACAAGACCATATCACCTCCATATTCGGCCCTGGCAGCCGCTGAAAAAATGTACTTGATAATTGGAAAGAAACGTTTGAAATAGAAAACATCAGAAATGTGCAGAAGAATTCAAATCTGTTTGTACCAGACTGTGTACTAGCAGCAGGTCTGAGGCCGGTACCCTGCGTTGGGTGACTTTTGGCACATAAAACTCATCTACTTTCCAGTAGTTCAAAAACTGAATGTCTTTAAAATGCCAAAAAAACCTAAATTTAGATCCAATGAGTAATTTTTTAAACCTGAATAATAGTGATTAATTTCTCACTCAAAACGTAACTGGACTCAAAACTACCAACCTCAAAAAAGTACAATGAGGATTATTTCCAAAAATGATCCTGCCCTATCCTGGGCTCTGCCCAAATTGAAACCAGCTGAAAATAAAAAATGAATGACACATTGTGATATTTATGAACCAAAGTCGTTAATCAGTTGAAAGAAACTGTTTGAAATAAAAAAAACAACAGACATAGAGTCTGTGTCTTCTGGGTTTTTTTTAAATTCTTTTGTCTATGTTATGGACAAAAGAATTCAAATTTGCATGTGTTGGGTCGTGCACTGGCAACAGTGCACGACCCAACAGTATTTTGCTGAGGTGGATTCTAGGTGAATTACCCCACGGAGAATTGCCCTCTGGAAGATTTCCCTCTGAAAGATGCCCCCCAGAATCAAGTTTACTTCTGTCATCACTTTTTCTGAGAGAATCGAAAACGGTATAATCCATAGAATAGTATACATTTGATCAACTTGGAATTTCACGCAGTGTACGTTGTTATGTTCTGAATGAGAATTATCATTTTTCATATTATTATTTAAAGGCCCTGATTTCAAAAACATCTCAGACCTCTTAAGTAATCCAACTACAAAATGAGGACCAACATAATATCCTATTGACCTTATTTAGAATTTCTGTATTTTTTTCTTAATTCACATTCCTACCTAATCCCTGTAATCTAGATCCTAGCCCTCCTCTCAAACAAGGTTGTGTATAATTGCCCCGTTAGTCATTCATTGGAAATGCAGTACTTTTTCAGCTACGAATGTAACTCAGTCAAAATTACCATGATTTACAAAGAATTTTTCCGCATTATTTCGCATTAGTATGTGTCCAAATGTAGGGGGGCATAATGCGGAATAATGAGGATTCAATTGGTCCTTCTGACCCTATAATCTCGCATTAAGGCGCGGCGCCTACATCTGAATATTTAAAATTTCTACATTTTCATGTCAAGTAAATAAAGCCGCATACAGGCGCCTCGCGCCGCTAATTTTTGGCTAAATATCACTCCATGAAAGTTTGAGTGTCAGGAAACCAGAAAACAAAGGAGGAAAGGAACTAGAGGTCCCTTCTTCAGTGGCTGTCAAGGTGTCAGAGCATATTTCATCCATAGTAGAGCCTATTTTTAAAGACGTATGTAAAAGCCTTTTTTTTAAATATATATGGTTTATGAAAATCGCCTTATTTATATTATTTCTCACTGTCAATATAAGAAATCTAATATTTGAAAAACAGGGCCGGATAGAGGCGCCATGGCGCCTTTAAACGAGCGACGCTATATGCGAGATTATAGGGTACTTCTTCTAAAGATACGTTTTTCTAAATAGTTTGATGCAATATACGTGTAATTTCTAATTAAACACATTAAAATATGCGCAAAATGTATAGTTTTGCGAATAGGGGCACATGCCCCCAAACCTGTTGCTCCGTCGCCGCGGCCCTTCTCCGTGACGTTTACTATGTTAACTATGGCTCATGTGTTTCAAACACGTGTTGTGTTTTTAGCTACATCTTAATGAGAATGTATCACATAACGCAAATCGCCAACGTAGGACATTACTATTCCCTTCAAGGAACTGTTTCGCTTAATACTACAAAAATTAGCGGTTGTTTTAATTTCATCATTATTGCCCTATCCATCCCCTGAAATTGGAGGTTCCTCTGCGCCCTAGCTACGGTAATGCGTTCAAATTAGCTGTTGCTGCCACACCAAAGACGATTACGCGCATTTGAGTAACCTCTACAGGTAGATGGGGTAGAAAAGCAAAAAAAAATTTAATGAAAGTTGTCCTGTTGTTTCATCAAATTCAACGTTACTAAAATGTTACATCAATCTGTTCTAAATCGGTTCGAGACTCCTATGTTCCTTTCTTTTTAAAATCGTCCCTTCATTCTAGTGCATAAAGTTAATTAAAATGACAAGTTATGGGCTATGCTTCTCAGATATCCCGTAGTGTCTCTATTCGGATAGTCATCGACAATTCGTAAGATGCGCTGAGAGCACTCAGCATATCGCCTTCGCTGGGACGGTGGAGGTAACGTTGTGTTTTTATGTTTACATAGAAGAAAAAGAGAAAAACAAAAACACGAAGTTTATAAAGGTGTTGTCACTTCAAGGGAAACAGAAATATTAGTTTACGACATGCATTTCCATTTGACATCGCTGGTAAATATACTATCAGTTGTCTCTCGTTGCCATATGTTGCCATATTTAAATTAACTTTGTAAACATGACAAAAAAGGTCTACAACTCCCTATATTACATAAGCTCTATTAACATAGGATGTAGAAATTGTCCTTAAAATTTATCTTTAGAAAATCGGAACTTGAAATTATGTTCTGGTTTCCTTCCTATTTCTATTATTTCACTTAACATTATAACTTAGTGCTATAATCAAATGAGGTTGCCTGATACCTCCAGGCAACTGCACTCCACGATACTTCGATTGTCCTAGGGTTTCACTCGCATGAATCGAGTTCGTAATAAACACATTGGGTACAGCGTATGCAGGAAAGCTTTGCAACGCAAGCTATGATAAACGAGGCTTAGATCCTACCTTCACATAACTATTATAGTAGAAAACTAAATCGAAGAAGGGTTCTAGAGGCAAAAATGCAAGGAAGAAGAAAAAGAGGGAAACAAAAACAAATTTATGGAGGTAGTACCATTTCCACACCACCATGAGGTAGGCACATGGCGCGTTGCCCTTTTTTTAGAGTGGCGGCGTCCCCTGTAGGCCTACGTTCCACTTCTTTACCATTTCATCACTGTCAATTCAACGTCCTTCCAAAATACACCGGTTTCAAAACGTTTCCAAATAAGCTATTTAGCTGTTGCAAATTTGCAAGAGCTGTCTTTAAGGGTGTCTCTTCTTTTCCAAGATCTTAACATCTTTAATAAATTGTGTTCAGAAGCTTCTTGGACATTGATTTTATCTATAATTTGATATGATAAACAAACTTTCTTGCAATATTGATCTAAAATTATTAAGCATGTCTTTATTCAAACTAGTAGGCATATGTCTTCCAGATTTGTGCTCATTTTGCATTGAAAATGTCCAATTCAACTTCAGATTTCCATTTTCGCCAGCTCCATTCCTCAATACCTAAGAGGTTCCATAGCAGCTAAGAAAAATTCCTCATTAGACTACAAATGGAAAAAATTATTAATTACCCTGAGAAATTTCCATCAATATCTGTAGCGGAAATACCAGAGTCTACCTCATTGTACTGAAGATGAAGTTTATAAGTACCGTGGAACACAGCACAGCTAAATTAAATACTGCTGAATTACATTAAATAGTCTACTACACACAGAATAGGCCCTTGAGTAATCGTAGATGTTGCAGACCAGTTAGGATGCAGTACAAGTTGTGGAGAATTGGTGGAACACCGTGGGTTGGTGGAGCAACACAGCACAACTAAATAAATATTAATCAAATACTCTAAATACTCTAGTAAACACAGAACAGGGACGTCGCAGATCGTAGATACTGAAGGAGTTTTGGATTTGGCTGAGATATTATTGTTGAAGAAGAACATTGAATTTTGGTGGTTTGGATGTGCAGGAGTCGAAGTCGGAGAATCAGAGTGGAACATGCCCAATACAGAGGTCCACGTCGGAGAATCGGAGTCGAAGAAGCTCAGTAGAGGAATCGAAAAGGCAGTGATGAAGCTTGACCATGGTGAACAGGTTCAACAGGTTGAACAGATTGAACAGGTTGCCAACACCAAACATCTAACTTATATACTTTACTTAATCACTTTACTACACTTTAAGTAATCTACTAAATACACCGATTACCATTTCACTGCCTCCTCATGCCTCTAAAAAGGAATGTTAGGTAAATAAATGGCTAGTTCTTAAATACTCTAGTAAACACAGAACAGGGACGTCGAAGATAGTAGAAATTGAAGGAGTTTTGGATTTGACTGAGATATTATTGTTGATATAGAACATTGGATTTTGGTCATTAGGATGTGCAGGATTCGAAGTCGGAGAATCGGAGTGGAACATGCCCAATGGAGAGGTCGACGTCGGAGAATGGGAGTCGAAGAAGCCCAGTTGACGGATCCAAGAGGCGATATCGAAGCTTAACAAGGTTGAACAGGTTGAACAGGTTGAACAGGTTGAACAAGTAGAACAGGTTGAACAGGTTGACCAACACAGAACATCTAACGTATGTACTGCTTAATTACTTTAAATACTCTACTACACACAGAACAGGCCCTTGAGTAATCGTAGATGTCGCAGAGCAGTTAGGATACTGTATCAGTTTTGGGGGAGTGATTGAACAATGTGGGTTGGTGGAGCAACACCGCACAACTAAATACATACTAATCAAATACTCTAAATACTCTAGTAAACACAGAACAGGGACGTCGCAGATCGTCAATATTAAAGGAGTTTTGGATTTGACTGAGATATTGTTGTTGAAGAAGAACATTGGATTTATGTGGTTTAGATGTGCAGGAGTTGAAGTCGGACAATCGGAGTGGAACATGCCCAATGGAGAGGTCGAAGTCGGAGATTCGGAGTTGAAGAAGCCCAGTGGAGTAATCGAAGAGGAAATATCGAAGCTTGACCATGGTGAACAGGTTGAACTGGCAGAACAGGTTGAACAAGTTGAACAGGTGGAACAGGTTGACCAACACAGAACATCTTACTTATGTACTGCTTAATTACTTTAAATACCCTGCTACACAAAGAACAGGCCCTTGAGTAATCGTAGATGTCGCAGAGCAGTTAGGATACTGTATCAGTTTTGGGGGAGTGATTGAACAATGTGGGTTGGTGGAGCAACACCGCACAACTAAATACATACTAATCAAATACTCTAAATACTCTAGTAAACACAGAACAGGGACGTCGCAGATCGTCAATATTAAAGGAGTTTTGGATTTGACTGAGATATTGTTGTTGAAGAAGAACATTGGATTTATGTGGTTTAGATGTGCAGGAGTTGAAGTCGGACAATCGGAGTGGAACATGCCCAATGGAGAGGTCGAAGTCGGAGATTCGGAGTTGAAGAAGCCCAGTGGAGTAATCGAAGAGGAAATATCGAAGCTTGACCATGGTGAACAGGTTGAACTGGCAGAACAGGTTGAACAAGTTGAACAGGTGGAACAGGTTGACCAACACAGAACATCTTACTTATGTACTGCTTAATTACTTTAAATACCCTGCTACACAAAGAACAGGCCCTTGAGTAATCGTAGATGTCGCAGAGCAGTTAGATTATTGTATCAGTTGTGGAGGATTGGTTGAACAATGTGCGTTGGTGGAGCAACACAGCACAACTAAATCAGTACTAATCAAATACTCTAAATAATTTAGTAAACACAGAACAGGGACGTCGCAGATCGTAGATATTGAAGAAGTTTAGGATTTGACTGAGATATTATTGTTGAAGAAGAACATTGGATTTTGGTGGTTTGGATGTGCAGGAGTCGAAGTCGGAGAATCGGAGTGGAACATGCCCAATGGAGTGGTAGAAGTCGGAGAATCGGAGTTGAAGAAGCCCAGTGGAGGAACCAAAGAGGAAATATCGAAGCTTGACCATGGTGAACAGTTGAACAGGTTGAACAGGTTGAACAAGTTGAACAGGTTGAACAGGTTGACCAACACAGAACATCTAACTTAAATACTTTACTTAATCACTTAACTATACTTCAAATAAACTACTAAATACACCGATTACCATTTCCCTGCCTTCTCCTGCCTCTAAAAAGGATTGTGAGGTAAATAAATGGTTAGTTCTTAAATACTCTAGTAAACACAGAACAGGGACGTCGCAGATCGTAGATATTGAAGGAGTTTTGAATTTGGCAGAGGTATTATTGTTGATGAAGAACATTGGTTTTATGTGGTTTAGATGTGCAGGAGTTGAAGTCGGACAATCGGAGTGGAACATGCCCAATGGAGAGGTCGAAGTCGGAGAATCGGGGTCGAAGAAGCACAGTGAACCGATCCAACACGCTAGGTCAAAACTTATCCAGGGTGAACAGTTTGAACAGGTTGAACAAGTTGAACAGGTTGAACAGTTTGACCAACACAGAACATCTAATTTATATACTGCTTAATTACTTTAAATACTCTACTACACACAGAACAGGCCCTTGAGTAATCGTAGATGTCGCAGAGCAGTTAGGATACTGTATCAGTTGTGGAGGATTGGTTGCACAATGTGGGTTGGTGGAGCAACACAGCACAACTAAATAAATACTAATCAAATACTCTAAATACTTTAGTAAACACAGAACAGGGACGTCGCAGATCGTAGATATTGACGGAGTTTAGGATTTGACTGA